>VRYO01002734.1:9160222-9185148 GCA_009812075.1 Sialia sialis | reverse complement strand
GTGGTCTTCCCAGCTACCCGGAAGTGCGGCTTATAACCAGGTGTGGCTTATGAGAGTGAAATTACTGTACCACCACAGGAAGCCATGGATCTTTGGTGAGCCATCCAGGCAGCTCTTCTGGTGGACTTTTTTTTTCCCCCTCACACGTGCATCTGTGGGATGAAGCACCAAATGAGAAAGACTTATAATTCTTACCCAACACTTTGGCCTGCAGGGCATAATCTGTGTATAGCTCCCATTGTTTAATAAAAGTTGATTACTGAAATTAAATTCTTCAACAAATTTCATCCATTCAGCTTCTGTTTTCAAGAGCTTTGGATATGTGTCTCGTTACCCATGTGTTTAATATCTTTTCCCTTTAAGGCACATTTCTAGGTGTAAAGCTGAAATTTGGTTATTTCAGAATTTAGAGTGAAAGCCAGCCTGCCTCATTTAGGTACCAAACTGCTGGATGCTGCACATATTCCCCAAGGATGTCATCCACTTCATTTCACATCATTGAGCTTCTTGAGAGACAGGTGAAGACATACAGACACAGGGAGGTTAGACACCTCCTTTCCTCCTCTGATTAGAAGGGACCTTTGAAGTCTCCAGAAGACAGCCCAGACTGCAAAATATCTCCCTGTTTCACTGAGGCATGCCAAACAAGTAGGATGTTCAGGGATCCAGCATGTCTAGTGCTGCTCTGCTGACAGGCACTGTGCCTAGGATCTTCTGTCTGTCTTCTGCTTATTACTGTGGGCTTAGAAAGTGAAGCAGGATATGGAAGAGACCTTACTGAAGTTGGTCTGAGCAGTTTTAACTCCCACATGTGGCAAGAATGCTCTCCGTACCAGAAATGGGAGGTAACATTGTCCATCATCCTCTTGATGGCCCGGTAGTTCATCTTCAGGCCTAAAAGCAACAGGCAAAGATAAACAATGCACAGAAGAGAACCTTACTCTTAACTTGCAGCACTCAGGAGTAGGGAAGGCTGCTGGTCCAAACTTAGTTTTTTTGAGCATGTGTGCATTGAAAGTGGTTTTAAAGTCAACATAAGAATAAAAGGTCTCCTCCCCAAAAGTCCTAGATGCTGGTTTCAAGCTCTGCTTCATTCTGTGATTTAGATGTGTATTCAAGCTGAGCTCAAGTGTAGCTAAACTTTTGAACATTCTCCAGGGAAATAAACAGAGTGGCCATGCCAGTGTGCTTGAGTTTGGAGAGCAAGAGAGGCTGGGTGTGAGTGGCATTTACCTGCCCATAAAATACACTTAGTGATACTGCTGAGAGGATGCTGTAGTTAAGCATCCAGGCAACTTTCAGTCTGCAGAGAAATGCCTTGCAATTTTATTGTAGTGCTCATCACTCTTGAAAATGGACAAACTGACCATCATTGCCTGTGTTCTGATCTAAGCAAATTTTAGGTGTATTGAACCCTACCTTACTTGAGATTTTACTGGGGATTAGACTGACATTTAGGTTTAAAGAGTGCAATTCCCAATGTCAGGCCCATTTCTGTACTGTATATTATTCTTCATTTTTTGCAGAAAATTATTCAATTGAATTAATCTGACAGGGCTGACTGGACGTCCATTATAGTGCTGCATTACAATTGCTAAACAGAGTATTGGAAGGGCACTAGGTACAGTCTGGTGAAGACAATACATAATTTGAATGATGGCACTAAGGGAGCATTTCAGAGTTCAGTAAGTGGGTTTCCAAAGGCACTTGGCAATTGGGAGGAGGAAAAGCAAGTGAAAGCAACTTCTTGTGAGACTGACATTACCTCAGCATAACACTGAACTACATGTTGTTCTCCTTGGGCTGAGAGCAGCCTTGGCAAACTGCAGCAATCAAGCCATCTGTATAATTGCATCAGATTTCTTGCTACCAAAACGGTTCAATTTATGCAATTGTTTTGACAGGCATGTTGGGAAATACAGAACATATAGTTTTCATCATTGTTTACTTCTGTTTTTCCTCTTGTTCCCTTTGACATTGCCCACTGGCTCAGATTAGAGTTTGAGCTCCATTTAGCTCAGCATGCAGAGCTGGCCGTGCTGCCAGTATTGCTCCCCACAGAACTCCTCCTGTGCCTTCATTTACATGTTTCCTTTTTGTTCTTTAACCAGAAGGGGAAACTTTGAGCCTTGAATGCATAAATCATTAGGTCCAGGTCAAAAACAGGCCATTATTCAAAATGTTTGTTCTCACTCATCAGATTTGTAGTTAATCTTGGGAATTTCTTGAAGACGTGGAATCCATTTGTAACATTGTTCAGGGGACTGGAGCGTGAAGCTGAACTGGTCTTGAGATCAGTGTCCAGTATTCAGCCCTACTCTTCTGTTAGAGTGGTCTAACTGGCCATTCATGAAGCAAGTCTGATCCATAAGGCTCTGGTCTCCTACTCTATTTGCCCACAGCAGCCCTTGAGCAAGACTTCCAACTCATCAGTGAAGCAGAAGTTAATTCACTGGGATCAGCATGCTCCAGATATGCTCTAAAATCAGCAAGATGTGCTCTAAAACCAGTCAGAGCCCTTGTGCTAAGAAAGTATGGAACAAAATTTTTGTTAGGGGAATAGGTGAAGTTTTAAAATTAATTTTCCGGTTTCATAGCATTAGCTGCTACATCTCCTGCATATTTGGTAGGGAGGAGTATATAGAGCCAATAGAGTTGGTGTTTATACTCTTAGATCCAGGATGGATGCAAGTCAAATAATAACATTATTATCTTTTCTATAGCAATGCCAGGCACCTGACAATGGTGTAATTGCCTTCATTTTATGGGCAGTGAAATTGCAGGTCAGGAAGATGTCTTGACCGGGGTAACTTGGTAGACCTCTCCCAGATTCTGTTCCTCATTAATTATTTCTTTAGCTACAAGTATTATCTCATTTATTTATAAAACCACTGAAAACAGTGGGATTGTAGAGACAGATTTTTTTTTAAATGGCTAGCATTACTATGCATTTTGTAGTAGGAACTAAGGAGAAACCCCCTTAATGGGATTGTTCTAAGTTGTGTCAACTTCCTCGGAGAAGATTTTAAAAATTACTTCTCATCACTGCATTTTTCTTGTAAATTGAAAAGTTCAATCTTAATAGTCAATAGCAGAGGAAGATTATCATTCAGTCTTCTATTATTTAAATTACCTCTAAGTGGATTGTTCCTTAAAATATTTCTGTTTTCAGCTTCCTCACTGGGAGGGACCTAGACACTGGAAGATCCAAAATCTTATTTTCACCAGACAATCTAATTTTCTTGTACTCAATGTCCAGTACACTTTGTGGAAACACTTTGATAGTTACATAAAGTTGGGCTTCCAAATCCACTCCTGAGCATTTAAATGGATTGCACTGATTTCCAGAAGTGCTCAGCAGCTCACATTAAAGTTAAGAGATATTTATTCCTGTGCCTTCATTTCAGATTCTTCTCTTAAAAAAATAGCTTTATAGCATAGATCCTGCCTTTTGTGATTTGTTTGGGTTTTTGTTGAGGGCTTTTTTTGTTTATTTGGGTTTGTTTTTTTGGTTTTTTTTTTGTGTGTGTATGTGTGTTAGACAAAACTCCTCATAAACTTATAGGGAGCTGACTGACTCAGGATTATTTTAGGTCATCCAAGTAGATCTGAATTGGATAATTTATTTTTTGCATTGAACTGGATACAGAAGTTTTCATGGCTATGTCATGATGTGAAATCATGACATCAGAGTCTTGAACTGAGCTGGGGAGTCATTTCATCTGAAGGGATAATATTGGCTATTTTTAGCAGAGATTTAAGCCATATTCTCTGAGAGGCATAATAGTACAAAAGCCATGCCTGAAAAGTGAGATCAAACAAAAGCAGATGACACTCTGAAAGACTTTATATCTATCAATCTATCTCTCTTTATAAAACCCCAAAGGAAATATTTATATTTCATTCCCCACTTATTTATTCATAGTCATTAGTGTGTCAAAGTATATTCCACCAATAATATAAGATAGAGATTGGCTTCTGAGTGAGACACAGTTCTGCTACTGGTTCAGTAGAGTCTGAATCTGTGAACTAAAGATATAACAATAAGGGTAGCACTCACAGATGAGATGATATTTGAAAATAAAGCAATGGAAGGAAGTACATGATACATGAATTTTATATACTTTCTGACTCTCTTTTCATCTTCTAAGAGAACTGGAGATGGAAACCTAAAAAGGACCACAAAAGAATTATTTTAAACAGTGACATGTATGACATTTTCTTTTAGCTGCTATTATTACAGTTACCTTGAAAGAGAAATCTACAAAAGAGAAATCTACAGCAAATGGAATGAGAGCATAGGTAGGAAACTGGAAGTAAGAACTGTGTCTAGATCTCAGCTGGCCACATCTATATCATCTGCAAAAGGAGGCTCTGCCATCCACCAGTTGACTCTTCCTAAGTCCAAAATCTATACCAAGGGTGATCAGAAACCTTCAAGGCAATCAAAAAAAGTAGTGTAAAATCAAATCATAGAGTCATAGAATATCCTGAGTGGGAAGGGACCCATGAGGATCACTGAAGTCCAATTTCTGCTCCTGCACATGACACCCCAAAAATCACACCACGTGCCCAAGACTAATGTGCAAACACTTGAACTCTGCTGAGAGTGCTGTGGCCTGGGGAGCCTGCGCCAGTGGCCACCAAGCAGGATGTTAAAGGCACTGCAGAAACCATTGCTTTTCTTGGACATGGAAAGGCATAGCCACCCTCAAGAGAACTTGGAAAACATAAATAGCATCCATGAGAAGTCCTTTTTCTGCCTTTTTTTTCTTT
The DNA here is from genome assembly GCA_009812075.1 of Sialia sialis. NCBI lineage: Eukaryota > Metazoa > Chordata > Aves > Passeriformes > Turdidae > Sialia > Sialia sialis. Next base: position 9,180,372 of record VRYO01002734.1, on the reverse strand, counting down.
CCAGCTCATGCTTTGTATCTCAGAGGTCTGTGTAAACTGTGATTTCTCTTTTAAGGATTCACTGTTCCTGGTGTACTGAAATGCCTTATCACAGACTCCTGGAAGAAAATTCATATGAGTTGGACCTGTGTTAGCCCTAGAATGTGAGGGGCCACAGCCCAGGGACTCTCTGCTGTAGTGCTTGGAGCTCCAGCAATGCCCAGCACCAAATGAGTTCCCATTTCCTTCACTGTGAGGTACAGTGACCATCTTGATAGTTCAGACGAAGCAGTGTGAACCCTACCATAGTTTTTCTCCAAGTTTTTGGCCTTGAACAAATAGTTCAGTTCTCAGCATTGTCTAAAGAGCCTTCTTTGTATTGTTACAACTTCAGTCTGGAGTGTCTCACTATTTGTTCTTCATCTCAACGCTTATTTTTTATCTTTCTTTCTTGTCTATCACTTTCCGTTGAATTAATTTCATAGTTGTTGAACTCTCACAATCAATAGACAAAACATATTTCTGAGAAAAACCTCACTCCTTAATACAGAAACTGAATTGAGCAGGCTGAAAACTAAGCACAGTATGTGAAAGATGACAAATATCATCTGTTCTACAAGTATTGAGTGGGAGGGCCATGGGTGATGTTTGAAAGATTGTCCTTGTGAACAGTGCTGAAATCAGATGGGTGATGTGAACGGTGCTGTTCAGGGTTGGTCAGTTTGGTTAGCACTGTGCTGGTGGAAATGGTGTGATTCTCTCCATGTAAACAAAGGCAATCACCGTACAAATCATGCAACAACGAGCAAAATTAAACACTAAACAGAAGCAAAGCATTGAGTGTGGAAAATCATGGCCTGGCATTTTTAAAGAAAGGTTTTGAATAGTCTACTGTCCTACAACACAGCTGACACAGAACTGCACTAAGCAGTACTAGATTGTATCAGTGTTGGAAAGTTGGAAAAATTGCATTGGAAAATATCATGATTATAATCATTCTTAACAGGAATCCTCAAGTAGGACTGTGGTACTATAGAATACTCATCCTGCAGCTTTCCTGTGATAATTTCTTAGCCTATCAAACTGCATCTGTGTTTGTGAACCTTTGTGTTTGAGTTTGATGCTGCATGAGAGTTACTATGACTGCTCTTGGATGCTTTCAAAACAATGGCCTTCCTGCAGCATTTTCTCACCCATTTCCCCTCCAGCATTATTGCTGGTTTGTGGCATTCAAATGCTCTGATTACACCCCCCATTTGCTGCTGCTGCATTGGCTTGTTGCAGCATATATTTTTTCTGAATGCTTTTTCAGGGGAGAAGGGAGGGGTAAGCCAGGAGTAGCAGGTTGAGCTTTGCAAGTGAGGCTCCCTTGGTTAAAAAGCAGCACCAATGTACACAGCAGCCTTTGCCTGCATCAGACTTGCTATTACAGTAAAAGCCCACTTGCTGACACCAATCATTTCTGTAAAATTTAAGCCAACCTCTTTGGGAGAAAAGATTTAATTAACACATAAACCCCAGAGTAACTATGACAATCTGCTTTCATAGTGATGGGAATAATCACGTTTCTATCCACTGTCAGTCCTTGAAATATAACAGTTTTATGCATAATCTATAGTACATTTTTTTTCCTTACACAATCAGTCAGATTCTTTTGTTGCTTTCACACAAGAACATTTCTGTCTCAGACATCTGGAAAAACTCTATATTTATCTGGTGCCTTGAGGGGCTACCTCTGGTTGTGACAGGAGGTCTCTTGAGCATTTTGGGCTAGTAGCATGTAGGGAGGCGGAGAAATTCCATCCTAACCAAGATCCACATGAGATATTCCATTATTTAAATAGACGTGCCCTTAGGGCAGTGCATGCAGAAACCAGTGGGGAAAAAAAAACAAAACCAAAAACAAACCCAAACCAACCAAACAAAACAACCCAAACAAACAAAAACAACCCCCAAAACCAATCAACTAAACAAACAAAAAAAAAAACCCCAAAACAACAACAATGTAAAAAAACCGAACCCAAACCCTCAGTATTCATCACAGACAATGAATAAAATAGTGGCAATGAATTACCACGATGTAAAATAAGATTAAAAAACTTCAGCTCTGAGGTAGAAATAGTGACCATTGAGAAAAGCTTTGAAAAAAATATTTTTCCCTTAGTTCAGTTGTAAAGATTGTGTCTAATACTACATGCTTTTTTTGACACCTTCTTCTCCTACATATTATAAATCCTTGAAGGAAAAAATAAAGAACCGTTTTTTCCTGTGGGTCAATAATCTTAGCAAAGTTGTTTCTCCTTTACAAGATAAGCTTGTAAGGTATAATTTTATGGTCTTTGGGGCTTTAACAATGTTGAGAATAAATCTGTGATCACAATTTAGACAGAGAATGTTGGCTCTTTTATATTCACTGGACACTTATATAATTTCTGCATCTTTTTATTTTCTTAATACTTTTGTATTTGGTTCCACAGTACTGAACAACTAAGCAAGGTATGATCTGTATATTAAGGATGGAATGTTCTTAATACATCTTTAGAGTTGCGGCAACTCTAATAACCTGAAATTTTTGCAAATATAAATTTTGCATCTAGATAAGTGCTTTTTAAAATGATAGCAGTCATCTTGTGTTAGGCTTGATTGCAACCTGTTTTCTAAATTAAAAAATGTAAATGTGGCATTGACAAAGGTTAAAAAGATTTAAAGGGGGCTCTGTCAGCAGTGTATGCACACACCAAGCTAAATCCTATGTATCTAATCAGTGTCCTCTGGACTGTGTGTCTTGCTCCATTGTTTACATTCAAATCCATAATAATTTTGTATCCTTTCACTGGGCAAAGATTCATTTTAAAATCTAATGAATTTAAAAATATGCTTTTCACTTGTCCATTTGATACTGAGCCTGCAATTTGACTTTCATTGTTTGTTTCCCTCCTTGTCTCGTCAATCCTTTTCTTTCTTTCTGTCCTTTTACTTTATTACATTTTTTATTGAGGAGTGAGATGAACTGGTTGCTGCATCATGGGCCCATTACACTTCCTAACAATTCCATTTGCACCTTATTGTTTGTCTTATTGCTGGAAAATTCAGGTGATTCATCATGCCTGAAGAAGCACCTGATCCCAATTCCCTTGATATCACGATCACTATGTGACAGGAATACAGTTAGTGGTGGCTTTCAGACTCAAAGAGGCCAAGGTGATAACTCTTTTGGGACCTTTAGCCTCTCAAGTATTGATGAGTTCCATTTTTTTAATGCTCTGTTTTCTTGCTCCCTTTCAACAGCCCCCTGAGTGTGGAAAAGGGCTTGGAGTTAATAAAGGAAGTGGCAGATCTCCTGAAGCTGCAGATGAGTGTCTTCGATGATGTCAAGTATGTACATGGGATTTTCTCCTTTTTTTCTTTTATTGGATGTCTCATTATTTTTGAATAGTTTGTCTTACAAGGAAATATCTGCTCTTTACTGTCAAAATTAAGGATAATGGGCAAGAGAAAAAAAAAAGAATACTGATGATCTTTGTAACATTCCCTACATACAGGAACAAATTATTTTGCGAAAATTACAAAGAATGAAATTTTTTCCTGCTTTCATGGAGAAAAATAATCTGTTCCAAATGCTATATAAATATTACTAACTTTATTTAACAGTTTCTCAGTAAAGAAAGTCTTCTGAAGGGTCATTATACCCATCATTGCCAGGAGGGAAAAAAGACATCAGAGATGGATAAAAACTTGGGTGTCTAGCTTTGAGTCTGGCACATGGCACACGAGGTCATGCTTTTTGGTCAGCTGCTTATTTAACAAGTCACAGGGAGTTCAGCTATGCTGAGCACTGGTTTTCCTCCTATGATTCATACTGATGAATGCTCTGCATGTTAATCTCATGAACTAGGAGGTTATGACCTGCCGTGTCTAGTAAAGAGTTTTAGTTTAGGATTTTCTGAAGGCATTTTGGAAGAAATATGTACGTCACAAAACTTCATCCTCTCTGTATAAAATAGAAGCAAATGTCTGATGTAAATGTAATTGAAAAGAAGGGTCAGCTATGGGAGCGTTTTGAGAAGTCACATCTTGATGTCTGGGTAGCATCTGCCTGTGTCTCAGGAGGTTTGGCCCATGAGTTGGGTTGCTGAAGTGCAGTATCTTTCTCAGCCTCAGCTGTGCTGCCATCAGCTACTATTTGATCTTCATTTACAGAACAGAATTCATTGTTTAATACTCTGTTTGAAATCATAGTTTGATGATGTTTGATCTTTAGTGGAAGTGTTTATTCTTGATTGTATAAAAACCAAAAATTGTACCCCTTCTATTACTGTATTTATATGGAGATGGTTTCCTGATGAGAAAATCTTTTCAAAAATCTGGAAAATACCAGGCATATTTGCTTTAGTTATTGAGATGGAAAATATTCCCATGTTTTATTAGTTTTGATTGTCATTTGGTTGTATTTAATGAAAAACATTTTTTTTTATGAATGCCAAGTTTTTAAATGAAAAAAAAATGCTTGATTATATTTTGTGTAAAGAGAATTTGTACCCTTGACTTTGAACACTAGCAGATAAAGTCTACTGCACATTTAAAGAAGAAATCCCATGGAACAATTTCTCAGCTGGAATCAGTGGGTTCAGCTTCATTAACATTTGCAGTACAAGAGCACTTTCACCTTCCTTTCTAATTGTTAGTATAAAGCCTTTTGGTTATTTTTTATCATTTGATAAATCCCAACACATTGCAGTTGATAGGCTGTAGATTTGTTCTCTAATGAAAAATATCCTTTCAGTGGTAGAGTCAGCTGTGATGGACCTTTCTTTAAATGTGCAGAATTAACTGATTCTTTTGCATCTATTAATATGCAGTCACATGACTGCACTGAAAATATCTGTGTGCTCAGTACCTTAAAAGTGTGGTATGAATTACAGGAAGTCCAAACAGGACTGAGCATTCTTTCTATCCATACAATGCTTTCCTCAGTCATTTCCTTTTTAAAAATCTATGAATCTATGAAGGGTTGTCCTAAATCTCAAATCAGTGAAGAATTCATCCATAGTAAATTTCCTTTATCAAGAGAATGAGATGCTTTCACTCAGGTTAAACCCATCAAGTACTAAAGGAAGTTAGAGCTGACCAGTAGATAAAGCAGTAGTAGAAGGTTTAGACAAAGGCCTTGCCAAAAAAAGAGTTAACACTGAATTTGTTGTGTTCTTGCCATTGCATCACTGTCAGGAAGAGGAATTATTAAAGGAGTGAGAATTTGTCATCCTGGCCTACTTTAACTCTGACCTGAGTATTTGCTTGGTCTAAAATTCTCATTTCTTTCCTTCCAAGAATTCCCAATGGTTAGAAAGTAACAGCACATACTTGGAAATTTTAGATCATTGCAAAGATTTCAGAGTAATAAGTTAATGAGAATTATGTGGTTAATTTTAGAGTATAGACAAAGTCATCACATAAAATAGGAATAGTGCAAGAGCTGAGGAGAGAGGATGAGTTCTTTTAAAGTTCTTTAAATTATCTGAGTTTATTGTCCTCTTCTCTGAAAAAAAAAAACCAAAGAAAATTTAAAGGAATTGCTTCACTAATAAATTACTGCCTTTAGTTAGTTTTGTCTGCAAATATATTTTTAGTTTTTCCCTGTGCTTTGGAGTTAGGTAAGTGAACAATTGTTTTTGCCATGGATAGGAATCCAACACCCAGCTCTTGTGTAAGCTCTTGATTAGCTGGTGTTTGGTATTAATCAGCTTATTTTATCTTTTGTCTTATTCGCAGTCTTCCCAGCTTAGGGATAGGCTTCAGGTCACAGGATATCCCCAGGCTTGGCTTCCTCAGCATTGACTCCATCTCTACAAATGATTTGTTGTAAAGCTTGCACTGACATAAACTTTGCCATGTGAAGCAGATGAGTGGGAATAGGTTTAAGGAATTCAGAATTAGAATTATTTTAACGTTGAAAAAAAGATCCAACATGTTAGTTGTCACTTTTGGATACAGCTTGAATCTTTATGGAAGTAATAGTTATGCTTAATATGTTTTGTTAATGGTTATGTAGCTGTCAAATAAATTCCATTATTTCTTATTACATCATTAGAGACCATTAAAAGGATATTAGCATGCTGATGTAATTATGCAAGCAGACGTAAAATTACTATAGTTATGATTTTATAATCTAATTATGGGTGTCCAATGCCCCTGGTGATTGATTGTTGGAGTGGTATCAGGGATTGAAGTCAGATTGGTGCTAATGTTTAGGAGGATTTGTATCTATTTTCTTTAAAAATACGACTTTGCAATCTGTGACATTGGTCTTCTTCATGTAATTGAGTTACTCACAAGACTTTATCAAGAAACATACAAATATAATTAAAATACCAAAATCTCTAAGCTCAGCTTTGAAAGCAGTGGAAAGGACACAGAATTATTAGTCAAAGTCAAATTACTTAACTGGTTTCTGATGAGAATACAAATAAATTTTGAATTTGTATTTAATGTTCTCATATTTGGGGTATTTACTGCCAACATTGTAACTGGGAAGTTTCAGCTCTGACCTTGGGTGAGTACCTTTGTATGGAAAGAAAACAGATAAACAGATTATTCTGATTTCACAGTATTTCAGGCCTTATATCCCCATTCTCAGCCTCCAGCTAAGAGTGAGATTTTCAGCTGAATATTACATTCTGTCCAGACTGATATGATTTTCCCAATTGCCATTGAAGATCTTTTGCTCTAGGTGTCTCTTTTTCCCCCATATTGTTCTGCTTCAGCTTCCTCCACCCATTTATCTTAATGGCAGTTTCTTCATTTTTGCCTTCTAATATACCAAAACTCAGTACTCAAAGTACTGAACTTTCAGGAGATGTGCTGATTTGACCAGCATTTCCATTTTCATATATAATTTTTCAGCAGAAAACCTCTAGCAGAACACTCTATATTCATTCCATAAAATTACATTAATCTCAATCTGCTGCTGTTGTTTTGAAGTGTAACAATTCACTGTATAATCATATAATCTATATATATAATGTTGAGAGTGAACAGGACACTTAGGCTAAATTTGAAATGCTAATATAAATAGATTTTTTTAAGTTGAAAAGGCTGATTCTGATTATCTAATATACCATCCTGGATTGCAAAGCCATTTCATTTAACCACTATTCTCCTATCATGAAATTATGCATCTATATTGTGCATCCAAAGTTAAGTTAAAAGACCAAATCCCTCATCTTTCAGAATCTAAATCTCCAACACGCAGGATTCAGGCTGGTTGTTCAGCTTTCCCCCAACAGTGCTCCCTCCCCACACTGGGACTACAGGTGGATTCAGTTTTTACTTAAACAGTTTATTATATTAAAAATTGAGGTTAACTGAAGGTATACAAGAAAACCATATGAAGACTCCAGCTGAAAAATACCTTTCAAATTTCGTAACAGACACAGCAATGTGATTTGACATTTGGAAAAGAAAATACTATAAATTCAAAGTAATAACTAGTTTCAAAATTTAATGAAGCTTGACTTATAAGGAAAATGCTTTTATTTAGGTGATGAGAATAAACAAAAAATTGACTTTGGACTGAACTCAAGCCATTTTTTTGTTTTGTTTTGTTCAGGTGACCAGTCTTTTGAATAACACTAATTATGATAGGCTTCTGAAATATTGAATCACATCTATATCTTTTTCTAGAGCCAACTGTTTTATTTCATGAGCAGAAAAGAAATTCTCAGTTAACGAGTAGCTCTTCAACATTTCATTTTATTTTCATTGTTCAATGTGTGACTTCAGGTTTTATTTATTGCACTTTATTCAAATTCTGCGTTGAGGTCAGAAACCCCATTTCCTTCTCTTTTGGTTTGGATTTCTTTTTCTTATAGTGCTCTTCACTACACTATCAAAGCGCTTGGCCAACATGAATTGATACATTTAACTCATATGAGATATGGGGTTTTATTAGGACCATCCAGAGCTGGAGTTATGCGTGAAAAGATTAGTGTCAAAGCATTTACCAGTGTGATGTGTCACTGCACAGCTTACTCAGCCTCCTCTGAAATGAACTTACCCTGGCTGAGACAGGGATCCCATTGGCTTCAATCAGCTGAGCATTCAGTGACCTGAGCATTCAGCAGTGCCAGAAGTCAGCTCTCCATTCAGACAATGGTATTTGGCCTTTAACATAAATACATAAATAAATAATAATAAATAAACACACTAACAGACAAATTATTTTTCCTCAAATGAACTGAGACTAAGTCTGAAGTAGATGATTCCAGCAGAATTTAAAGTAACAGCAGGACCTTTAAATCTTTGTTATTCCATACTTCATTTGCAACATATTTCCTGAAGTCTGATAAAATTGAAATTAAGGCCCCTGAAAATATTACTCTTCTCTACCACTTGACCATCATTCATCTTTGGATTTCAAGGATCCTACTGAAAAAACACTTTTAAAAGAAAGGCTGCATCCCTGTATTTGAAGTAAGATTGATTTTTCCTGTTATACAATAGCATGTCCAGAGTGTTAATCATGTTTTTTTAAGAGTTTTGTGTAAACAGTGATTTTAACAAAAGCTTGAATTTGGGAGGCTTATCATGAGGACAGTTACAAGCACATTCTTTTCATACTTCAAATCTCTAGTTTTCAAGTGCTGGGGTTAGAGACATTTGGCACCTCCTTTTCAAAGAAAAACCAAACACTGCTATCATTATCCCTGCTCTTAGGAAGAGCTGGAACGGTTGGGCTGGAATAAATACAATTTGAAAAGCCAGCCAACCATCCCAGTGAAAAGAACTTGAACTGAGGAAGATATCTGAAAATCAAACCAAGTGGTGAAAGTTTGGAGAAGCTTAAAACACTTTCAAATTGGAAGTGTTGGGCAGGCAGAGTGGTGAGTGGGGCTCCCAGCCTCACCTATTATAAACATGTGCATGGGCTATAGTGTCCTAATCATGCACTATAGGTTCTGCTCGTTGTTTGTCATGTTACTTTCATAACACCTGAAAAATTCAATCAACCAGTTAATCATATTCAGTCATCCAGAACCTAAACACTGGAACAATACTTGGTATTTTCACTCCACTGTGCTGATGGGTTATGACATGTGGTGTATGTATGCTCTAAATGTGAACACTCAGGAAATTATTGAGAGGCAGGACAGTGTGAGGGAGGATTATTTAACCACTGAGCGGTGGTAGGACAGGTAGCACAGGGTCTTGCTAGGTTTGCATTTGAAAAGTTCCCTCCACTGTGCAGATTCTCCATTATTCCATTCTCTTTGATTTGGTGTGATTCATCTTTTCTGGTGTTGTATATTGAACATCTGCGGATTAATATTCTTGCAAAGGTTTTTTTCAAGATTGGCAGATTCTGGATTCTGCTGTCTATATCATTTAGATTTACTGAGAGGAATGTTCTATAACTCATCCTGCTCTCCTTAAGATGCTGTAATATTAACTAGAAATAGGTAATTTTTTTTTTCCACTCCATTTATTGCCCAGAAATTAAGCAAGATTTGTATTTCAGTTTGAACTCTACCACACTTAGTCTCAATAAAAAGATAGACTTTTCAAGAAAGTTGAGCAGTGTTTGTCATCTACTCTGCTTTTAAATTGCAAACAAATAACTATAGTTATTTGACATAATCTTGTTTAAAGTGTTATAAAAGCATAACTCAGAAATAATGGAACCCCTTTTATACAAGCTTGACTTCTCCCACAGATTTAATGAGTCTGGGAAACAAATTGTGTGAAAAATGTATTGCTGTAACTCATTGCATGCAGACATTTATAAGAAATTACATTGTGTTTTCTGGTACATATTGTCTTATTTGACAACTAATTTATAATATAAAGATTCATCACTTTTTAGAGGAATGATGATAAGGAAAAAAAAGAGGTAAAAATTTAAACTATGCATTTCCTTACTTTGAAATGATTGATTCTACAACCTTAGCATTATATTAGTCTTGTGGCTTTTCCCCCTGAGGTACAATACATTTTGTGTTCTTTTCTTAAATGAATGTGCATATAACCAAGATAATTTTGCCTTCTCTACTGTAACTTTCCTGCTAGAAAAATATAAAAATCATTAAAATTACAGGAAGGATTTTGGCCTGCAGCATTTTATGAATTCCAGGTTACAAAAGAGAGACCATAAAAATCTAAGGAGATTCTTATAAATAATATGTATGGTGCTTGGCTTTCCATTACAACATTTCATCTCATTGAAACAGATTTGCACCTTTGTAATCAAAATCAGAATGAATCCACTATTATTGATACATTTCCATGAACTCCGAGGTTTCTGCTCAAGAGGTTTTTACAGATATATAAATTTCTGAAGTCTATCTTTCTTTAACTTCATATTTCTCTACTTCTCATCTCTCTGTGTGACTGAGAATGCCATCATATTCCTTTCCTAATAAAATCAAAGTTCATAACATTATAGGGTGGGTATGATATACTCCTTTCTTTCAAGTAAGTAATTTAGTGTGTGCCACTGCATTTAATTTATATAACACTTCACATATTATTAACAGGTAATAATTTCCATTCTGCAGATGGGTAGATTGAAATCCAAGGCAGTTTGCTTCATTTTCCCTAAAATGGTACAGGAACTTGATGACAGATATGAGAATAGAAACAGAGAACTGTGATTCTCACTCTTGAACTAAAGCTTTATCCACAAATAGAATTCCTAATAGTAGAAATGAAAAAAGGTTTTCATGTAGGGATTTGTTTAAAAGAATAACTTCTTAGAAGAAATGTAAAAATTATGTCTGTGTCAGTCTTCATCCTCTGCTTGTAGCGCTCAGAATTTGGCAGCCTTTTGAACTGTAGCAAAGTTTGGGTTTTTTTGTCTTTATTGTGCTGCCTAACACTGATGCAAGAGAGTTGTGTCCTGCATGGATCCCATCAAAGCTCTGAGCATTCTGAACCCGTTCCTCTGCAAAAACCCTAACATGTGCATCGTGTTCCTCATCAAGGACTAAAAGTCACTTGTGCAAGAGGAGCAAAGGGAGACTGTCACCCAGCAGACAAATTTCCAAGTGCTTTCAGCCAGTGCCATTAACAACACAGGTGTGCAGAGGGTGAGTAGGGCTGAAGCCAGGAAAATGCATTGAAGGCTTACTGGGTGAAAATTAAAAATGTCTGCTGTTTGTGGATATAAAGGTACAAATGGAAATATAAATAGAATGTGGTTTTTTTCCCTTCTTCTTTTTCATGACATAAATTTTATCTTTAGCTTAATCCTTGGGGATTGGAAGAAAAATCATTGTACATTTAAGAAGCTTTTTGAGACCATTTTCCCACCCTCGCAGGGTCCAAACACCTTTTTTATTTTACCATAAGAAATTATAGCATTTGTATGGTTTGTTCTCTTAAACACTGTAATTAAGGACCTTATTTGCATGGCAGACAAAGCTGGCAACTTTCATGTACTCAGTGTGGTGAAAATGTCAAGTTTCATGGCTTGTGACAGATTAATAGAAAAATTATTTTAAAACTCTGCAAATTATTCATAGATATTGAGTAATCATCAAAAGTTGCATTTTGTGGAGAATAAAAATAGGGCAAACTGAGTGTAGCATCAATCTCTAAATTAAGCGTTGTCTCTTTTTAAAATCATTTAAATTGTAGGCTTAGCAAAATAATCTTCACCTCAGATGAAGCAAGTTGTAAAATCTTTAAAATACTCTTTCATCATCTTTTGCAATGTAAATTAGGATCAGTGTACTTAGCACAATTTTGATGCATATAGATTAAATGATTAATACAGAATTAATGATTAATGTAAAATAATTAAAGCTCCATCTTTTAGTATCGGTATCACAGACCCACCAGACATGGACTGCTCTTATTGGAAAACATCTCTTTCTGGACCAGTCATCCTTTTTCTGTCTTCAGTCTGGAAATTATTCTAATGACAGTAGTGTGTCAGGCATTTCATTATTAGAACACCTTGTCGTGGCCACTTCTCTGCCCTGGAATGCTGCTCTGTGCAGTCACTGTTCAGCACTTATCATGTCAGGGGGAGAGAAGAGGGCACAACAAGGCGTCCAAGGCTTTACCTTTTTCTGAAGAATGTAACTTGCAGAAGTAAATCTGGGCTGCAACCATCAACTCCAGACCTAAGTTTTGTTTCCATGTAGCCACCTTTGCAAGATGTGGTTGCTCTGAAACTGTCAATCTTTCTAATCTTTGTGGTCTTCTTGTTGTGCCTCCCAGCTGCCTGGTGAAAACCCCTCTACTGAAATTCAAGTGGTGATAGGAAATCAGTCACTACCTGGTGAGCACTGCAATTAGTGTCTTCCCTTAGCAGGGATTTTGCTTTTCCATCTTTAGTACCTGGTCACTGTCAGACACCAGGTGTAATGCCAGTAGAACAAGTCTTTAACTTTCTCTCCCTATGCTGTGTTTAGAGCAGGAACACTTCAGAGAATGCTGAAAACTGCTTATTTTATGTGAAGGATATAAACAATAATAGATAATATATTACTTGCTGTATTGCAGGGTGTTCTGGAACACTGTGCATCATTCTGCACTTCAGGGAGCATGTTGAGAGTTTCCTGAGAAGGGCTCGAAAAACTCATTTTGCTGAAACAGAAAAAGATTTTTTAATTGATCACTGGCTGTGCATACATACCTGTCAATAGGAATGTGAGAATACATACAGCTCCACATTGATATTTCTGCAGCCCAGGTGCAAAGTGAAGCAAATCTTTGAACTGTAAAGATATTAAAGAGTGAGAGATGTGTGTCTTTTTAGTATTAAGTCTGAGTGATGATCAATAATTCTTCACTCAACAGTTCAGGGATGCTATTTTGTAGCAGGTCAGCACAACACATCCTTTGCAAACTTTCCTGAATCTTTGAAGCTCGGTCAGGTACCTGCTTGTGTAATGTAAATACAGTGTGATGCAATGTGTCACAAAATAAATGCTGGTAAACAATTCTGATCAAAAATGTTGGTCAAACTTAAATCAAGGATCCAAATGATTTACAGCTACTCTCACTATCGGAAGGAGAACAAAACAGCCAGTGTACACTTCTCAATCCAATCATGTATTATGTGTCAATGTCCAGCTCCAATTTTCTGCCTTTGCTTTGCCCTGTAAATCATGCTGTAGAAACACTGTAGCACAAAAATTCCTCTGCTAATTATGTGCTTTTCCCCACTGATTTGATTTGACGTCAGTATGTTGATATACCTCTAAATATAATATATAAAACATTTACAGCAGCATGAGCATCTTAATTTCTCCAAAACTGAGAAGGTGAAAAGGAGGCTTCAGTGCAATATAAACAATGGACATAAGCTTCAAATTCCTAAACACAGAAGGCATAGAAATGTGTACACATTGCAAGTCATTAGTTCAAGCCCACCAAACGTTTCCTGAGACAATTACCTTCACTGCTATAAAATTTGCTTTGCACAGTCCTCTGGAGCGTAACTAATTGCTTTTCTTAACCTCCAGAGATTAAAGGATTTTGAAATGAACATATAGACATGTAGTGACTTTAATTTCAAATCTAAGCTTTATTAAGACAAGCCCTATTTTATAAAATAGGGTCATTAAGAGAATGTTTCATGTTGGAAATAGCCAATCCTAATCTCCTCATCTTCCTCCAGTCTTGAGAAATTGCTCTCTGCCTGTATCTTAAAAATGAGATGCCACCTCAAATCATTTCCATCTGGCATCAGCTCTATGTCTCATCTTCAAGAGTACACAGACCCATGTTGGCACTTGTTTCTCAAATCCTTTTCCACTAGGGGGTATGATAGACTGTGACTGCATCTCTCAGAGAACATGCAGTGTGATGCTGTAATGTTGAAGCACACGCACACGAGGGAGAGGAGCAGGCATGAAAAGCTTGGTGCATAATTTATGGAGATTTAAATCCTGTCATTCATAAATATAATTATAACCTACGGCTTGAAAGTGATATGGACCTTGCCATATTGATCACGCTCCAGCTCTGTTTATTCAGATCTTTCATTTGTTGACAGGGAAAATATAAGAAGAATGCTGTTAGTTGTAAAACAATTAATGAAAGGAAATACTTCTGTTTTACACAAAGAATATTCTTTGTTTCTGTGTGTGTTGTGCACCCTCCCACCTTCAGATGGGAAATATAAACCCAAGGGGAGGGGATATTATTAAATCAGCAATCAACCTTCAAGTCATTTTGGTATAAACACTGTAATTATTTCATCTCTAGTAAACAGAATAAAAGACAACAGCACATAAGGGTGACAATTTGCAATATGCTTTGAATGTTTTTGTTTAAAAAAACCAAACCCTTAATATGACTGTAGGCAACATTATTGTAAGTTAAAAAAAGAAGGCAAAAGTTGTGACAGCCGAGAGGAGGGTAGTTAGTTGGTAAAGTTCAAATAATAAATTTAGCAGGCCATTGCAACAGTCATATTTTGTGTGGGGAGAAGTCACTATTTATTTGCCTTGAAGCCTGAACTGCTTACCTTTATAAAAAAATTGTAAAACGGTATAAGAAAAAAGTGGTAAGTGCAATTACATTGTATAGTCCAGATACCTTCTAAAATTCACAGTCTTCACTTAAGTGAGTATAAGTTCATGTCAGAAAAAAATGACTACAAATTTACCTGGGGGCAATTGCAGTAGCATGCAGCCTCAGGGGAAGGATAGACAAAAAAAATGCTGTCTACCATTTTTAACCTCAGCTGCAGCAGATGTGGGCGAGGTTGCAGCCTGACCATTGTGGTTCTCATGTTTTCTCCTGGCCAGCTGGGTGAGTGCTGGCTGGGGCAAGGAACCAGCCTGGAGTGATGCCTCTGCTCCCCCAGAATTTCCCTCATCTGTGGGAATGGTTTGCTTGCAATTGTCAGCTTATAAACCAATGTGTGCACTTCAGTGTGTTCAGAGCAGTTGGAAGACAATCACCATTCATGTTGGGCAGGTTTCAGAGGGTCTGACGCAGGGAAAGCACTCTCATCTATGCAACTTAAAGTTCCTACCAGGGATGCATTTCATACATCTTGGAACCTTTTTTCAGGCTGGTTGACCTCTTGTTTAAAAGTCTTTTAAAAATATTTTGCAGTCAAATAATTACTGGTTTTGTTTAAATGTTCTCATCCAACACATAATGAACAGTGAGGAATTCCCTAAAGGGTATCTTTTGTTATTGAAATGTTTATTTATTGAGTGCTTTTGCCAGAAGCCCCCCATGAGAAAAATCTCATTTTATGAGCTCCTGAAGCAGTCAGTTCCCAAAACATCAAGCAGAAATGCAATTTTGACCAAGTAATCTCAAGGTCTTTTGTTTGCTTTTAAATAAACAGAATGCCAATGTGCAAAAAGTTGTGACAAAAACCGCTTTATTTCCTGTATTTTGCAAATATTCCTAGTGAAGCCATGCTGATGTGGTGCTCAGGTGATTTCTTACATAGAAGAATTCAATTGTTACAGCAGAGGAAAACAGTGTCCCACAGAGCAACATATGAGTGGGTGTTCTAAATGATTCTGAGATTTATTCTTTCCTGCAAAAGGATGGTCTTCACTCAGTATCATCCTTTTGCAGGAGGAATTTTTTTCTCACCCTGTTTTTTGTTCTTGTTTTCCCTGAGCAGTGAGGAGAAATGACAGACTTGGATCTTCCCGTGTTCCTGGAGTATCCAGGTGGAGTCAGCAGAGAATAGTGGGATGGTTGCTGACAGGCTTCTCTCCTTGGAAATTCCTTCCTGGGTCACGGAAATGATCCAGTTTGAATCTTTACGATTTTACCGACACAGAAGTGTAGGGCTGCGGGGAATGGGGCAGGGCAGGACAAGTGGGAAGAAGTGCGGAGTGGCTGAGACATAAAAGTAAAATATTCAGGGAAGGGAGGGAGAACAGGAGCCTTTTTGTCTTTGCTGATAGAGCTGAAGTATAACTACATTGTGATAGATATTTTGTGTTGGTTCTAGGTTCTCAGCTCTAATGGACTATGCACTGAAGACTTGTGGGGGGTATCTGAAATTGTTTTTTATTTCCCTCCTACCTTGGTCATGCAAGAGCTGCATACTGGAGTGATGCTGCTTTTATTTAAAGCAGACTGCTAATAGCTCTGTAAATATCTGAGCAGTTGGGGAGGAATCAGAATTTCTCTTAGGCTGGCAACACAGAAGGACAGTGCAAGATTAGAGTATCCTGAAACAGGTGCATTTTGTGGTTGATTATACCAGGGTTAGTGACAGAATGGTCTCAATTTTTGTAAAGCAGTTATCTCAAATAAAAATTACTTTGCCATTGTTGAGTATTTTAATCTATAATACTAATATGATGTTGAAAAGTGCTTTATAATTGCCTGGCATTATTAAAAGTGTTTCTTGACCATTAGTGACCAGGCTTTTAGAGTGTCCTTTAAGAATAAAATCTGGGGTTTTTTTTCTCCCCTCCCTGTAAGAGTACTTCAAGAAAAATGATTGATTAATGGCAGTCCTGTTAACTCCAGAATAAAATGTGAGCAGTGCATGCTTTGCTAGTAAAAGATGAAAGGATATTTCTTATTCTTTTTCTTACTCTGATTCCCTTTGTGACCTCAAAGGAAATTCTTGTAGTTAAGAAAAGCTTTTTTTGTGCCTGAAATGCAAGAAGTTTAAAGGTATTTCTGTCTAGGATATATGTGATGCAATTAAGCACACTTCATTAAGTGCTCTCCATTCTATGATTGGAAGAGATTAACATGTTACTAAAAGAATAACTTAATACTTCATTTCAAGCTCTGCAACAAAATATTTTTCAAGTTGTTTCTTTTCTGCAGCAATTTTTCTTTCCTAAGCCATGGCCATAGGAAGTCAAAAGCTCTTACATGTACAGTTCCAGCCTATGCACTTCACCTTTTAAGCAGGGCTGCTCTTCGTAGTATAAATGTAATTCTTTACACAGATGAGTTAAAAAAACCTTAGGAACTTGCATAATATATGTTATGTAAGTAAACATTTTAAAAATAGTGCAAATTTTTGGTTTTCTTGCAACCCTACACTCTTCTCTGTAAATTCTTGCATTATAATTTATGTAGTCTCTTGTTCCCCAGAAATGTTTCCTCAAAAATACATTCACTATATTATTTTGTGTGCTTTTCTTATGTGTTTCGTAGGTAAGTATTTAAGTGTAGCTGTAAGGACATCACACCTGAAATTTCTTCTTTCCTTTCGTCAGATGTACATGTAGCATATTTATTGGGATAGATGGAGAATAAATGCAACATTACTAATACAGATTTATTTTTCCTTAAAATTGCATAATACTTTTTGGTGAAACTCTGAGTACATTGCCACTCTACATCTGGCTAATCACTACCTTCCTCTGTAAATGTCTTATAGATTTTAGTGCCGTAAAGACCATCAGACTGCACGCAGAAATGACTCCACAGAGTCAAATCATTTCCTCTCAAAAATTGTTCCAAGAGGTGATCACTTCTGTTGTTAAATGATAAATATTTTGTGATATTTTCTGGTCAAAACCAGCTATTGGATCAGATATGTCCAGAATTTCTTCTCCACACATATTCTTGCAGAATATGATTAAGATAAATATACTGATTTTTCATATTGTCCCTCTGACTTGCAGTTGTGACAACAGGAACTGAAGTTGTGTTGATATTGGAAATAGAAAGTATGAAAATACATCTAATCTTCCTTGGATACTGAATTCCAGTAATGATCTATTCTGTACTTGAGTGAATAGCAATTTTGCCATCTTCATAATAAGAATAGTATTTACAGGAGTGTTCTAAAGTTTAGTTAATGTCATTGAAATTCTTTCAGACGGGCACAAAATACACACAGGAAACCACAAGAGGTATAAAAATGTATGCAAATGTAGCTAATGAAGCAAAAGGAAGAGGACTAAATGGTATCTTAATAGGTTCTCTTTAAAAACCTATTTTGATAAGGAATATTATGCCATGTCTCTTGATTATGAATCTTACATTTTTTTAATAATCTCTTTCAGCGTGCTGGGACCAGCTGTGACCTTCCGAGTGCACTCAAACCTCCAAAATATTTCAACTGCAGATGTTGCCAAGGAAGCAGGTAAGTCCTTGACCTCCTTGCCCAAACTGTGACCACTCACATGTCTGTTTAGTGTCAGTACCACTGCAGACACCACAGACACATCCTGCTCTCCCAGAAGACTGGAATTTAAAGGGAGAGATGGTTGAGAGGTGAGTGGCACATGAAAATTTAAGTTTAACATCTCTGAGTCCATTAAAACTGTTTGAGACTTCCTTTTTTTGTCACGAAAATGAAATGGAGGCTTGTAGTCAAGTTTCAGCATGGTGAAAAACTCTTCAGTGTTGTCAAAAACTTATGAAAACACATGTCATTTGTAAAAAAGGATGTAATATTTTCACTTTTCTGATAGTGTTTCTTTCAGGGAACAAAAATGTTATTACATCTTAGCCCTAATTTCTGGAACAAAAAAAGGTAGAAATATGCCTTTGTTGGTGTTCTGTTTAAGCTATTTTGATGACAAGGTAATCCTGGAAGTAAAGGTTGTATTTCTAGAATTAAGCTGATTCTGAATAAGTACCACTGTTCTAAGGACTCCTATTGGCTCCTTTTCAGCTTGGCTATTACCTGTATTACAGAGTTGTTGACTGCAAGAAATAATTCTGCAAGATATCTGAATTGATAACTGATTTGCTTCCAAATTACTCAATTGACAGGCTTTAAAAATCAGAATTAAACAAGTAGCAATTTACTTGAAAAGAGAAACAAGGAAAGTTCATGTAAATAAACACTGAGGCTCCCAAACTCTTCATTAATTTCTCCTTTTGCTTCACCATGGATTAATTTAGTTGTAGAAAGAACTGGGGTAGTTCCTATGCCAGAACGTTCCTTTGCAGAACCCTTTGCATTGGAGACAGGTCTTGTTAATTGGTGATTAAAGAGCAGCAAGGGTTTATCATGTGCACTGTCAGAACTCAGAATTTACAGTAAAACACTAAATTATGTGTATGATTTTTTTTTTCCTGGGAAAAATTCATATGGCTTTTTTGTAACAATGACCTCCCCTGTGTTGTAAACTTGTTGAATCTCTCTGAAAGGATCAACAAATATGATGTTGTTGGTAGAGGTTACCTGGATTGACAGAGGATTTTGACAATGTCTTCCCAGAAGTTTCTAAGGAAACTTAATAATTTCATAGAATATGGAATATGGAACAGAAAAATGGTGAACCACTAATTGCTTAGGAGGCAAGAAACAGAGATTAGAAATAAAGTATTAGTTTTCTAAAAGGCTAAGATAGTGAAAAAAAAAAAGCTGTAAGGATCTCTGCTGGGACTGTAACATTCAACAAGTGAATTAGAAAAGAGAGTGAGCAGCATGGTGAAAAATCCTGCTAATACTGAATTCTTCACAGTATTAAAGGTGAAAGTTGATCTTAGGAATGTATAAAGCTGAGTGAATGGACTCAAGATGGCAGATGATTTTTATTGTAAATTACTGTAAAAAATTTCATATGGAGAAAAAATAGCTTTGCATAAGAGGTTTACATAGTAATTTAGTTAGCGTAGTAATAGGTAATTTGATGAAAATGACAGTTCAGTCTCCATTATCAGTCGAAGAAAGAAAATGTTTTTAAGAATTATTTGGAAAGGAATAGATAACAGAATGATATAATTTTTTATTTAATAAATATGTTCTTTGCCTGTATTTAAATACCACATATAGTATTGCTTCTCATACATCAGAGAGATTTGAAATTCTTGTTGAAATGGAAAGATTTAGGGAAAGGCAGAAGGCATGACTGTAAGTAGGGAACATCTTCTATAAAAGGTGAAATAAGAAAGGAAACTTGCTTTTGGGAAAAAAAATATATACATGAGTATGTTATGACAAAGGTCTGTCAGCTCTAAAGTGCATGTGGACAGGACTGTATAATTGCTTTTGCAATGCAAGAACAGCTGAAACTGGCAGAAGGCAGGTTTAAAATAAATCTGAATGCAGTTTATAGTTTTTCCAGTTGTGGATAATTAGACTTACACATTTACAAAAATTTGCACTTAAGGAAATTAATGGAATTGACATCCACCGAAATTTAGCAAGACTGTGGAAATATTGTCAAGCCCAGGAGGTTCCTGATTTGTCCTGGCCTGTTCCTAACAAGCTACTCTGAAAAGTAAAAATGCTGTGACTCATTTACAGTAATTTC
>VRYO01002734.1:9086817-9159222 GCA_009812075.1 Sialia sialis | reverse complement strand
ACCTTATAGTTGTGAAATTACTGCATTTCAGCAAAACTCAAGATACAACATTCTGTTTTTTATTGCCACTGGAATCAAAGAAGTTGTTTTCAACTTCCTTAACTTAAATGCTGCTGAAAAAGCAGGGAGGTTCTGGGGACAAAGTAATGCCAGCCCAGAGAAAAGACAACCAAGTGGAGAAGGATCTGGAACATAAACCCTGTGAGCAGTGGCTGAGGGAGCTGGGGATGTTCAGCCTGGAGAAGAGGAGGCTCAGTGGTGACTTCATCACACCTTACAATCACCTGAAAGGAGGCTGTGGCCAGGTGAGGGTCAGTCTCTCCTCCAAGGCAAATGACAGGACAAGGGGGAAAGGATCTCAAGCTGTGCCAGAGATTCACATAGGATATTAGGAAAAATGTCACTGAAAGGTGGTTAAGCGCTGGAACAGGCTGCCCAGGGGAGTGATGGAGTCACCATCCCTGGAAGTGTTCAAAGCCAAGAAGTTGTGGCCCTTTGAGATATGCTTCAGTGGGCATGGTGGTATTTGGTTAAGGTTGACGATCTTGTAGGTCTTTTCCAACCATGATGTTCTATGATACTATGAATTTCTGCAGATTGACCAATTTAAATTCATATTTTATACGGTAATTTTATCTATTCTTTATTGCATTATTATCCCAAGCATTTTCTGACATCCGATTGCTTAGTGAATTAAAAGTTTCAGGTTTTGATGGCTGCAGAAGGAGGTTTATGGGAGTTTTACATAAGCTCCTTTTGGTATTTCAGTGTGCCCATAGTACTGTCATAACTAAAGCTTGTGTTTGCCCTTTACAACAAAAAAAAAAAAAAGAAAAAAAATAAAAAAGAAAGAAAAAGAGCTTGCAATTCTAGCCATCCCTCAAATATTTTAAATTTTAGGAGTATCTTACTTTTCCTTTCTAACTCATGAAGTTGCAGTGATTGTCAATGTACTCACTAATCAGTTCATTTATTTAAAGCAAACTCCTTACTTCCAGATCTCTAAGCCAAAAATAATTTATCTTAAAAAATCAACAGCAGTGTATACTTATATAAGAAGTTTTTTTGGGCTCTAGTTGTAATTATAAATTTTTACAGTCAACAGTGTCTTGAAGAAAAGCATTCCAAATACTTAATTTACCAAGGGAAGCCAAAGGAGAATAAATCAATGCATAGTTCCAAGGCAGGCACAGGTAAATGCATAATTCTATGCTGTACTGCTATTAGGTAACTTGACATCCCTCCAGGATCTCAGAAAGCAGATCTTGTTTACAGAAAATAAATAGACCAAATGGACAGAAGAATTTCACAGTCTGTCACATCCTTAGAAATGAAAAGAATTTGGAAATTGAGGTAATCAGCTGCCATAATAATTGTAGGAATGTAAATTATTCAGATTTGCAAAAAGGAATTTATTTGTGCAGATGTTATGTACGTGTAAGTCTCACTGATAGCCACAGGAACAGTTTCCGTGCAGCAGTTTGGTCTTGTTATTCATATAGCAGATATTTTAGTAACCAAAATGGATACATTTCATATTTTCCTTGCACTATTTAAGGTTTAAATATAGGGAATTATATTTAAAGTTTTCCATCCTACTCTGTGGAGTTTTAAAAATGTGCAGGTTAGAGATGACATGGGAGTATTTAGCAGCTATATGAGGAGGTGAACGACTTAAAATATCCACTAAGAACAAAGATATGGAACTATGATAACAAAAATGGTTTCCTTTGTTGTCTTGGAGTTTGAGGTTCATTCTTCTTGGTGCACACATGACCTGTCTTGACGCAAAATAAGCTCTCTGAAATCCTTTAGAGACATTCTTGGTGACAAAACTTTTTTTCCCCCTAGTAATTCACAGTTCCAATTCTGTGTAAATGTTTTGATTACTTTTGGTTGTTTGTTTGGCTTTTTTTTTTCAGTTTCTAGGGCTACATAATTATATGGGGAAGCTGACAACAGAGTAATTTAAAATTGTGAATAGCTTGCTTTCTCACATTGACAATACCTTTATTTGTTCTAGAGCAGGACACTCAACATTTTGCCAGCTTCACACACTTTGACATTCAAATGATAGAATAAGTCTTTCATCAAGTAGCTGTCCTCTGGCCTATTTCTGTTTAGTAAGTCAGGTTCAGTGTGCAGTGTAATTTCATCTCAAGGTTCTAAAGAAATAAACTTTCTCAAGACATAGGTGACCTGCTTTAGCAGTAATTACAGTTGGCACGACATCATTTAGACAAACAATTGTGTTTTTCTTTTCTCTTCAGTTTAAAGGTCAGGAGAAACCTAGCAGGGAACAATTATCAGTAAGATAACTCTATATAAAATTCTAACATATTTGATATAGAAATGAGGAAAGAAATTGCTTTATATGTAGTCCAGAATCCTGCCATTTAGGCAAGGACAGTGATAATTAGAAAAGTGGAAACTTCTGACATTTCTAAGCAAAGAATTTTGGCATCCGGTGCGTGTAATGGTTGTATATATATTGAACTCATGAAAAAGAGATGTAGGAGAGAAGCTTTGGGCACTGAATCTCAGCACTGCTAAAATGCCTTTTGGTGTTAGAGTCATGCTTACAGTAATTTCACGCTTATAAGCCGCACCTTTATGGCTGAAGTTTCGAGCCGATCCTGGAAGTGCGGCTTTTCACCCGGTGCGGCTTATATATGGACAAATTCTGGCAAATTGCCAACCTGGAAGTGCGAGCTGCGGGGGATGCAGGTGTTCCCTGCCCCTCAGCAGCCGCGCGGGGGAGCGGGAACGCGCGGCCACGACCGGCTGCAGGTGGCAGGAGCCGTGTGGGGGGAGCGAGCAGGCAGGATGGGGAGCGCCCCCTCTGCCGCGTGGAAAATAAAAAAAAGAGAAAAAAAGAAAAAAGAAAAAAAGAGAAAAGAGTGCGGCTTATCACCCAGTGCGGCTTATTTATGGACAAATGCCGTGGACTTTACAACAACCTGGAAGTGCGGCTTATAACCAGGTGCAGCTTATAAGTGTGAAATTCCTGTACATTACTCTTTGTATTGTATTGAAGTGCAGCATTTTAGGTGTTTGGGTAAGACTGAAAAGCAAAGGGCTGTGTGGATAGTGTAGGCATGGCAGTGATGGGGACAGACAGCACAAAGAAAGCAGCGCCTAACCAGATATTGAGGAATTAACAGGTCTTGTGTGCAGGCTCTTGTGCCTAAGATACCTTGTGGTACACACCAGTGTGCAAAGTCAGAAATTTCAATTTATTTCATGGATAGATGGGAACATAAAGAAAGGTTTTTTCTTTTTTTTTTCTAATTTCTGTAACTTTTAACTAAACCATTGGTTTGGATGGTTTTGGGTTAGCTTTTTCTTTTTTTTTTTTTTTTTTTTTTTTTTTTAAGGGAGTGGGGGTTTTTTTGTTTGGTTTTTTTTTGGGGGGATGGTTTTTTTTGTTTATTTGTTTGTTTGTTTTTGTTGGGACTTTTTTCTTACTTTTCTGTTGCCCTGTGGTGAAATTCATGTTTTCACACTGTGCATGGTCTGAACGGACTTATTATCCTTAGTGAGTAGATTGTTGAATCATACAAACTTCTTGCCGAAAAATATTTTCTTTGCGAGCAATTTAATTCTGAAAATAAAATATCACAACATTAATTTTGCTGAAACACAAATGCAAAAATAATTTTGTTTTCAGATTTTACTGTATTATGCAATATAACCAGCTAATTTGAATAAATACACCGCATCAAAGTTATTGGAATAGATTAAAAAATATTTAGAATTTCTCTGCAGTTTTAAATAACGCAAATGATTAAATCTGTGATCTTACAGATTTTGAGATTTAACATCTACAAATTTTGGTCATGTCCCATCTGAGCTGAAATATCCATGATAAAAAATGCGCAATAGAACTTTTTGACATTGAACATGAATATTTTTGTTGAAGTTGGCAGCTCTAAAGAGACAAAACACCTCCTTAGCATTCTTTTGAATGCAATTAATACTTCAAACCCTTAGAGTTAACTTATCCTGTTTAGTGTTTTCAGCTGCTGGTGTCTTACTGGTTTGGAGTGGTGCAAGATGCCATAGTTCTGCTCTTAATTATGATGAGTAAATGGC
Organism: Sialia sialis; assembly: GCA_009812075.1. Lineage (NCBI taxonomy): Eukaryota > Metazoa > Chordata > Aves > Passeriformes > Turdidae > Sialia > Sialia sialis. The sequence continues at coordinate 9,155,127 of VRYO01002734.1, read as the reverse complement.
CAAGTTCTTTGTGAGCCTGGATCCAGTTGGTGAAGAAAATATTTATGTCTTATTCTGCCTCCAATGTGCTGCTTCTCTTGCTGACATCATGGAATCTGACAATATGTTTTTGTGCTGGTTTCCTAATAACACACACCTTGTTTTTCATTGTGACTGTCAGTGCAGGAGATATGAATTCTGTGTCATCAAAAGGAGGAAACTTCAATTTCAAAAAGCATAATCATTGCAGCCAGCCTTGGATTTCTTGTTGGCTTTTGGTGCAAGCTTTGCAAGGCTTGTGAGAAGTTTCAGCAAGATGAGCTCTGTTGCTTCAGGCACCAACATGTCCATGCTGGCAGAGTGTCTTGCTTCCTTTTTCTACCCCACAATCATGAGCAACAATGGTTTTTTTGAAAGTATTCATTGCTCAGTCACTGTCAGATCACAATTCAGCTGTGATGAAGTAAACAGAACAAGTTTGAAGTCTTCAGGTGAATTCCTTCCCTCTATTTAGAATTTTGTAGACCATGCAATTAGTTATCTTGTCTCTGAGATGGTAACAAAGAATGTGTCTGTGAATAATTTGAAGTTCATCTTTGAAGAGAACTGACAGCTTGTGTGTCAGAAACTTTGAACAATGTGGCCAGGAGTCTGTGCAGTTCATCTGATTTCACTTGCCGTGTTCCTGGTTTGAGTAGGATTAAAATTCTTCAGTCTATAATGTGAAACGTAAAGGTTTGACAGATCTTTTTTCATTCCTACCTCTTTTAAGTCTTTTGGTGCAAATCCTAATTTCTTCTACTCAAGCCTCCTTAGTTCACATTGTCCTTCTTCACCTCCTGAGCCCTCTGTAGTGGATCGATTTCCTTTCACCTACTGTATCATCAAATCCATCTGAATTATTTTCCTCAAATCCTTCCATTGCTGAATAAAGGATGTCATTATGGTTTTGAAGATTATTCAGAAACTGAACTGTCTCCTGCAGTATCAAATGTCTGATACAGTGATTAATGAGTTTTCAAGATGGCATTTCTTTCCCACCTTGTTCTGTTGAAAAATAGAACAAGTGAGAAGTGCTGCCATTCAGAAAATGTGTCTTAATCCTGAAGAACAAGTAGCTTTGGTTATGACTCTTCTCCATGGACTTCCTTCTAATTATGCTATTCCTTCCTCTGATTTGTAAGGGTGGAATTCATTTTAAGATACACTCCTCTCATCTAAGAAAAACTGTGAAATATCTAATTTTAAAGAGAAATATTTCTTTCTGTTTTAATAGAAAATTGTAGAACTTCCTTCTGTTCATCTTATTGTGTGACGTCACCTATTCTGGCACAAACCCATAAATCCAGCTGCTTAACTATTGGGAATGGTAAAGCTGCTTCATAATTTTGTAAAACTGGGGAGGAAAACAGAAAGAGTTAAGTAGCATTATGCAGTTAATAGTCTTTGATTTAAAGCAATGATAGTTTATGTCATTGCATTCTCGTGCCTCTTATTTACACCCATTCATAGAAAAGTGTCAATTAAACTAAAATAAGGACATCTACCATTAATGTGGAATAGCTATTAGAATATTGTGGAATATAATAACTAATACCTGAACAACACAGTTATACCAAAGGTTAAATGGAAATATCAGAACTGAAGTTTAGATTGAAACTTGTGTATTTCTGTTAGCTGTTTTTTTTCTGAAATCCATAAGCTGGCCTATGGAGACTGGTAAAAATAAGTCTTCTATTTAAGTAATTTATGTCATGGTTTAGAGGTTAATAGAGATTTTTAAAGCTGAATTTTTTTAAGAGCCCTCTGGTAATATATCTAAATGCATTTTAATAGTGAGGGAAGAATTCATCTAAATCAGTTGCAGCTGTCTGAATGTTAGGCATTTATTCAAAAATAGTTGCCTAGATTGCCTCTACATTCAAAGAGAAAAGATAGATTATATGAAGTGACATTTATCATAGGTGGCTAAATGTTTGAGAGAGAAATCATCACTAATGTCCACAGAATTAGTGAGACGTTGTTGATGATAGAGCTGCCATACACAGATCCTGCATGTAAATCTGGGGAGATTGGTGGAAGTCAGGATGGTAGAATTTAGTACACTGCAAAGCTTCTTCCAGTAATTGCTGCTTGGTAACATAGTCAAAAATAATTTTTTCCCTATTGATAGATCTCTTAAAATCTTCTGCACATCCTGATTTCTTCTACATAAGTCTCCATTATTTACATTGTCCTTTGCCAACGTATTTAAAGCTCTTTAAGCATTCAAAATTAATTTAAGATCAAGTAAAAATACAAAAAAATTAATTTTTATAAATATTACCATGTGTGATACTATTAAACCAAATTCCTGCAGTTGGCTTCTTCACACCTACAGAGCTGATAACCCAGGATGAGACTGCCCTGTAGCTGGAGTGCAAAGTGGTTTTCTTTCAAGCCAAAGAATTCTCCCAATGCATTTTTTACTATAGAAGTGAAAAGTCTCTTTCCATTTAAACTTGCTACAGATTTCCATGCGCAGAGGTTTGAAACTGACCCGTACATTTTATGTGTAGGATGGTTTTCAGTTGGTGCAAATCAACAAATAGCTGCTCTAAAATCCATGGTGCTGAGGATGTGTGACTGAAACAGAACACTTTTATTTTTTTGCATATCAACAGTACTGGGGGTCCCACTGTGAACATAGCATCAGAAAGTTCCCACACTAAAATATTTTAGAACTAATTTTATTTCTTACTTAAAGCAGGCAGAAATCCCCAATCCCAAGACAATTGCTTAATGTTGTATTTCACCACATTATTTAGCCAAATTGCTTCTACTTTGAATTTTTATGAGCAGCAGCACATTTTCCAGGAAAATTGAAATATATATGCAATATGACATATATAACAATAATAATTACAATCCCAGACATCTCTAAATTTTATAGTCCTTTATAGTTTTATGCATTTTTGTGCAGTACATTTAAGATGCTATCTCTGTTTACAGCAGATCCCAAGCATAATAAAACAAATTAATTGGGAAGGCAACAGTTAGAAGAAATCTGGTAGTACAAGTCTATACCAGGCAGCTTTTATAGAAAGAATAGTTTGGCTATCTAAATTTTTTTGATGATTATAAGTAAGTATAAAGAAGGCAATTGAAGAAATCCTGATTTAGGTCAGGTAGCACTGTATCCTCATCTCTACCTTGAAAACAACAGTCAGTGCTTTTTTGTCACCTGTTAGACAGATTGATTATAACTTCTCAAAATGTGGAACAACAAGATTAACCTAACGATTTTGAAGTGAGCATGCAAATAAACACCAGGCACCATGTGGAACAGGGATAATGTGGAACAGATAGTGTTCTATTTTAGTTGGTGCAAACAGGAAAATAGTCTTTATCTGATGTTACTAAATATCCTATTTTTAATATATGAAATTGGATGATTAGCAGTCTTGTGATTTTAGCTGATAGCTTTCGTATCAGCCAGAGAATAAAAATTGTGATTGAGAGCAGTGCTACTTCAGGAGTCTATGAAAAATAATTGTTATTTAAAGCACAAGAGAAAAAACAGAAAATCAATATACTCATCTTAGAATCAGGCTGTTGTCCCTTTTACCTGGAGAAAAGTAATAACACGAAAAGGCCCTTCTCCAGAAGTGTGGTGTTTTGGTAACAGTGTGTAAGGACAGCTGCCCTGAACCTGGAGCAATTTGTTCTCTCGGTAGAACAACGATTTACAGGTTGACATCTTGGGAAGGAGGCACAAATGTGACCCAGGATGAAAGGGCAGGTTCTGGCTGAAAAAGGCTTAGTTAGAAGGTCCAGAGGATTCACGTATCATCTGTCTTGACCTTCTGCTGCTGATAGCTCATGGAGGGATGTCTCTGAGAGGACAAGGAACGAGCTCTTGGTACTGGGACTAGGAGTTATTTGAGAGCTTTGGGAGAGTATTTGAAGATAAGAGAAGTTTTTTGGCAGTGCTCACAAGGGCTCACTTGTCAGCAGTGTTCAGACCTGGGTGTTAACATTGCTTTCATTTTAATCAGTCTTTCTCCTGTGGACTGAAGGCTGCATCAGAAGCTGCTGCTCAGTTATTAGGGAATGTTGGGACTACAAGGCAACAGCCATGTTTTGCATAAATTGTTTATTTCTGGACTACCTATGGCCAAAGAAGGGCTTTCTCCCCTCCTGAGTTTTCCTGAACAACACATGTCTATTCTGACATGCATGATAAGATCAAGTTGGATTTATCACATTTTATCTTGTTCTTATTTGGGGATGATGTTTTCCATTGTCTGACAAAAGTTGTCTGCAGGATTTAGAAATTATCAACCATTGTAATAATCTGCAAATACTTAAATCTTTCTAGTATTACTTAGTCTTCAGGAGAAAGTTAAATTCCTTTGTTATGTTTAAAATATATTTTCCATAAAATTGAGCCTTCCAGATTAATGGAAACTGTATGACTTCATGTTGGTTGAAGTCAAAAGACATCTCAAAATTTATTCTAGCCATAGATTTTTCAAGTAGTACCTACAAATTCTCTGCAGCTCAGTTTTCTTAATTGTAAATCTGAAATATGAACAGTAAAAGGCTTTTTATGAAAAAAAAAAAAAAAGCTATAATGTGTAAGTTGATTCTGAGGATTGACAGTACCATCACCATAGGATAATTATGATCATTTGTCTCTGTGCTGCTTCTGCTGCTTTTAAATATATTTTTTCCTGGTTGTATCAGTGCAACAAAATCAAGATGACAGCAGTCCTAAAATAGTTTTGGTTCAAGGAACCATCTAGTGGGTTATTTAGACTGATCCCCCCAGAATTGTGATGGCATTGGCTGGCAGGAGATCATATAGAAAATATTTCATAGTCTGTTGGGAAAAAAAGAAAAAAGATGAGAAAAAAAATTATATATGCCAAAAACCAGAGGGTGCCTCTTGGCAAAGTTTTATAGACATTTTAGATCAGTAACAAGAAAAGGTGGGTAGCTACACCCCATTACTCCTTCCTAAACAGCCAGGTAATTACTTTTGGCATTTTGACAAGTGTTTGCTGGAGTGAAGGTCAAAGCTGTCAGCAGAGAAGATCTATGCTAATCTGCTCAGCTGGAGAAGTCTCAGGTAGCTAATGTTTTGTAATTAGAAGTTGTGGAAACCAGCTTTCACTGTAGTTTTGCACCGAGCATAAGTGAACTAATAATTCAGAGTAATGTCATTTATCAGAGTTCACAAAAATTAGCTGAATGGGTGCTTAGGAGTAAACATCCAATATGAAATTGGAGAAATCTGTGGTACAGAGTAAAATGTTTATTTGTAAGCATATATGTGTATGTGTGGTATTATATATATATATATATATATATATACACACCATACATGTTTATTATGTATGTGTCTATTTGGCTATACATGTACACAGAGATAAATAATGATAATACTTTTAATTTACAGTGCAAAATAGTAATGAAAATAACAACAGAGAAAGGGAAGGGAAGGAAAGGAAAGGAAATTTCAAATTAAAAAGTTCAATGCATGCAAAATATTTCCATTTTTCTTGTGGGTATTTTCGCTTCATCCAGCACTACTCTGTGTATAGATTTGTTTAATCAAGAGGGCTTTTAAGCTACTAAAATACTTTAGGAAGATATGAGAAAATAAGAAAGAAAAACCCCAAACAAATAATTGCATTAATACAATTATGGAAACAATGAAGATTTTTATAATATATGACATTTGTTTTATAATATTTATTGTCTTTTCCTTGTGTTGTATTCATGTCTTTATCAGACTAAACTGAAAAATATTGTTCTCTCTTATCGTGGTGTTCTTTGAGCTACTGAAATTGTCTGTATGTATGCATATAAATATATATACATCTATATAAATATATATATGTGTGTGTGTGTATGTGTGTATATATATAATGTAGAAACAGGGAATGTTTCAGAGGAGTTCAAGCTGTTCAGCTGTGCTCCTAAACTCCAGACAGCCCCTCAGGTCTGCAGTGATTTCACACACAATTAAGTGTTCGCTCCCTCTGATTTTGTTTCGTGAACTAAAATACCCAATATAGGTGTTTGGTGACCATTAAATTCTTACTGTGCATGGAGAAAGAATGCAGACCATCAAAAAGTAATGGCTTGGGACTGATTGGTGTGTACTGTGGAAATGGAGGTCAGGATCTGATGGCCAAATCTTGGACCAAAACCTAGTGAGAGAAGGTGGCAAATTTCAGTGGTTGCACTTAGAGCTGGAGTAGAACTTCACTGGTAGCAGTCAAACTATACTGGTTTTCTGGCTGAGTAGTTTTTAACCTTGATCAGCTCTGCCACCCAAACTGTTGAACTGTTACCAATCAAGAGCCATGGGGCTGCAGCACTGAAGAAAATACTCCTCTGACAAGTTTAGATTTTATATATAATCCAGAGCAAAAAGAGATAAAGCTTTAAATCTAGGTCTAAAGAACAGTGGGTTAATCTGAAACATAGACATTTTTTCTTGAGAAAAAGATTTTTGTTTTCTTCTAGATTTCATTATTGAGCTTTGAAAGGAGATGGTTAAGCCTTTTTCAACTGTTGCATCATTGCAGAGAACCCAGAACACAGCTCGTTTTGGAAAGAGATCAGAAAATGCTTCCTTTTTTTCCTTCCCCATCCTTCCTTCCCTGAATGGATTTTGTGTATTATATTATTTCTTCTGACATTTCTTTCCTTAACATTTTTCCTCTTCCTGGGAAACCATGTATTCATTCTCTTCATTCATTTAACAGCTTGAGGGTATATCCTGCACCCATGTGCAGCACTATAGCTGCAAATCTCACATTAACATTAATGGGAAATGTGCAGCTAAAATCAACTACACTGGGTGTAGTTACTACTCTTGGCTGTAAAATGGATTTGCACATTCAAACAGGAATTATTTCCACTTGAGAACTGGGAGTCAGAGAAGTTATTATGTTATTTTATATTAAGAGTATTTTGACATTATTTTTAATGTGTTTCAAATTGAGAAATCTACCTGCTATAGAACCTGATATTTTATGTTGCAACTTAATGTTTTCAAAGTTAGGTCACATTGTAGGCAAGTAAGCTGTTTTCATTTGGCAGCTCACAATACTGTGCTTTCTTTAAGGTTTAGTAAAATATGTTAATGACTATTTTTTGTTGGTAAGTTAGTGTCTTTTTAATTTTATGTTGAAGAATCATATGCCCCTTTCAAGTTTTCTGATGTAAATATGGATGGATCAAAACATCTGCAATGGTTTTCTCAGTCCTCTTGCAATTCTGCTTTTTTGTCTGATCCCTTTTCCTCCTATTCTATCCGAGGCTCTTTTTCCACTGGCAGCAAAGCTCTCATAGAACAACTAAATATCTGAAATCAGCAGTAGGGACAAAAAGGAGCTGGAAGCTGGGAGATGTGGTAAGGATAGAAAAGCAGGTATGGGTGGATGTTTGCCTAAGTGACAGTATGGACAAGGAAGCTGCTTCTCTTCTCTGGTTATTAAAGTGGTAATGAGGCAGTGTTTGGATATTTATTACATATTTTTATACATATTGCTTCTGCATCTCTGGTACTCATTGCCAGTATGAATAAGTGCATCCATCTCTCACTTTTTATTGGTTTCTTGCTGTGTTAGATGTAGGTAAAGAGCATCAGAGAGTTTAAGAGCTCTAATTTGGTTAAACTGTTAAACTGATATCCATTATATACTGATATCTGTTATGCAGCAAACAACCATAAATGCTACAGTTGGCAGATATTTATGTGTAGAGGCGTATGTTCCAAAATGAATTATAACTTGCCCTTAAGAGTTTTAAACAAACTTAGTGGAATATTGCCATACAGTTAAATAAATCTTTGCTTTAGACAGAAGGCAGCAAGCTTCTAAGAATCCTCATTCCAAAAGATGTGTACATCTCAGATTTCTTCACGGAGGAAAAGCAGAAATGGAAGCTATCAGGACAGAATGGTCAGTAACCCTGCAGACAGTCCACATCACATGGACACCTTCAGGCTCAGTTCTGACACCCCTGGCAACAGGCTTCAGTGTGGCTTTTTGTGTGCACCTAGTGATGGCTGTGAGAGTGTCCCTGGTGCCACTCATGAGCATCCTTCATGCTCCTAGTCCCTATTCTGGGTAATCACTCGCAATTCACACATGTTCTTTAAGTCACTGTTACTGGTTTAATGAACAGTGGTATCATAAGAAGTGAAACTGAGTTTGGGGTAGAACCCTGCAGGAATATGAAACCCGTTGCTGGTCAAGCCCTACCCTCACCCAGGCATTGTGTGCCAGAGTCTTTGTTGATGCTTACATGTGCTGAAGTTGGATAGCACATTAATATCCTTTATATTTAAAGATATTCTGCCTTCTTTTGACACCTTCATCACATTAAAGAGAGAATTCCTAGAAGCCAATGTACATATTTTTTGAAAAATGTGAAACCAGATGTATTTGATTTCCATATTCTTCCTTCTGAGACCTGCTGGAGATATGATACATGGATAAAGGAACCAGATACAGCCATTCATATAGACGCCAAACCTTTCCAGGACAAAATCACTTTTTACAGATTTTAAATGTACTGTGTCTTTCTCTGTGTTGAGACACAAATCTTTCTTGAATTCTTTTTTTCACATCTGAAACTTCAGTTATAGGAGGAATTTCCATTCTTCACCATTCCGTTCAGGAGCTGTTGTACCTGATAGGAATGAACTTGAGTGCATCTTCTATTTGTGGAGATCTTGAAGAGTTCTTGAACAAGTTCCAAAATGTGCAGATTGGTTCTGCCCTTCTGCCAAGGGAGGCGGAAGTCACAGCAGTGTCCAGGGAGCCCAAGCTACCACAATGACTTTGTCAGAATCATGATTAATCCAAATGATTAATACAAATGTTTATGATTTATGGTGAAATAGTTGTTTTTAATTCTGAAAGATGGCTAGATTAGTCAAATATAGTCATACAGAACTTCTAACACTAACACACTGTGGTAGGACACAGAGGAAGGAAAATATCTTCCATCTTTTATTTCCAAGAGTTTTTAAACTCAAAATTCTATATATCTGTGGAGCCGACAATTATCTTTTCTCCAGATGATTTCCGAAAAGATTATAAAAACAAACATTCCCATCAATGTTTTAGATTTCTGACGAATCCTGAGTGATGATTGCCAAATTCACACATGACACTTATTTTGATTGTTAGCTAAATTCTGGAAAGATTTTTCTATATAGAAATGAGAGAGTTTCTTTAAATTTATATGTCATAAACCTTCACAAGTTTTTGTAAGTATGCTTGGATAGTTCATCTTTTATCCTAACCCTGACATATTTCTTTTGAAAGCATTACAAGTAAAAACATGACATTCTAATTTCCTTTCTCATTAATGTTATTATTTTAGTTTATGAACATTCTTTGCTACTTTCCCAAATCTGCTCCATTTTTAATTTTTTAGGGCATAATTTCCCACACTTTAATAGATGTTTCTTTTTATCTGTAATTAAATCCATAACTTGTTATTCTCAGAAGGTTATTATGGATTGTGACTTGACTGTTACAAAAAATGACTTAAAGAGGCTCCTAATATCAATTTAGTGTAAGGATTTAATTTATTATTCATTAATTTTGTATTCATTGTAATAGCAGTAATCATTATGAACTCATTGGGTAGGTATGAGAATGTCAGGCACACTATATTTCCATAGAAATTCAGTTCATTAGTCATCTTTAGCAAAACATAAAATACCATTCAAGCATTATTGCTGTCACTTGTTTCTCTTTATAATTATATGTGTGTTATTTTACATAAATATCTTCATATGTGTAAATGGTACTGGAATTTAAGTTTCAATACATGCATAGACTCCCGTGTCTGTCCTTATGGCAACATAAATTTTGATTTTTAAATCAAGATAGCTCCACTCAGCTTATGACAGCATACAGGCTAATTTCACATTTTATTTCAAAGAAAACACTTTCAAATATTGTGGGTTTACATTGGCAGAATGTGTTGATTTTTTTCATTCATACAATTCTGCTTTTTTAAAAAACTTTGAGCTTAGCAATGCAGAATTTTAATTTTTGTTTCAAACTAATTCATGGGTTCATCAGAACATGTGTAATTTTCTATTTTAACATGAGAATTAATATTTTCACTAAATTGCCATTATATATTTTAAAGTGTTCAGAATAGAATTGCCTTTTTTTTTCCCATAAATACCTCAGGTGCATCATTCTTAACTGTCCCATATTTCTGAGACTGCATCCTTTGACAGGTAAATGATTCTGCTCATGTTAAAAAGGACTGAATGCCTTGGAAAAAAACTAAGTGTGTTCAGCATCATGGCAGCTAATTACAGTGGCTACCTCCCAGCTCAGTGTGGAATTGGACTTGTCCTTCTGAGCACGGACCCAATCAGTCATGGTCAGTATTGTGTCAGCTAACTCAATTCTTGGTAATCAGATTTAAATGTAAGAGTGGATTTCGTCTCCTCTAACTCAGGTGTCTTTTGTTTTAGCTGCTTTAAGTATAAGCCAGTCAACCTTGGCTCCTGTCACAATCAGTGCAGTGCAATAAGTGCTTCCAGAGGGTAATACATTTCATCCCATGAGAGGTGTCTGGCTCATCTGGAACTCCTCCATCTCATCTGTCTCATGCATGTCTATCACACTTATGATTGGTGTCTAAGACAGGTCAAGTATACATCATCCCCCTGAGGATCCTGTTATTCTCCATTAACTACAACACAGTCCTGCTTAGATTTCGGACTAAACAACATCTCCCAGTGAAAGCAAATCCCTCAGATTTCTTTCAAGCACCCTTAGAGCACATTTCAGAATTAATATGGCCATGGAAATCTTTTGCTAAGGGAAGGACAGTGTTTTCTGGAGCAAGGAATTTCTACCTTCTCTTGTGCAAAGAGGGCAGGTTGTACCTCACTAAGCCCAGCGTGGTGTGGTAGCAGTTTGGGCACTGAGCAATATTTTGGCTGCCAGAAGCTCTTTCAGAAAAGTGGTGTTTTCTCATGGCCCTCAGTCACCTCTGGCCACCCCATACTGGTATCTTAGGTGCTTGGGTCACCTCAAAGGGCATGTGCTGCTGTGTTTAGTCAACAGAATGAATGAGTGGGGGAAAAGGGCAAAGGGTAATAATTTGTTGCTGGTGGCTTTTAAAAGTAATTTTCAAATTGTTTATTCTACTTCAGTGCACATCTGGCTTCTGCTAAGAGCAAACTCCATTCACTTTAAAAAAAATAAGTAATGCACTTAATAACCCTCTTACAGAAATTACTATAGCAGTTTCAGTTCTGCAGCAGTCATTGCCTTTGACTCCTCTCCAGGCAGGCTGCCATTTTTTGGCAAGTAAAGTTTGTGATGGAAGTAATATCACCAGTTTGCACATCAGTGTGTGGGAACAGCAGGTCTTTTTGAAAAATGTTTTCTGGTAGCTTGCAACTGATATTTAAATTGATTTATTTTAAAGGCTACCTTGGTTTTGATATAAACCATCACTTATCCTTACCTTTCTTCCCCAACCTGTTTTCCTTCCACCTCTGCAGAATGCTTTGCATTATTGTGGCCTGGAGCATCTCTAAGTGTTCCAGGAGCATCTGATGCTACAAAATTATCCAATATAGATAAATAATGCTGCCTGCTGCAGAAACTGCATATGTATAAGCAAATCTCTGTCTAAGTTGCTGACAAGAACAGCAAAACACAACAGTGAAACTTGAAATCCAAAATGCATACGTTCTAAAATTCTCCTCTCAACTTGCTCCTGATTCTTGGCAAAGGCTCTTTTGATTTTAACTAAATAAATAATCCATCCTTTGGTAATTCCTGATAATGCTTACAGCAATAGAAGCAAGGAGATGCCTTCAGGAATTAACTAGGCTGTAACTTGAATCTCTGCTCATCATCACGCCATAGCATTCCCATCATGTTTGTCCTTTCAGGAGAAACTTTGGTTTGTCTATCCCCTTTCCTGGATATTGAAGAAAATTTGGGCACAAAGCAGGTTGCCAAGGAAAGCTATTCTTGCATCATTACAAACCCGTTGGAGGAGTGTGTCTAGCTCAGCCTCTGGAGGTTGGCAGACATTCTGTGAGACCTTCTGGTTTGTGCTTTGTTAAAAAAAAAATCCCCAAAACACAACAACGTTAAGTTTGGAGAGTGAGGGAAAGTGATTCTCTACTTGAAGAGAACAAATATTTCAGTGAATGTCATTCTATCAGCTGTTATTAAACTTAGACCATTAGCCTCATTGAGTATGCAACATCTTTTTATTTGTGACACTTCCTAAAATATCTACTGTGTTGTTAAACAATGTTCTTCAGTATTTTAAGAATAATTTCAATTTTAGTTGTGTTGAGAATAAAAATTTCAAGGAATGCCATTTTGGACATATCTTAATTAGCAGCTTTAAATGTCATTGCCTTTAAAAAGTAAGGAAATAGCCATATGCTGCTAAATCACAGACGTGATATTTGTCACTTTTACTCAATGTGATTTTCAATTTTTTAGTATTTTCTTGTGATTTTTCTCAGCTCTGATAGAGACAATATTACATGCATTGTTGGTTGAACTGAGACTGAATCATCTCCCTATTACAGGCAAATGGAGTCTGAAAGTCACCAGGTGAAAAATTTATACATTCTCTGAAAACTACACAGTATGACTCTTATGGTACTGAGAATTAAAACTTACACAACTTATACATCTTTATTAACACATGAAAGATTTTTTTTCTCCAATGAAGCTGTTTTGTTGTTTGTTTTTTCCTTAATTTCTCTTTTACATACCGTAAGGTTGTGATTGTAGATAAACTGAAATGACATTTTTTTATCCATGTGATATGCAATTACACACTCTGTGAAAGAGAAAACCCTCAAGAATGTATGCTTCTTTTTCACAGCATATATGGCTAATAGTATAATTTTTCTCTCCATAAACAATAGCAAAATCTCTTTTTGTTAAAGATATTTCCTGATATATCCACCGTTTTTCTGCCCTTTGTTAACTACACTGGGAGCTTATGCAGCCGGCTGGTATGTCAGCATGTCTCTGCAGACACTTAGGTTTAGATGTCTTAATTTAAGAACTGAATTCCACCCATACCTTCCTCTGAATCTGATGCCCTGGCACTTTAATACTTCTCAATTATAAGCACCAAAACAGCTGACTATATTTATTAAGTGTAGGTCTTGGCTTTTCTGCACAAGCTATGAGACACATTTCAGATTGCAAGTTAGTCTTATTTAAGACTTAGGGAATGAAAATAATTCTCTAAATACAGCTCATTTTGGGCTCTCTGTCAGTAATTAAAACATTGATAGTTATTTGATGTTAAATAGTGATAAATTTTCATAAAGGGATATCCTTAAATTTTAGGAAGGTGAAAGAAGCAAAAAGTTTTCTCCAGGTGATTTTTTTCCCCCTGTTGTTTTCTAGTAACAATGTTTTGTACTTTTATTAAGCATCTGTACCATGTTTCCAGCAAAGATAAAATAAATGGATAGGTAGTTAATTTACATCTAGTTACAGAACAGTTTTCTTCTTGCCATAGCATTTGAAAATTTTACATCGCTTATTACTATTAATTTGTAATATTATCCCTTTGATAGCAGTTAGTGGTAAACAAAAAATTCCTGCTTTCAACTTATTTTAGTACATTCACAATTCAGATTCCTGTTAGCATAGACTGAAGCTTGTGATGTAGATTGAAACTTGTTAAAAACATTTTTTTCACATTTAGGTTAAAAATAAACTGAATTTAATTCTGTCAATATTAAATCTGTCAAATAAACATTCTAAATTGCTGATTTTAGATACTGTAAAATTCAGAAATCTGTTCTAATTTTTTAATATATATTAAATGAAGTAACAGAAATGGTGTATGGAATCAGTAAGTACCACAGGCACATATCAGTTATTTTACACTATATGAGACCTGTGCTTTTTGTAATTTCAATATCAAAATGTCATTTCACTATCCAGATATTTCTATTATTTCACTATTTCAACATCCTACATTTATTTTGAAATGCCTCTCAATTACATTTCTTATTTCAGACTCTTAAGTGATTTATGTAGTTAATCTCTGTGCTACAATACACATAAGATGGAGTAATAAGCACATGCAGTTGGATAGATTATCTCTCTGGTAGAGACACACCATTGCTGTGCAGAAAATATCTCCATGCTATGCTTTGTTCTTCCCTTCCCTCTTCTGCTTTGTGTGAAATCAGCAGGAGATTATATGGATCAAATTAACCACAGTTTATTTACATGTGAGACATCAATTAAAGTCAGGGCTAAGATAGCCTTTGTTTTTCCTGCCATGCTCAGTGGTACTCTAATCTGATTCCCTTCGAAAACACTGGACTCCAGCTTGAATTGTTTGCTGAATATATCTGGTCTTATACAGACTTTTTCTCCACAGCTACTTGATACTCTTCCTGGTGTGTTTATTCCCTGTGGCCTGTACTACAAACCACGGTGCAAATCTATATAATCAGTTTTTCCTGATTCATTTCTATGGATGAAGTCTCAGTCTGTTATCAGGAATTCACTTGGTCAGGATGAATATATGAATTCACATTTTTCCTGTGCCTTAGCAAGTTTGAACCTATAGCTTTAATCACAATGTTAGTAAAGTCCTGGGAGGAGATTCTCAGCCTCTCCTCCAGAAGGTGTTTGGTTTTGCAGGGAATAATTGAACATTTACTGTCCTGGAGTGCAGGAGAGCAAAGAGAACACAGTTTGATGAGTCATCTCCAAGTCCTTCCTTTTGTTGTATGTTTAATGCAAATGAGTGAACTATTCATTGAAAAAAGAATTTGAACGGAATTCTTCTCTTTGCTGGCTAAGGAGAGTAGTTACAACATCCACTTGTGAGCCCTGTCCTTATTGATTGACCTCAAGAATTTTTCCTCCTTTGGGGGTCATTTGGATCTGTCTGACCGTATTGTAGTTTCTTCTACTGTTTCATAATCTGTGCTAGCATTAATGCATCTTTAGAGGTATTGGCTCCATGCTTTGGAGGGGGTCCACTTACTTGTTTGTTTTTCAGTTGCAAGGAAGGTCAACAAGTAATGAATAAATGTCAAGAAAGATCACTTATGAGAAGTGGATGCTCTGCATAATAAACATTAGCACATGTTTAACAAAAAATTTCCTCCAGTAGAATTCATTCCCATATTAATTTAATCCTGCTGTCTAAGATAATACAATCTCTTTGAAACAGTCTTGATTCTTAGTGCACAGGGACCTTTCCTGGATCAGAGGCCAAATTTCCATTACCTGATGAGCTAATCTGACGTGACAGCCTCATATGCAGATGGGGAATCTCTTGTCAATAGTTTTCTTCAGAGACAAAGAGAAACAAATGTCTATATTCATTCTCTCACTTCATGCATGAGTAACATTACCTTTCTATCTTCCTTTCACTCTATTCAGGTAGTCATTGAGAATTTAAATATAAGCTTTTGTGCTCCTGAGTTAGCTTATGAATGCAAAGCTGTTTACAGAAGACTGGCATCCTTGTCTGTTTGTTTAAGTACAGTATGTATTTTGACATGTAAATTTACATGAGGCATATTTAATCAGTCACAATGATATGCTAATTGGATTCCTGTATGAACTGCATAAAAACAGTATTTGAAAAAAAAAATTATGAAGGGAACTTATTACCAACTGAGACACTTCCTAATCAGTATTATGCATCATCAAAATGCACAAGGATAAAAGTGATAGATTTCCAGGACTTTTGTAACCAATTAAAAAAAAATGAGCTAAAGAAAAAAAACGGTCTTTTTCTGAACAGCCTGAAAGTTAGAAAACAGCAACTGAAATCCATAAATTAGAATGCCAAAAATCTCTCAAATGCCTCTGCAGGTTTTGGATGTTGTTCACTGACATAATTTGTGTTCTGATAAGGTTATAGGTTGATCTTGTCTCCAAAAGAGCACTGACATTTAGACTTCAGCTCTGTCTGCCCTAGGGATTTGCTCAAGCCTTTTGAATATAGTTTTTTTTAAAATATATATTTTTATAAGCAGCTCTGACTTTTTCAGGTGCCAGTGGTTCACTTTCAAGCAAAAGCAAGCCATGCCAGTGTAAACCAGCTACTACATATCCACATGTATAAGCCTACATACAATAATCTCCCTTCCTCTGCTGTTTATGTACCTGAATTTTCTTGGTTATTAAAGTTTTAAAGTTGATAATCTTTTTCATTTTTTTTTAAAGTATACCTCTGGATTTATTCTTTGGTGATCACATCAGACTCATTCTAATTTCTCTCTTGTGGATCACTATACTTACATAATTTCTGGCATAACACAACATAAGTTTAGCACAGACTGATTCAACTACTTATTTCTGGTCTTTACTGAAAATAATCTTAGTTTCTAATACTTTACTTAGATTTGTCTGCACAAGAAACAGACAATTACAGACATAGACAAGGTCACAGGATCTCCAAATTGAGGGATTTACCTTGAAAGGAAAGGGAAGCCTTTTACCAGAACTTGGTCTAAGCAGTGAAAATAATGCAAAACTTTTAAATAATGAACTGGAAGCCACCAGCACTATCCAGTGGGGGAAAATGGTTATCTCAGTTTTCTTACCTCAGCAGAGTTTGGCTGCCTGGATAGAGCTGAAAATAAGGTTTACTGAGAATTCTGGAAACAGAGCTCTTCTTGAGAATAAACAGGAGGAAGAAAACAATGATTCTTCCCCAGTAATTGGGCTCCTCAAGAGTCTGCAGATAGCACACCTCAGGGACACTGGATGCCACAGTTTCCCAGCTTTGAAGTTGACTCTAGAGAACAAACTGCTGGGCATTTACAGGGGGAAAAAGGGAAGACAAAACATCTGTTCTGTCCTTGCTATTAAACCTTCCCACACATCTGGGAGCTGAGCAGTACTGGCTCCAGAAGTGCCCAGCCTGACACAGCCAGACACTGGCCTGGGGGCTGGGGCTGTCAAAGTGGAATAGGAAAGAACTCAGAAATTTGATTTTTGTGTGTACTGGTTTAGTGCTTCTCAGTGATGATGGAGCATAATAGTATATAGAGACTTGGAGAAAGAAATGCTTTTTCTTTACTGTTGGGTGTCCTAACTGCCAAATATTAGAATGTACTTATAACTCCTCCCACATTCAGTCCTACATTCATATTGTGAGTAGTTTATTTATTTGTATGTTGGAGCAGATTGTAATGTATAAACAGTTCAGGTGAATACATATTTGGCCTTTGTATTCATGACCCTAATTATAATTAGAGGAGTGTTAGGAAGAGCTTTTCCTTACATACTACTGAGATAGAAGGAGGAAGAGAGTTGGTACTTTTTGTACCAAAAAGTTGTGGTTTTTTGGCTTGGAGAAGTCCAGTGCTTTCTGGAAATAACACTAATATGCTGCACTGATTATATATAATTTTAATTTTCTTGTTGCCTTAATTTCTTCTTTACCAATACAAGTATCAGGAAAGTAAAAGACTATTTGAAATATAAAATAAGGAAATAATTGACTTAAATACAGTAATTTCACGCACCTTTTTGGTGCACAAAAAGGTGCACCTTTTTGACTGAAGTTTTGATCCGAACCCGGAAGTGCGCCTTATACACCGGTGCGCCTTATATATGGGCAACGTTCGGAAATTTGGCAACCTGGAAGTGCGAGCTGTTTAGTTTTGTGGAGTTCTAGTTTCAAGATTTTACATTAAAGGAAGCTCATAATCAAATTATGAAAAGCCATGTCAGTGAGTTATGACTGAAATACCATTCTACATATGAAAATGAATATAGAAGACAGAATAAAAATTAAAAATACATAAACAAGCAATAAAATAAGAAAGATAGTAGGGGGAATGTCATAGAATCACAATGGATACAGTGACGTGCTGAATGAGATTATAAAGGCTCTGTCCCCTCCGGAGTAATTGCCACATCTGTGTTTTTTGACACCATTAATACCTGTTTGATGGAAGCAGGCAGTCAGGGAATCTGTGAACAATTCAACTTGGTCCTGAGCACTGGTGAAAGACTTAACTGATAATGTTTCTCTCAATGAACTGCTCTGTAAGAGAAACCATGTTTTACTCAGATTCAACAAGCCAGCAAATGCAGGAGAAAAAAAATCTGCTATTCCTGTGGCTAATTTCAGAAACAGAAAACAAATTAAGTGGAAATGTTATATATATATATATATATATAGCTAAAATTTTACAAAATTTTACAAAAGGAGCTGCAGTTCTATGGAGGTTATTCAAAGTCATCATATTAGGAACCCTAGCAGAATTCTTCCTATGTAGTAAAAATACTTCAAGAAGACTGAAACACAGGCAACATGGTGAAACAAGGAAAATGGAAGTTACTTGAAGATATGTCAAGAAATCTGAGGTATGTTCCAAAGAAAAATTAGAAAGGGTGTTGACAAATGAAGTATAAAAATGTAGTAAAGTAGGCAAAAAAACCAAGCAACTTGCAAATTCTTAGAAAACAATAGTAAATAATTTTCAAATTCACAGATTCCATAGGATCAAAGGTTTTGAAAAGTAGCTCTAAAAACAGGACACCATAAATGAAAAAGAAAAAGTTAATTTGATAGGGCTATGCTCACTATTTAAGTATTTATCAAGCTTTTTAGGAACCAATCTTTCTTTATGGGAAATTCCTCAGAAAATGTCTGAAATTGAATGTATGGAACAAATAGATTATAGCTACTCAAAATAATTCAAACTCTCCAGAAGGAGATAGCTGAGTCAGTAGTTGACATGGGGAAGCCTCATCATTACAGACCAGAACACAGTAAATATAACAACAGTTTGTGGGAAAGGTCACAGAGAAGATTGACAGAAATGACAAATCACTGGACCAAATATCTGTATTTTTATAAATGATTCCAAATACTAAGTCAGTGGACACGTGCACATTAGGAATAGCTCAACTTCTGAAAAGGAAAGTCCTGCCTTGCAGCTTCAGGCCTTTGAATTCAGTAACAATTGTGTGTTAGAGGCAGATACTGGTGATAATGGGTCCCATGGAATTCCAAAGGCTTTCAGCTCTACCTCTCAACAAAGCAGCTGAGTTGCTCTGGGATAATAGGGAGGTCTTCACATGGATAAATAGTCAGTAAAAAGAGAGGCAGATGAGGGTAAGAATAAATGTTCACAATGCAGAGGTGTCGCTGGTTGGATTCCACAGAGGTTTGTGATCTCCAACAGATTCATAAGTGATCTGTGAAAAGGACAGAATAACTTGTGGAGGATGTTGAGATATTCAAGATATTCAAGACAAGGGCTGCCTGTTTAACATTGAAGAAGGACATATGAGTGACTGGGCAATAAATTAGCCAGTGAAATTCAATTTTTATAAACGTTATAGGATACTAAATGGTGAAAATCTCTTCTAACTTTGAATATACAGTAATGGACAGTGAGCTAACTATAAGTACTTGGGAATGACATTTCTGCTTTTAATGTGAAAATATCAGTTCAGTGCTCAATAGAAGCAACAAAAGCAAATTCGTTGTTAGGGAAGGAAAGAGAGAAAAAAAGAGAACAGATCATACAAAACCATGCTGTGCCTGAGTTCCTAAATGCATGAAGCTCTGGTCCACTCCCCTCCAAAAAATATATTATTATGGGCAAAGACAGAGAGAGGCGTGACAAGGAAGATCAAAGGTATGGAACATCTGGTGTGCAGGGAAAGATTTAATAGAATAGCAGCCTGCTAAAAGTGATATGAGTGATGGAAAGATATGCTAGAGGCCTGTGAAATCATGACTGGCATGGAGTCGTGTAGGGTTTGAATATTTCTTCTGTCTTCAGAACAGGAACCAAGGACCATCAATTTTGTTATGTTTTACATAGTAAACAGTCCTAACATTGCATATACAATGTCCTCATTGGTAACTGTGTGAAACCAAGCTGTCAACAAGCAGAAAAAAGGGATTTTGCAAACAGTGCACTATCAAGCAGTCAAAGACCTTGCCAAAGATCTTTTTTAACACTAAACTTTACGTTGATTAAAAAAAAAAACCTTGATGCACAAGTTAGTGTAAGAAAAAGGCATTAATTGCTAAAAGGCAAAACACCACCTCTGACTTAGAAAATTCCTGAATTATTTTGCATCACTGTTCTGGAAATTATTTCTATTAGACTCTATTTCTGAATAGGCTTTCCTCAGTATTTAGGATAAGTCACTGTTGGGAGTGGGGTTTTAAGCAAATTATTTACGACATTGTGTATTTTATCAGGTGTCAGACTTACTGTATTCTTCCTGCTTTTGGCTTTTTAGCACAATATTATTGCATCTGGGTTTCTGTATTAAAGGCATGTTTGCATTTGCAGCTTGATATGATAATAACAATTTGGACTAATTAGTACATTCTTAAGTGCTCCTAACAGAATAATGCTGTCTTGGATGCTTGGTCCAGATTTATTTCTACTCGAATTTATCTGAAATCAATGAAGTAATGGGTAATAAAGTCTCCTTTAGGATATTTTTTCCTCCATTGATTTCAAAGACTGAGATGTTACAGAGATGTGAATGTCAAAGCTGCTTCAAACGAAGTAGCCACAAGGCAGTTAGATATTTCCAAATCATCGGACCAGCACAATTTGCAGAGAGAATAGGTGCAGAGAATACATAGGAGGAGAAACATCAGTGAGAAATGTGGAGGAAGGGACTTTGGAGCCTTGCAGTTTGTGCTGGCAGATGGGGCAGAACATTTGTCTTAGGAGACTTAATACGAAAATAGACATTAAAATTATGCTGCTTTTCCTGCATAAGACAAATCATATGCTACCTCTTTTTTTTTTTTCTTTTTCTTTTTTTTTTCCCCCAGGGAAAGTATCATATGTCGAAGTAAAAGTAGAATAAATTAGTATTTGGATATATGGGTTTTACATGTGTGTTTCCTGGGTGTGAAAAATTCATTAACTCTTCTTTAAAAGTATGATTAGGCTTCTTGAGTACACCAGGCCCAGCCTCCATAAATCAGAATTTCTTTTGGGCCCCATGAAGTGCTTGGTTTAATCTGACTATCAACCAAGGTATTTCCAGAGGAGAGAGAGATGACAACTGGAAGCAACTGGATACTAGTCAAAGGGAGTAATAAAAAGCCTCAGGCTGTAGCTGGGGTTCTGTGATTTCACAGCCATGAATATTAACTGCTGCAATTTTATTTTAAAATAATTATTATGTTTGTGATAGATTTAAAGCTTTCTGAGCTACAGATTATGTTATAGATTTTGGTAATAATAGCATTTGATATAAGTTGTTCTAAAAGTGTCAAAATTCTTGTTTGAGAATGATAAAGTATGGGTGGAAAAGCATTTTTTTCTGGTATCTTTCCTATTTTTAATTCTTGGTTTTAAAAGTATAAGAAGACCACTGGAGACTTTCTTATGCTGGAAGCAAATGGTTTGTCCTGAAATAATTGGTGGAATACTCACTTCTGGACTATGCTCTGTGGTCTTAATGGTGAGCAAAGAGATCAAATTTCTCTAAAAAACACAAAATAGAACAACAACAATGAGCATTCTCTGGCACTGACATAAGGGTGTCACAGGCAGTGGAAAAGTTACCTTAAAGCTACTGCAGAGGCTTCAAGGTGGTGTGAAGTTACACTCCATTTTAACTTACTGAAAGAAGTCACAAACACACAGGAAACTTCCATAAAATCTGCAGTGCCAGAGCTCGTGTCTTGGGACTTTCAGTCATGAACTCTCACTACCTCTCTACAATTTAGAGATGTGTGACCTGTGTTTGCATGAGTCAGTGTACAAGCCACAGTTATTAATATTTAGTATTCAGGCTTGAAGTGGAGTATACATGGCTGTAAAAGAGACTTTAATTAAGTACAATAAATATTAACTTGGGGGAGAGAAGATAACAGTGAGCATTCTTGTGTACCAAACACTTTAATTCTTAGTTCACTTTCTGGTTTTAAACATAGAACATTTGGGTTTTATTGACTTTTACCTGGCTGATTTTTTTTTTCTTATCTTGGGTGAAATACAAACAACCAACAACTCCTACACTTTAGGAGTTTGAGGCACACATCTGCAGAAAACATTGCTCTGGGACAGGCAGCAGGAACAAGGCATCATCCCTGTGTCATCCCTGTGAGTAACAACTCCATGCTCACTAATGCAGGGGATCAAGTCCAGGCTCCTTACTCAAAGAAGGGGACAACCAGAGCTTCAAGTTTCCTTCTTGAAACTTACCACAAGCAGGATTGTCTTATCTGATGTGGCCTTCGTATTTTCTTTCTTGGCTGATTATGTTGGTTTCTGTCCAGACAGGTATTAGTGAGCTTTTAGGGAAGGCGTTCATGATCCCATAATTCAGGACAAACAGTTCATGTGGCTAAATCAGAAGCACAATCTCAGGCAGAGGAAGATTCCCCAGAGGACAATTCAGAGCATCTAAGTTAGGATGCAGCTCTGACTCAGCCTGTGTAGGAGTTTCTTTCTCTCCTTTCTCTAGCAGAGGTCTTTGGAAATTTAACCTTCTCATAAACACACCACAGGTTAGATTAATGAGTTAATCTAATTAATCAGTAATGAGTTCTCCAACAGTGAAATGCAGGTTGATGGGACATGCTACAGCAGTTACTTTCTTCTTTAGAATCTGATTTTTGCTAATAGACACTCAAAACTTTTAGCAGCGGTTGGATAATTTTATACAGGAAAATTTGAGGTCTTCATATTGTTTCAGACAGATGTGTTCACATCTCTCCAGCCATTCACACAGAGCAGGCACAAGTCAGAGCAGTGAACCTCAGAGTGCTGTTTCTGGTTCGTACATGGGGCTTACAAGAGCACCTCAAGCAGGGAAATATGGAATTTTGTGCTGCCCCCTCCTTGGACTTCACCTCTTCTGTGGTATTTCACTCCTTTGTAGAGGCAATTAGTGAATAGGTATATACAACCTTTTTTTTTTTTTCTTTTTTTTTTCCCTTTTTAAAAATCTGCTGTGACCACATTAATGCAGTATTTTCTGAGTGCTAAAACTGGAAGGCTGCACATTCCCAGTGGTATTGTGTTGTGGCTGGGAACCTGACGTTCATTCCTTTCATTTAGTTTTAAATTAGAGGCAATGTGAGCCAGTTTATGTAAAAATGTTTTAATTATCAGGACCCAGATGCAGCATCAGAACTTCTAGAGGAATTTTAAAAAATATACCTAGGATTTAGTTCTCTAAATAGTAGGTGTGTTAAAGCTATCTGAATTCCTCTGGTGAAATGCAGGCTGGGCCTGTAGATGCTGCCTTGTTGCCTTTTTTTTTTTTTTTTTTTTAACAGTAAGTTAAGCTGGGCCATGATAAAAGGATGCCAGCGTTTTAATTTAAAACCATGGCAACTAGAAGGGGTGATTTGCATGTTTGCATGACAATGGGACTGTGTTATCTCAGGAGATAATGCACATTATATACATAGTGGAACTGCTGCTCCTAGATCTGTAAAGTGTGATGGAGGAAGGGGAGGGGAAATCACCTCTGTTGCTGCAGGAATCATGAGCAAGAAATTGAGTAATTTTTTTGTGTTGGAAGGTCAAGAAACCTATAGATGTGTGTGAATTATCTTTTGGATCAATATATTCAAATATTGGACTGAAGGACAGCTTCCAGGAAAACCAAGTGAAAAACTCCTGAAATTATTCCTTTTCCCTTGATTTGTATAAGCTCATTCCTTGATAAGGTAGCAGTAGAAAATTTGTCCTACTGTTGATCTAACTTTCTGCTAAAATGGCTGAAAAAAAATTAGAGGAGGAACAGAGAGAAAAATCAAGTAGTAGAATATGAAACGAAAACTTTTAGATTCAATTTTAAGAGCAGGTTTGAAGCTGTGTCTGTGCTGCCTTTGCCTCCTCCGTGTCAGTGAAATTGTGACTGCTTGGATTAATTTGTGCTAAAGCCTGGCACAGATTTGGCACAACTGAAGCAGTGCAACCTTCAGAACATTAAATCAACCTTCCCAAACAGGAACCAGAAACTCACGGCAGCAGTGGATCTCTCTGCCATGAATTCTAAAGACCAAGAGCAAGAGCAGGGTATGAATCTTTTTTTTTTTCTCATTAATGGTGGAACAAACAGAAAAAGGTCCCTTGAAAGTTAAAGCTTAGCTACTGCAGAGTGTCCTCATGTATTATGAGTGAGAAACAAAGGAAACTGAGAAACTTCAAAGCTTTCTGTGGCATTCAGAGCTTTCCATCTTCAAAGCACCTCTCCCTTTTGTAGTTCTGCTCTGGGTTTAATTAATACATTTTAAATATTGTTACTGTAAACAGCGTCATCTTTGTTTTCTACCCAGTTCTTTTTCAGAGTAATTTAAATTATTTTATGAAGCTATCTGTCATCTTTATTTAGTGCCTCTTAACCTCTTTTCTTTTACAAATGAGTAGTCACCTCCAGTTGAGATTAAAACAACACTGGAAATGGGTGTATGTGCATGTGAAGCAGTCCAGAAAAAAAATGCTTGTCCTGCCTTTTATCTATGTTCTCTCAAGTAAAAATAGACATAACCCTCTCAGTTTGTGTTCTGGCAATATTTTAATATTTTAAGATGGAAAAGACAGATTTAGAGGTTATAATGCATCTCATCTTTTTCCTTTAGAAAGTTAATTCTAGAAAATTCTACATGAGGAAAAAAAGTGTGAAAATTACACATCTGCATATTTATATATTGTTCATGCTGTCACTAATTTTTTTTCACGTGTATTCTGGGGATTTGGACATGGGGAGAAAGAGAAGAGAGGCAGACTAGAAGAAGTACAACATTTTGCATCTTATTCAGCTACTTTTGTCTGTGGAGACTTAAGTCTTATCTATTAAAAAAATTTATTTCTTCTGCAATATTGAGGGAGAAAAGAAGAATGTAATATTGAGGAAAATTCATTTTGCCAATTGGTCAAAATACTACCTTGTAGCTAACATTACTTAAGTGTAAGAGTCTACATGGAGTGGTTGTTTTATAATAGGAAATTTAGGTTACAATAGGCATTTTTATAATAATAGGCATTTTAGGGTTTTTTTCCTCTGTGCTTAGTTCTCTAAAAATGAAAAGAATAGGGAAAATAAGTAGTGGGGTAACTTGAGGAAAAACAAAATATTTTTCAATTCTGGTAAGTGATATGAATGTGATTGTGCTCTCATGACTGTGAGTTGCCAGTCTTATTCCAGCCCCCATCAC
Organism: Sialia sialis; assembly: GCA_009812075.1. Lineage (NCBI taxonomy): Eukaryota > Metazoa > Chordata > Aves > Passeriformes > Turdidae > Sialia > Sialia sialis. The sequence goes on along the minus strand of VRYO01002734.1, from coordinate 9,129,954 downwards.
ACAATTGCTACTGTGCCACACTTGAGGCAGAGAAGAGGCATTTTTAATGCCTGTGTATGATTTCAATCTCACATCCTTCCCAAACATAATCCTTCCTGCCCTCTAGAATGTATAAGAGCTTGAGTCAGAGAGCACTGCAGCTAATTGCAGAATTCCTTTTGACATCGCTGGCCCTCAGTTCAGGCTTAAAGCACACAGTGATTGCTGCTACCTTTAATTCCTTTTTAAGTCCTCTTTTCAAATCATGACTCATCTCTTCCCTCTCCTATCTGAATATCCACCATTATGGTCAGCGCTCACGTAAATGGCAGAGTCCCCAGCGCCTGGAAAGGAGGAGAATCAAATTTTAAATGCAGTCACATTGGACAAACAGGCTCCCATAGGCATAATTTATATCATATGAATATTTTTAGTTGTGCAAGAAAGCAAACACTTTTGCATCTTGAATTTCTGTGTTTGTATGTGCATGTAGAGTGATTTTTAGCTTGATGTCAACATTATTGTGAAGAAGGGAAGAAACACAGAAAAAAATACAATGTGTGAATACAGAAAAATCAATCATTGTCTAGCAGACTTGTGTCAGGCAAGTTCTTATTAGTCCTACCTACTCCTGAAAGGTTTTAGGGAAGTTATAAATGGATGCTACAAACTCAGAACATGTTTCTATTACTAATGGAAAATAAAATAGCACATGTATTCTAAGCTGAGTTTGCTTTGTAAATGCCATTTATTCACAATTTGTCTATTCTGTCTTTCTAGTTACACAGCATCTGGTTTGTATTCATCTCTTGCCTCTTACTGCAAGTTGCAGTCAGGCCACCCTCAGACCATCGATTTTAATTCTTCTGTATTAAGGCCCTTCCTTCCTTCCTTCCTTCCTTCCTTCCTTCCTTCCTTCCTTCCTTCCTTCCTTCCATGATAGATGCTTACTTTTATCCTAAAAACTCTTTCCTGTAAACCTTTTCATTTAATTTCTATTTTTTCTAGTTTTCTGGTTCTCCAACTCCCTCCCTTTTGCTGATATTTTATGATCCTCCCCTTTTTATAATCCATTTTGCCTTATCTTTCTTTATACTTCCTTGCCTCTTTACAATCCCAGTCCTCACTCTTTCCTCTCTTTGGATCTTGTTCTTGTTGTTTTTGCTGTCTGACTGTCATTCAAAGTACTGTGGTAACGTAACAAGAGGATCTCTTGAGACTCCATGAAAAATTCTGTGAAAGCAGCTGTCCTTGTGATATTTTCAGAAGGAAAACTGTGCAGAAAAGACCAGCAGGACCTGGTCCCCAAATTATGATGCTGCTGAAGTGTCCCTTGTAGTTATTTCTCCAAGGTCTAAAGATGGGAAGGAGTGTTCTGCCCCTCCGACTCGTCCATCTCCTTAGTTTTTATTTAGAGCACTACTTTCAGGACTTTGGCTTTCTATCAGAAATATTCTCCTGATAAATTCTTGCTTAGGTCCAGTGCAGGGTTATTTGTGTGTAGCATACAGGAGTTGTGTTTGGTGGTATCCTTTTAGACAAAATAGGATTTTACCCCCATTTAAACAATAGTAATACTGGTTATTTCCTATTTTAAATACTATTTTGAAATTTTGTTTGATACAATTAGTGAATTAACCAAATCTTCAAGGGATTTTTAAATTAAGCAATGAAAAATAGAAAGGAAACCACTACAGCAACATTTTTGCATGTAATTCCACAGCAAAATGTAATCTATCTGTCTATTTGTGCACTTCTGTGTCAGAACCAACTCTAGTAAATATAGAATAGTACCTTTAAAGATTAAACTTCAAATGTGCCCAGAACAATATCATGTTTCTAAGGTATTATCTACATTATAAAATATAATGGCAAGTATTAATTATAACAGGAAACTTTACTTTTTTGATGAAATTAAGCTTATCATTATGTAATTGGAGTTTTTTGTATTTGGAAAATTATAGTAATTCCTGTTGTTATCATGTTTACAAATAAATAATTGTCAGTGAAAAAAATCACCTTTTTTATTACATGCATTTTTTGTGGAATTAGAGTGTTGGGGGTTTTAACCTTCTGCTAAATATTTATGTGCAATACAGTTGGTGACGATGCTTGTAACAGGTTTAGTTGGGTTGTTTTTCCTTAAAAGAATAACTTATTTGTCAAGTGAAGCATAAACTAATTTTTAAAATCAACAAAATATCTAAGGTTTTGATAGAAAAGTAAAACCGGAAACATTTCATTTGTTTATTAGAAAATGGCTCATTGCTGTTAGAAGGTTTCAACTCTCAGAGATTCCTGTGTAAGAATCCTCTGCTTGTGTATGTTTGACTGGAAGTCGATGTTTCTGCACTGCTAAATCAAATAAGTGTTTCCATGTGAATATATTTATTTTTCAGCTTGTTATCAGAAGCTGTGCCTGTTTCAGTTTGGTCTGCAAGAGCTTATTCACACAATAATCCTTTTGATACTAATACTGCTAATTAGGGATGTTCCTGTGCAAATGGCAGTAGGTCAGGAGCTGAATGAACAGATAAATATAAGGATAAAGGCCATCTTCTGAAAATTTCAAATTTGTCAGTCATTTCCACATGGCCCTATTATAGTACACAAGTTTGGAACGAATTGCAAAATATGAAACTCTAAACAGCAAAGTATTTAAAATATTTCTCAGTGGCATATGTGGGTCTCAGCTTTTTCTTGTGGTTATTTCTGTATGTGGAAAATGCACAAATTATTGGAATTTCATTTTCAAGTACAAGATCTGGCCTCCCAAAATTATGATTTATGGTGATTTGAGTCTACTCTTTTTCTGTCCCAGTTTAAGACATATTAGGAGAGTGGAAGTAAAAATAAAACATTGGGACTTTAATCCAAGCTACTAATGTAAATATAATGATCTCTTGTGATCTCTCCATTCTTTTGTACATTTGTTGGTGGAATACATCTTCCTTGCATTCCTCTTTTGCCTTTGTCTTCCTTTCTCTGTGAAAATTAGCATGTTTCAATATTGGAGTATTTCCCAATTAGTTGTCTCAAGTCAATCACTCGACATTCATAGGTTTTAGAATCAGTGGAATTTGGGTGACAGATTTCTGTAGTGTAACTCTTTGGGAACCAAGCAGGTAAGATGCTATTTTCCTTTGTTTGTCACAACATGGTACTTTTTCCAGGTATATTTTTCAAGCTGAAAAAAAGAAAGTATCATCACCAAAGCCATCTTCATAGTAGCTCCAAGGAGAAATAAGCCATATCGTCTGTATCTCTTTGGTTCAGAGGTAATTTGATGTACCTGTATTGAGCGCAGTGATACCGATTCTATAATTTTATCTAAATAGGCACTAACTTCAGATGAAACTATGAAAGCTAAATAATGCATACGCATCAGAAAGCACACTGTGCCCTTTCTATCTTCCCCAGCTCTCTAGTCTCTATCTAAATCAATATCTGTGTACTGCTGTGATGGCTCACAGCACGACCTGCATTTGGCGTACTGAAACTGTTACATGCTTTAAAGCAACATAGGATCTTTTGGAAAGGCACTTTTCCCCTCAAAATGCTACTGCCAATGAAACCCCATACAAATGGTCAATAACAGCCAATTGCCTCTGTTACAGAAGTCACTGAAATGGAAAAGTAACCTATACAACAGAAAATAAACTGAAAGGAAATTTTTATTCTGGATCCGTAGGGGGGTCTCAGTTTCACTAATCCAGAAAGCTTAACTTTGGTAATATATGCCTCTCTATTTATTTACATTTCTTTCTGGTCTTTGCCTTCATTACTGTATAAAGGGTTTTTTTCACAACCTATTGCATCCCTTCTAGAAATAAGTGGATTTGATCTCTGGAATATTTTTAGTCCCTGGCTTTGATTTGCTTTTTTTTCCCTCTTCCTCTTTTTAGCAATATATTGAGGAAATATCCGTATCTACAGCAACAATCTGATTTTGAGCCAATCATTAAAAGTATGATCCATTCTTTTACCTGACTGCATTCCTGGAAATATGATGAAATCTGAATTATTGTATGCAGTATTAGAAATTAAAACATGGAAATAAAATGTAATGACTAGCAACATGTCTCACGAGTTGCTGCAATAAAAATATTATCTCTGTCTGAAATTCAAGGATTGATGTGGCTTTCCTAACTGATATGTGGTTATGCTTATTTTAGCCAGGGCTGAAAATATATGGGGAACAGAATGAGCCTGAAAATGTTCCCTCTGACAAAATACAATAGTTATTACTAAAGAAAAAATATTCCTGAGTAGAAGCTTTGTAAAAGGTGAAATAGGTCTGCTTCCTCCTTTTTATGACATCCTGGTGTGGCTGAATAAGTACAGTAATTTCACGATTATAAGCCACACCTGATTATAAGCCGCACCTCCCGGTAGCCAGGTAGACTACGGGATTTGTCCATATATAAGCTGCACCTGAATATAAGCCACACTTTTTTTTTTCTTTTTTTTTAGCAAGTATCCATGTGTAACAAAGTAACAAATTAGTAACAGAATCACACCAGCGCAGGGTTTGGTGTCAGGTGCTCAAGTTGCAAACAGTTTTCATAGACCAGCGAAGCCTTTAAAGGCAGCTCCAGGCGCCCTCCCTGGCCGGCTCTCACTTCCAGGTTGGCATTTCACTGGGATTTGTCCATAGATAAGCCGCACCTGAATATAAGCCGCACTACTGGGGTAGGCTGGATTCTTCAATGAAAAAGGTGCGGCTTATAATCGTGAAATTACTGTAGCTATTAAATCTCAGAGTATTCCTTAAGGAACCACTCAACTGTTACAAGTGACAAGACACTGGCACAGTGTCCCAGAGAAGCTGAGGCTGCCCCATTCCTGGAAGTGTTCAAAGCCAGGCTGGATGGGGCTTTGGGCAACCTGGACTATTGTGAGGTTTCCCTGCTTATGGCACTAACTGGAATTAGATGTTCTTTAAGGCCCCTTCCAAACCAACCATCCTATGATTCTCTGATCATATGATGTTTCTCTACTTTTAGAGGTCATGTTTTTTATATATAACCTCATGTTCCAGCTGCAAACTTGTGAATTAGAACAACTTGTTTTCTGCGATCCAGACTTCAAAACCCCTGCCCTGCCTATTCAGAAAATATCTTCTGTGTCTTGAAGAGAGCAAGTTTCATCTTTCAACCTTGGTCACAACCAATGTCCAGCTCCAGTGCCCTGGGAACATACAATTTTCTTCTGCTCTTATTTCCCTGAGGAGGGCTGTGATCTCCACTTCTACCCAGGCTGGGAAATAGTGGAACATGTGGGAGGTGATAACACTTTTTTCAGTATGCATTTCTTCCCAAAATGTGGGAAGCCCTAGGAAACATCAAACTTCAGCCAATTTGTGCTTACACAAGGATAGTGGAACTGCAGGTTGGACTTTATTATAGTCTTGAAAAGAAAATAGAGGTTTGTGAGTACAAAGGTAGAAATGTTGCCTTAAACTTTCTTTCTTGTAATTTGTGCTCACAAAGTGCAGGTACTTTTCTGCCATATACAAAGGTCAATCAATACATGAAATGTACTGTACATCTCTTCTTGTTTTTACTTTCAAAATCTCATGATCATTGCCAGAAAATACTTTTGCAACTTTTGAACAACCACTCTAGCAATCATGACTGTGCACTCTGCTCTTATTTCAGAAGATGTTTTTAAAAAGAATTAGAAAAATGAAAGAAAATGGATAAAAGGGAATTGTTTGCCCTTTTGGCTTTCTTTTTAGTTTCTATATCTGTTTTCAGTTTGCTGTTTAAACATTGTGCATTTCCATTCTTTCATTCCTTTCATTGGCAGCTTTGGGAATACAAAAATGAAGTATGGTTTATTTGTATAATTAACATTACAGGTTTCTAACTAGAGAAATTTACACTAAAAATTGCCTATTTATATGTCATACATTGTGCTAAGTCTAAAAGGTCTTACATGATGTTATCTAAGTTTTGTGCAGGTTCAATAGCTACAATTATATTTAACCAATGCATTTTAACTGAATCTATTATAAAATAAAGTATCTATAGACTCTGAAATTAGGTAAAAGCTTTTTCAATGCAGATTAAAATCTTCAATACCGACACCTGAGCAAATGTATTTCCAACTTGATTACTGAGTTTACCTGTATTCCATATTGTAAAGCCTGGTTTATTTTATCTTTGTCATCTCACCTGATGGTCTCAACTGAATGAAATCATTTGTTCAAAGTGAGTCCAAATCACCAGGCTCGTCACATGTGCTGGCAGAGCCCTGTAGTGACCCCTCAGGTTGGGCTTTGTTTGTCCTCTCCTGCTCAGAGTTGGTTTGCTCCTAAATCTTTACATTCACAGAGATGTCTGAGCTGACTGCCCCTCTCCCCTCAATCACTCCAAAACTTCAAGTCAGCACTGCATCACTTTGTATAGAATTTTGTATACCTGGGATGGGAATAATGCCACTCTGAAAGGTTTCTGCCTTTCAGACTCTTGGTAAATGTCATGGTCTTCAGGTATTGTGCACACCAGCTTGCTTTTGGCATGGCAACCATATTATTTGGAGGAATGAAAGGTATAACGTTAACCCAGGTCTAGGAACACAGACTAAAGGATGCTCTTGCATTACTTCTTTTAATTTGATTTTAACCCAGAAGGGATTTTTTTTCTATTTTGGGAGAGAAATAAAGGTATTCTATCTATTGGGAGTGACTGTGGCAAACTCTACTTGTGGAAACCTTGGAAGGATAAACCAGGGCTTTATTTTCCTCTATTACTTGACATTGGTATAGAAGATAATTTTGCAAATTTAAGAAATACTTTAGTGCTTTTTATTGTAAATTATACTTTTCAGACTTATCCAGGACTTTGCTTTTACTCTCTCTGGAGTCCCAATGCTCCATAGAGGAAAAACTGCTTTTCACGTTAGAATTATGAAAAATTTTTAAAGAAACAAGTAATAAACACACAATAAGATGGGTCAGATTAAAAATCCAAATACTTCCTGATTACAATGTTTCTCAAGATATGCAGTCTTCAGTTTTTCTTTCTAATTTGACATCTAGTAGTTGTTTAGAGTTATGTAATTCATCAGATGAATTACTGTATTTTCACAACCATAAGGCACACCGGATTATAAGGCGCAGCGTCAGTTAAGGGGAAATTTTCAAGCTGTCTTCATAGATAAGGCACACTGGGTTATAAGGAGCACTTTTTTTTTCTGCAATGTTGATCCATGCGCAACTTTTGTAACTTTTATCATAAAATTGGGAGAGACTGACACGAGGGACGTGTGCGTGCCCACTAACAGTCATTTGATTGCAAGCTTCATGTTTGTTGCTGCGCAATGTGAAACAGAAATTGTTTTGAGATCCCTTCAATACTCAGGGTTCATCTATAAGGCGCACCGGATTGTAAGGCGCACTTCCGGGTTTTGATCAAATTTTAGGATTTTCAGTCACCTTACAGTTGTGAAAATATGGTACTCTAACACATATTGAACATAACATTGTAAGCCAGAAAATGCAAATTTTTCTTCAAGTCAATCAGAATTCAGGAGAAGCAGATGTGTCACAACAATGGGGCTCACTCACCTTGGGCCAGAGGTGTGTCTAGATGTTTTACTTACTAGGTTTATCATGCTTATATTGTGCTAAACCTTGTAACCTTAGGATGCTACAAGGCCTAGGGCTTCCACAGCATTTGGACTTTGAGTCCAGCACAATTATATCAGCTGTGTGTAGAAGTTTGTTGAAATTTTCCCAGTTGGTCAAAGGATGGGTAGGATGCTCCTGACTCACGCTGCTGTGGCTCCTGCTCTGTGATACTTGCATATCAAATGCTTGTTGAAAAAAATGTCAGTGAGTATTCTTTCCACAAAATTTTAATCCAGCTTTGAGTGATTTTATTGGCTGTGGCTTGCAGGATGCCACGCTCAGATTTTCATTCATCTCTTTTTAGACAGTGCTTATTTTTAGTGCTGCCGTCACCATGGTGCCTGGGAGAGAGAAAACATTTCTGTATGATACCAACTTGGAGAAGTTCCCTGTTAACATAGTAAAGAATGACAGCTGTGATATCACATCTTAAAAGTAGCAATATTGAGAAGAAAATAATTAAAAATCCAGTATACTCAGAATGCATACCTGTTGTGTATATACCTACTTCATTTCAAACCTGGAGCAGCATGAACCATAACAGTTCCAGCAGTAAAAAATATTACTGTTATTTGATTTATCTGTGTCATAGATGGTATTGTAGCCACACCTTTCTCAGATTTCTTTAGGAGGATGAACATCTCTTCCTAACTTAGGTCACTAATGTGAATTATTTTCTGATTTTAAATCCTTTCTATAAAAAGCCCTGCTAATTCATAGCAAGAGCTAGGAGCAGTACATCCCCAGGCAGGTGGATAAGCCAAGTATGTCCAAGGGTAAGCAACAGTATGACAAAATCTTGTCCAATTACCATTTTAGTGACTTTCATGTTTCATTCTCACCCTTTCCCTCCTCTATTGTCTTTATAATATCAAACAGTCTTCAAGGAAGAGAACATTTTTGAGCATATGTATTCTGAATGTGGTAGCAGCTGTTTATTTCTACATTATAGCTTTAAAAGGCAGGATTTTAAATGAGGGAAGCAGAATTTTCCTATTTGCAAAAATTGAAAAGCAAACAAACAAAAAAACCAAACAAAAACCCAGCCTGAAAAAAAAAGATTGTTTTGAAAGATTCCAGTTTTAATCTCTGTGACCTTCTGTCCTAAATAATTTCCTTGTATTTATTAACCTGAGCATATAAAGTATTCCCAGCTGGTCAATTAAGCCTTGGGAATTGTCCTACATCCCACTTACTATAACTCTAAAACCGTAACTCAAAATGCTTGCTCTGTGCTCCTAACCCTTACAGTTGTCTTCTGTGGCCAGGTAGATTTATTCAAAAATTATGAGCTTCCTCATACTGTGAAACTGAACTGCTGTTCATGCAGTAATTTCAAAGTAATGTTTCTTTCTCAGGAATCAGAGGATTTGTTACTCATCTATGTACAACTTCAGGAATACAAGGCAGATCCTAATTTTGTCATTCATTGCAAAGCTATCTTTTTTTCCTAATAGCTTCTGCGCTTCCAACAATTTCCAGCAATCTGATAGCTTGTTTGCAGAGATAATCAGTAAGATTTTTCAGCACTTTATAATCTTCAGTAACAATTGTGTTTTGTTATCCTTTGATCATTATCTCAATTACCTTATTTTTTTCTCTTTCACTTTAATCCCAAGATCCAAGGTCTTTGAATTTATACATTGCAACAATTGAAATCAAAACGATTTCTGGCCACATTTGAATAGCTGCTAAATTCTTGCAAAACAGATTTTACAAATCTGTGTCATTTAGCATTATGCCCAGTGGAAGTGAACAGACCTGCAGTAAATTCCTGGTTAGAAGAAACTTCTGAAGAGAATTCAGATGTTCAGCTATCAGATATTTCTATGTCAGTGGTATTGGATGTCTTTAGCACCCTGTGAATCAACCCAGGAATATGAGAAGCTCAGGTAAATAAATACACAAAGGAATGGAGAGAAGCATGTCATTTAGATGCAGTTCGTTTCTGACGTGACCCATCTGTCTTCTGGAGCTCATGAAAACACGTCCCTTCTAATAACCATTTTATCATGTCTGACAGAGTTTCCCTTGCTGTCTTAATGCTGGACTGATGTGGGCTAAGCACACCCTGGCAGCAGTTGCGATTCAAATTTCTATTTTGTCTTTTGCTGGAAAAACAGATGATTGATTGCCAGTGCAGTTCAGAAACACATGGGCCATTCATTGCTGGCTAGTTTTCTTCATGCACTTTCTACAATTGTCACTGTTCCCCTCAGTTCTTATTACAGAGCAAATCATTGCCTTTCCCCTCATCCTGCTGTGCATTCAAGGTTCCCAGCTGTCCTCATTTTCTCTATTCTTTTAGGAAAATCTCTTCAAGAATCTGCTCTTCAATGCCTTTTTCCTAATTTTCTGTGGTTTTAGGATCTCTTGTGCAAACCCATATGGGATATGGTCATTTGCATTATTCAACCCCATTATCTTACTTTAAGCCATGCCACTTTCAATTGAAGTTATTACTCTAGTTGTGGTTATTCTTTGCAGTGTTTACTTTGATCCTCTTCAGATGCAACATTTGAAAAACCCTCTGCCCAATGCTTTTCTTCTCTATCTAAGTGTCATGTACACGTGATTGCTGACCACAAAATACATTAGTTTAGCAAATATTTCTGCTCTCCAAATGTTTGCTGTGCTGCATGCTTGTCTTCTAGAAGACAAAGGTACAGGCATAGAGATAATTTTATGACAAACTAATTGATGACAGGAGACTTAGTGTCTCTAATTCTGTTGTCTGACAGAAATTGTCTAAGTAATGAGAAAGATCATAATTATTTTTATTTTTCTCATAAGGATTCAGTGAAGAACTGATTAAATTTTCTAGAGCTTTGTGGGAATCTGGATCCCAAAATTATTGTGGTTTTTATCTAACCTGAAGAGAACTGAACATATTTATTCAGTTTTCATTAGGACTTTATTTTATTTCTCACTGCTGTTTAATTTAATTTGTCACTGGAAAAAATTAGCCAAGTATGCTCAAAGTACCTTGTACTTCCAGGTGGATAGGTAGCAGTGTTTGTGGTTTAGTGTTATTGATAGGAAGATTTTCTGTCTAAATATTCTCCAGGTGCATATCAGAAATGTAATCACATTATTTTATCTAATGATAAAACTTCAGCATCTCATTTACAGGAGAAAATGATAGAAAATGTGTTTGGTTTATTTTTCCATACTGAGAAATTCTTGAGGATAAATTCAAATTTCACTGTTTGCAGGTACTGCGGTATCATCAAAAATTTTATTGAAGTATTTAATTTAGCTAATTTTTCTAAATATTCCATGTTAAGGTCTCCCATAGCTGGGATGAGTTTTACCCCTGGAGAAATAAAGCTTAACTTATGGGGAAGTCTTGATGAAAAAACTCTTTTGCCTGCCCTTTCCCTTACTGAATGATTGTATTTAAACTTGGGCCAGTTAAACATGATGTCCTCTTCATAAGTCCCTATTCAGTCTAGAGTATTTCCAAATCCTGTCAGCAATATGGGGTCTTATATATTGGATTGTCCTGCTGTTTATAAAGTATCTAATAAACCTTTTCACAAATATACTCTATCCACTTTTCTTTAGGTCTTTTAATTCAAACGTTTTCCATCCTCATCCCCAATTTTCTATTGGGCTGATAGAAAAGCTTCCTATTCATTGACATCTTTACCAATCTCTTTTACCAGGAGGATTTTCATTTGAGCTGATTAGATTATAATTATCTTTGTTTTGAAACAAATGCATATTTTCTTTAAAATATTTTTTTAAGTTGCTATTTTATTTGTTAGCAATTATTTGTTTGCTTTCCTTGGTAGTTACATCTAATTTTCCTGATTCCTTATGTCCCCCAAAATTCAGGAGGGTATACTAAGGCCTGCCTTTTCTTTTGCTGTAAAAATTTATGGGCTATTTTAATACAGATTAGTGCAAGTGCAATACCAAAGCACTGTAGGTGGTAAAACCCAGTTATCATTTGTATGATTAGTTTCACCTTGTAGCCGTGTCTCTGAAAAATGCAATTAACAGTTTCATATTCAGCATAGCTGGCTTTTATTCCTGCTGCATGGTGTGCAACATTTGCATCATAAAAAAAACCCTAATTGGTAAACACAGCCTCGCCAGATTCTCTGCAATTCACCCAATTCTCGTCCTGTTAATTGGCTCAGCTTCAACACCCGTTGGATGGGTTTTCAAAGGCAGCCGCAGATTAGAGAGCTTGCAAGCACTTGTGTTTCACAGGACTGACTCCAAGGAGACTGAGGGAGGAAAAAAAAATATTTTAAATGAATGCTGAATGCAGGCAAGCTCTCTGGTCCAAGGGTTGCCATGGAAACTGTTTTGTCTGCTAATCTGATAGCAGAGTGTATGTTTATTGGTACACATCTCTAATGACCTTCAGAGCCTAAACTCAGCTGGAAAGTACTATTCTACCACTGTGGTCAGAGACAGCAGCTAAGTGATTACCTCCTAAACTCTGTTATTGTAGCTTATACTGTTGTCAGGTGGGTTGGGGTTTTTTTTCCCCTTCGTTATTGTTGTTCCCTGCTATGCATTGCCCCAAAAATGACAATTTGCAGTGCTTAGATACACAGCTTTGGTAGCAGATACCGTGTGTCAGATACAGGATGTAAAGTTTTTAGGGTGAGGTCTTTAAGCTGGAAATTCTTATATATTGCTGAGCTGAGGGAATTTGTCACTTTTCTGTCTCTAATAATGGGTTACTTCAAAATAGGAGTGATTCTAAAAAAAAAAAAAAAGTTAAAAAAAATTGAATAGGATGTGGAGAATAGGGGGAAATGTGATATTCATGTTCCTGATAAACAAACAGATTTAAACCTAATCTTTTAAACCTAAGCAATATTTTTTCTCTTACTATTAGGAAAGGTAATTCTTAAAATTCAGGTTATCCCTTTAAGTCAGAGACATTAATTATAGCAGTTTTTAATTTTGTAGTAATAGTACACAAACTTATTATTGGAGCAATTTCTAGAAGCGTACAAAAACAAATTGTATCCTAATTAGCCAAGCAATCTTTCTTTAAATCTGGGGGTGTTGACTCTGCCTTAATTACCAGCACTGCATGCATGGGTGCTGTACGATAGCCAATTAATACAGGAGCTGTCACACAGGGAAGGATTGTGGGTTTGTTTTCAAATCCTGCAGACCAAATGGCACCTTGGCCTTGTGCACATTGTTCACCTCAACCTCCACCAGGTATAATTTTGACCTTAAAGACTTAAACATTAACCTGGTAAAAATCCTCAGCTTTGAGGTAAATGGGAAGGGGCCAGAGGAGCACTGTCAAGGCTGTGCATCTCCTGCCTCCTGGATGTGGGGGATGCGTGGCCTGGAGCTTGTGGGAGAGCTGGAGATACAGGAGATGAGCTGGCTGTGGCCCTGGGCTACTGCCTGCCCTTGAGGTTTTTGCTTTTTTGCCCAGACAAGAAGAGGTAACTCCATTGCAATGCTCATTCTCCTTCCCTGTGAGTGGTAGAGAGATACAAGAGAACAACATCTGAGGATTTAAGACACAAATAATAAGGAAAGTAAAGAGACATAATAGATGAAAACAGGCAAGAAATATCAAAAATTCAGAAGTGATTAAGCTACCTATGTCCATTTATGTTCAATGAGTGTGAATGATGAAGACCACCAAAAAAAAATGAAGGGAAGTTCTTGAAGCAGAGGAAAATTTATAGAAGAGGCTCAGAGATAGCTACTATTAAATGAGGCAACTATCTGAATTGCTTTGCCTACCAAGGTGTTTGAAGATTGGTTTCCTCACTTTAAAATCTTTGATTCCAAAGTTTTGATCCTGGTCGTTAATGAGGAAATAAGATAATTAGCATACTGGGGCTATGTCTGTTATTGTGATCTCCTCTGTCCTTTTGTTATTGCTGTCAGAGCCTAGGGCAGTGGAGACATCATAGACCTGCAAAGCTTCCTAGTGGTGAGGTCTTGACATCTGCAAATCTCACCAAGAAGCACCAGCCCAAACCTGAGGTCCTGCAGTCACGAGTCTCCTGCTGCACCTCTCCCATGGGACTGCAACACTACCTTAGGAAAAAGGCATAAAACCAGTCTCCCTGCTAGGATATCGGGTGTTTCTTTACCTGGGCTGCAGTCATTTATGTCTCTTCTTCAAATTGAGTTAGTGCAGAGAATTTATTTTTAAATGTTTTCAGAAAGGAGCTTTCCATCCCTCCTGGTCATTCATCCCCCTCTGATTTGTATTTGCCAAAATTTGGTCATTGAGTGCGGCATCAAATTTCCTTGTCCTCGGAATGCTTCATTTCTAGGTTTGACCCTCTCCCCGTTCCAAGCTTTGATCTTTAAAAATTAAATAACTTGGAGATTAATATCAAGCCTTCTTTTATTTTCATCTATATTAGCTGTTATTTTCTTTTGAAAATATCAGTCCCTGCATTTTATGAATTTGATTTGAGCCGTTGGCTGCAGCTGCTACAGCCGAGCAGAGCCGTGAGCTAACTTAGCAGTGGAGGCAATTCCGAGCTGTTTGTTTGTGCAAGGGCTTCAGGAAGGGACCTGCTGTATGTTATTGGAACAATACAGGTATTTTCATGCAGGAGTTTGATTCTTCTCTTGATGAGATAGAAAAATGCATAAAGGAAAGGCTAGACTGCTTTGGGGTTTTTTATCTCTTTGAAGTTTTGCTGAATTTCTTTACAAGAGCTGACTTATGTTCACAAAACCAAAAATCTTCAAATCACCATCACGTGTTTCTCTTTCACTGATTAAGGCATTTATCTTCATATATGTTTAGAAAAATAATGACAATGCTTTCTGTTCTGCTGTGTGAAGAGTATCCAAGACCCTGGGCTTATCCAGAAATTGATTTTCTTCTTCTTTTTTTTTTCTTTTTTTTTTTTTTTTTTTAAGTGGAAGAAAGACGGTGGCAATTTTATTCTTTCATTTCTGCCATTATTCCTTGAATGCAGTCCTCCAGTCTGCTTCTGAAAGGTGCTTGAGAACCCTGATTTTTTCCCCTAAATTACCAAGTTATTAATGATCAGCTTTGTGTCTCAGTAAGGAGTGCAGTTAGGGCTACTTACTTAGTAAGCTGTTCAAAGCTAATTTCTACATCTCCTTTAGAGCCCCAATCCCAATGCAAGTGAAGTCAATTGAAAATTTTCAGTGCAGAAGGACAAAGTTCTAAATTGTCCCATTTCTTTTAGTTAGGGTTGGCTCTGAAAAAGCTGCTTTTTAAAAAAACAATCCATTGGCTGTTTTCTGCTTGAAAAGCGTGGTTACAGGAAATGTATTTGCACTTTAAAAGAGATAAGGGAGCAGAAATGGAAAGCTGAGTTTTGTCCCCTGAATGAGAAAAGGATATATGTGAGTACTAGAGCTTTTTACAGTTTGCAAAAGGGTATATTATGTTTCAGTAAAAAAATCTTTCCTATGGATCTGATTCTAAAATATTGTGTACAATATCTCTATTGCTGTAAATATTTCTGTTTATTATATTAATTGAACAGACCGCAGTTGAACCATTTTTTAAAAAATAAGGATACCTGCATCAAGATGCACTGAAAAAATATTGAAGTTTTAGCCTTGTGTTTTATAGGAGATAAATAAAGTTGATCTGAATGAAAACACAGCTAACTCATTTGATGTAAAATATTTTACTGAGGTCACTTTCACAAAGCATTCCAAGCATTTTCAGTTTTCAGGATGATGAGGAAAAAAAGTGACTTTTTTCAAACTTCAGAGTCCTTTCTTTCCTTTTTTGATATCTGATGTAAAAAATAAGGAAACATTTCTGTGGAAAGATTTGTGTCAAATTTGTCATGGATTCTTATTCTTGAGCATGTACTTGTTGGCACAACTGATTTCACTCTTCTAGTAGTTCAGCTTTTTCATAGAATCCTCTAATATCTGGGAAGAGAAAGAAAAAATCTGTTTCTAGTCCATCAGAATAGTCTGTTCTGGAAATTGCCTCTCCCATTTAAAGTGTGGGAAGAATTTGAAAAATTTTTTGCTTCTGTTTGCTATCATTGAAATTGAGTAATCTGTTTGATTTGTTATTCACTTTGGCTGGTGATAATTATTTCTAGAAATCTAGTTAGCTAAACCTTTCTAAATAAACTTTCAATCCAGTTTATCTATAGAAACAAAAAAAAAAATCTGTAAAAGAGGATTAGGTATTTTTCCATATTTTAGACAAAGTGGGGTTTTTTTACAGAGAACACCCAAAGTAAGATTTTTTTTTTTGTTTGCTTGCTTGCTTTTTGGTTTTGATTTATTTTGTTGCTGTTTGTTATGTTTTGTTTTGTTTTTATTTTTTGGCTTTTTTTTGTTTAACTCATATTACAGTAATTTCACAATTAAAAGTCGCACGTCCCGGTAGCCAGGTAGACCATGGGATTTGTCCATATATAAGCCGCACCTGAATATAAGCTGCACTTTTCTTTTCTTTTCTTTTTTTTTTTTTAAAGCAAGGATCCATGTGTAACAAAGTAAGAAGTTAGTAACAGAATTGCGCCAGCGTGGGGTTTGATGTCAGGTGCTCAAGTTGCAAACAGTTTTCATAGACCAGAGAAGCCTTTAAATGCAGCCCCAGGTGCCCTCCCTGGCCGGCTCTCACTTCCAGGTTGGCATTTCTTGGATTTGTCCATAGATAAGCCGCACCTGAATATAAGCCGCACTACTGGGGTAGGCTGGATTCTTCAATGAAAAAGGTGCAGCTTATAATCATGAAATTATTGTAAATGAAAAGACATTATGACATTCAGTAATACTGGAGTAGTTTGTTCATTCCTTGCTACCTTGGTAGCTGCTGTGGTAGTGAATCGCTGCTGAGTCATTGCCATCATCAGTTATGCAGTGCCTTTCTGATTTTGTCCTGCTACTGCATGGCTGTTCTGCTTTCCTGTGCAAAGCTGAGTTAGCCAATCAGTACAGCACCCTCAGAGTAACCACAACTGCAGATATCAACCTTCTATTTGTTCCAGGAAAAGTGAGATGATCTCTTGTAATTTCAGAGAGATGAAGAAGTTTAAACTGAAAAGAATCTTTCTTCAGAATGTGGCTGACCTTCAGCTGTGTTCTTACATATTTTTCTTCTACTAACTTACCCAAATTTTTAAAAATATTTTATTTTTCAAAAAAAAAAAGATTTGTGAATTATTAAATTAATAATTCCCATACCTTTGGATACTATTAAACTATATGCAGAGCTAACTTTCTCCAAAAATCTCATTCTTAATTGTGTGCTTAACTTTCCTACAGTTAAACTGTCATTTCAGGACATCAGTCCTGAATTGACTGCAACAGAGCATTTCTAAAAGAACTAATTTCCAAATCATTCCGCCCACATCTTCCTTGTTTTACAGAATCTCTTAGGATAAAAAGAAAATCTTTGTGTTTTCTTGACCTTTATTTAAAGAAGGCAAAGCATTTGACATATATACTGAAATGAAAATGAAGATTAAATCTGAAATTCTTTTCTCTCTGCATTCCATCTGGACATGTCATTGTGTAAAATTGGCTTGAGAAGCAAATTCAGGCTCAAACCTTTGCCTATATATGTACCTACACAAAAGAATATGCTCAGCATGGGAAAATGGCCCTACTGTTTAAAAACTCTATTTGAATTTCCTTTTGTTAAAGGAAATTCTCTATTTCCTTTTGTTAAAGGAAATTCTCTGTGACAGAAAATGGATAAATTAGTTGTGATTCTTTTCTCTGCGTAATTATGTCCCTTAATTCCGTGATCTCTATTTCTATAAAAATACAAACAAATGATCACGTAAGTCCAGCAGCTCCATCCATTACATAGGAAACATCCATTGCTTTGTGACTTCAGAATTTCTGAACTAGATTCACCTATCCCCTATCAGTGAAAGAGCTGTTTCATAAAATACTTCTTACATGTTCTTGTTCATTCAAAACTTACTCTAGCAAACAGCTCAATGTGACGATGTCACTGTTTGCACAGCTATCTTCAAAGCTGATCCTCCTCTCAAACAAGAAGCCTATTTTGAATTTAAAGTATAAAATATTCCCATTAAAATTCATAGAATTTGGCTTATCTATATTGTTCTGAGCATTTGGCATTTTAAATAATATAGTAACCTCCACAAAAGGCAAGATAGATGAAGAGTAATGCCAAAATGTCAAGATTATGCTGCTTCTTCCACTCTGTCATCACACTGCACAAACACTGTAGACAAGTTACTGCCAAGCTAAAGGGCCACACAACATGAGAAAACCACAGAAATACAAATACCTGCAATAATTCAGAATCTGTGATGTGTGAGTCCTGTTGACAGATATACTGGAATATCCATATAGAAACACCATTAATATTTTACTAATTTTTCTTAGAAAAAAATTACCTTTTATTCATGCTGCTTCAGATGCGCATCTCAGAGTGCACTTCTGGTTCTCTGTCCTTAGCTCATTGTATGAGATCAAATTACAAGTTTATCCCTCTCTCAGGTAATCTCCTGACCCTATAGCTCCTAAGTCATCACCAGGGGTTTCCACAGTGGATCTAACTTGCAAACCCTCTACTTGGAGACACTGATGACTACCAAATAATGACCTGAAACCCGTTTATAATTTGTTTAGAAACCCATTTATAATTTGTTTAGAAACCCATTTATAATCTGTTTGTCAGAGGACAGAGATAATGTTTTAAATTTATATTACATTTAAATTTCTGTTTTCTCAGCCTGGAACCCAAGATTGAGCAGTGCCTTTGGACACATTTTGCAGAGTCCTGCTTCCTTTATCCCTTTGCCAACCCAGACTGCCTTTGGCAGGGCTTCTCCCCTCATCTCTAAGCTCCCCTAATTCAAACACTTCACTATCCAAGCTCGAAAATGCAGGTTTGTATCCCTGCTGGATATCTCACAATTTGGTAATTCAGTACACCATGCTGGGGTCTCTTCTCACCCTTGCACTGTCACCCTGTTTGCTTTTTCAATCACTTCCAGTACAGGCTTGGCTGCAAAACTCAGGCACAGTAATTTCTGTCACTGGTCTGGGCAAGTGCAGTTTTCATGGAACTGTTGCATCTAGCACTCATTACAGTGATAGATGTCAGCTCCACTGTCACAGATGTGTTCCTCAATGACGTGTTATGGTGCTCCAGCCTTGTACTTTAAAAAGCTTTATTCAGTTTGTAAATATTTATTTAGTGATCAAAGTCTGAAAGTAGCTTTCCTTTCTGATTTTGAGGTTATTTTTTCTCTTTCTAAAGATGGTTTCACAGTTAAATGCCACTTCTAATCTGCTTTTCTGTGTCTAGAGTATATTTTATTAACCCTTTTTTTTATTTTCTTCAGTGATAGATTAGTAAATTCCAAAGTAGCTTAGAAACATTGCTTAGTGACCTTTTTGTTCTTTGCATTTTTTGAGAAGAAATCAACAAAAGACAACAATAGTAACCTTTCCATATTCATTACCATAAGCTGCACTGACCTTAAGAAGCAGTCTTATGATTCCACACTTGTATACAGGGTATAGCTGCTGTGCAGATTTCAAGACCTTGACAATTTTTCTCTTCTTAGGGCTGTGAGAGACAAAGAAATTAGGTGTACTTTAGTACCTATGCATTTGCACAAAATGGAGTGATGGCGAATCTCTTATATTGTAAAAATAATTTTGTGTGACTATTTCTTTTAAAATCAACTTCTAGGTGAGATTAAGCATAAAAGCTTCATTTTTGTGTTTTATTTAATTAAAAACAGGATTGTTGCTTTTTACTTTGTTTTTTGAAAGAATAGAGATTAATTCTAAAACTTTATTATTTTCTTTCCTTCCCTTGAGAGGATAGGCCAGATGAGGAGTATTGGTATATAAAAAATAAGTCCAAGCTGAGCATTGATGAATTTACATTATTGGATTAAGCTTGATTTCTGGAGTTTCTTGATATTTTACTAGTCTTACTTCTAAACTCCACATTCTTTCCTGGGAGTTCCAAATGAAAAAACAAGAACAGGAAATAAAAAATTTGTGTTAGTTGTGGACTTAATGAAAATAACATCTAACGTAAAGAATAAAGGGATGATAAAACTGTTGTATTCCGTATGGAGCAGACCTGTGGTTTTATTATTGTATTAGTTGGTAACTTAAGACAAAATTGTCAAAAAGGGGCAAACCTATATTCTAGAAAAACTCTGAACTCAGTCCTCTGTCCTGATAACCTGAAAAATTACATTGTGCCTATTTTTCTGCCACATACACGCCATCCCTTCCTAGATTATTAATGAATCTATTAAATAGCCAGTGACCTAGAAAGTAACCACAGGATGGCCTGTCATTAGCCTTTCACCATGATAAAATGCACCATTTAATCATATCTTTTGGGTTTTTTCTCCTCTGGTCATTTTTTCTCTGGGGCAGAATTTTCTTCTTTACTTTCTAGTTTCTTACCTATATTCATCTATTGTAACAGACCTTGAAAAATCATTTTGGCAATCCAAATAAGGTTTGTCAAATGGTTTTTCTTTCTGCATGATTGATAAACACATCACAAGGCTTCTAAGATTGTAACTCTAAGACATGTTTTCTTCAGCCCTGGACTAAACTTGAAGATCTTGTTTTTTCTGTTGTGCCCCTGTTGCTATCTCCTCCATTGTAAACATGGGTGCTGGGCTGTACAGTTTTGTTATTAAATACAAACATAGTATTTAAGGAAATTTATTGTACTTGTAATATAACTGAGGTTCTCCAACAATTACAGTGGCACAATTGTTGGTAGGGACATTACAACATATGTGAGGAGAATGGAAACGGTGATTTGGGGGCATTTAAAATGGCTTTTCTAGAAAATAACACATAGACATATAGTGTTGAGAAAAGATATGGTGTTTCTTCAGAAAACCAGCACTGATTAGCCCCTTTATTATCATCATCTTCCAAGTGTTTTGTTTTTCTGATTTGAGCTGCCATTTACATTCAGTGGTCAGTAATCCCCTGGAGTGATTCTGTATCCCTGTGCTGATTTTAAATACAGCTGCACTGTGCTGCACACATCAGAGAAGCACAGAGAGTGTATTTTATACACTCCATATGACTTTTAGATGCTTTCTCAGAAGCTTGATATTTGCTCCAGAATTCCTGGCACCTCTCTTTTGATGGAATTTATTCCTAATTAGTGGAAAGGAGCAAGGGTCTCCTGTTTCACTGAGGCAAAGGATCATTTGCCTTCTAAGATGAACCTTTCTCTTCCTTAACTGCTTCATTAACCTGTGATAGTCTTCAGCAAATTGTTCTCATTCTCCTCATTCCAGTGTCCTCTGAGTATCTCTTACTTGATTTTCACTGTAAGATAGTTTTAGACTCTAAGATTTTCCTCTTTTGGAGTGTTGGCTGTGGCTCTTGACTTCCGTTGGGGCTCTAAACTTTTGTTCCAGAGTTTAATTGACTTCCATCTAACTTAACTGGCATCTTAAATCTTGCCATTACAAAACTATTATTTTGTTCCTGATTTCTTCTTCTTGGTTCCTTCCTAGAGATTTTATATAACTTCTGTTTTTCCAATTCTGATTACCTTTTGGGCTATCATTCCTCCAAAATTTCTCCTTTGAAAGTTCACTAACATTGAGTTATTTTGCTAAAAATACCATACAGACTGTATCTGAAATGGGATTGACTGTGGTAGGACCTTAGGAGCAGCAAAACACTGTCATCTTCAATTGCTTAGTCTTAATGAAAACAACTCTCTGCTTTTTATGTTGGTTTATTTTCATGTGAGAAAAACACAAGTCTGTCAGAGAAGTAATTCCAGTTTTACAAGATTATTTTCCATTAAGAACCAAAAAAAAAATAGAGCGCAATAGTGTTAAGCCTTGGCTTCTGTTTGATAGAGGAAATCCTGTATCCTGCACTAATTCCACTAAAATGTGGTCCTTTTTGTGTGCTGGAGCCACAGAAGCAGTCCCTTGTCACCCCAGAGGGTATATGAGTGTCATCCCTTGAAATGCCATTCATCCAAGAGAACTCTCATCAGAAATTAGTAGCCCCTTTGTAGTCAAAACAATGGAAGCGTCCCCAAAGAATAATTCATCAAGTATGTTTTAAAATTCCTGTATTCTGCACGAGCCATTTATTTTAAACCCCCACTTCTGGCGCTGCCTGCCTGCCCTCCAGCCACTGTAGGGAGAGCCAAAATAAGAGGCACGTAGGTGGCAAAATTCAATGTAATCAGTGCCACCATTGCTGCCATCTCAGGACCCAGTGAAACCTGCTGGCCCTGGGCAGCTCCTGCTGTGCCCATGGCTTCGGTGGCACGCGGGGAGAGGGGCAGGACTTCCCCTTAGATGTTTTATGCTATGTATCTAAAAAGGTCATGATGTTATATCTGTTTCTTAAATGTTTTTTTGCTAGATATCTATAAAGGTCATGTTTTACCACAGCCTGAGGTGTCTGTCCTAGCCAGGGAACTGTGTTAGCCTGTTTCTATTCCCAATCTGTCATAAAAGACATCCTGCAGGATAAGTTGTGTACTTACAGTAATGTAAACTCTGTTGTTCTGAAAACCAGTGCATCCAGTTGTTCTCAAGATGCTGATAGATATTCTGCATTCATGAAGTACAGCTGATGCCTTTTACTGGTTGGGGTTCTCTCCAAGTCTTGTTACTATGTGATAATTTTGCAGCATTTTTGGGGTTGGTTGGTTGGAAGTTTTTTTTAATTGCACAGATTTTAGATGCTGAGCCATTAGCTGTGCCAAGGGCTTTTTCAAGTTTCTATGTCTAAAAAGAAAAAAAAAATATAGAGAAATTTGGGCTGGGGACTGGGCCTAATGTTATTGCCCTTCATAGAAATATTTAATGGACCTATGTTAATAGGTCTTTTGAAAAGGCATCTGTGAGGCCTCATGTCTGCTCCCATTCAGGTTCTGGAGAAGTTGCCTCATGGTGCATCTACAGGAGATGTGAGAAAGCTGCTATTTTGTAGTTTCTGCCATGGCAGGGGATGTTAGCTTCTGCTGCATTGAATTTCAAACTTCCCTTGCTTTTGGGCTGTATGCATGGTAGGAATGGGAATTTAACTGTAGCTTCCCAGTTATACAACTTACCTTCAACCTGAGAGGAAAAAAAAAAAATCAATACAATTACCCTCTAGTAATATTCTATCATCTTTTGTGGCATTGAGAATATACTTATAAAGCCTGGTGAACTGTCACTGCAAAGGTCCAGTGCTGTAGTTCCACTGCCTGAATTTTATCAAATGCAGGAAGGAGCAGCAGCAAGCTCTGAGGAAGTAATTGCAAACAAGAGATCTTTCCCTTGATTTGATAGTATGGATTGGATAATTTTCCAAATCACTAATTCCTCAGTACAGCTTGTGGCACAGGTGGCTGCTGATAAGTCAAGCTTGCAAAGAGTCACAAAGCTGACTCGTTTATGCCGCTGCTGCTGCTGCATATGTTGGTATAAAATACACAATGATGCTCCTAAGGAGGAGAAGGGATGAGAAATGATAACAATAAATCAATAATCTTTATTTGACTTCTTTTATCTTTGTTCAGCTCAGTAGCACAAGAAAATGAAAGCAATGTTTTTTTGTGAGAAATTTGGATAGCAGAGAGCACTCAACCACCGTGAAAGTAATTTCGTATCTGGAGATGAGCTGTGAAAGCAGCTTTTCTGTTTATTTGAGGGATGGAGCAGAGAGGCCCAGTGTGACCAGGAGCAGTTGGAAAACAGCAGAAAGGAGAAGCTGTCCTAAGTGTCTTAAATCTCTTTCAGATTAGGAGGGCAATCTCATGAGGAAGCATTAAATATGGCACACTTCTTCAGCCTGCTAAATGATGGTAGCACTGCCATCATTAGCTATGAGTTTATTTTGGTAGCATGCAGAGATCAGATTGTGTAATTACTGCACTGGCTCTTGCAATATGTTATTGGCTCAAACCTTGGCAGACACACAGGAGCTGAGCAGGCTGACCAGGTTCAGCCCCAAACAGTCTGATTTTTCAGGATATGCAAGCCATCTGACACACAAAACCCAAGGGTTTTAAAACTTTTTACAAATATCAGGTGAGAAAGGAAAAAAATTTTTTTCACTCTGTCCATTGCCACAGCAGCCTCTTTTAATTTTTTATTTTTGACCCAATACCTGAGTATTAACACTCCCAGAACAAGCATCTTTTTTAATAGAAATGGGAGTTCACAGTCCAGCCATATTATTATAGCCAACTGTACGGTCATCATTAAATGCATGACAGCAGTTTATAGGCTGGATAGGGAAATATTTGCATGTGGATAAGTAATGTCTGTTGTAATTTTGACCACCACCTAAAATCTTCCTGTCGCAATATGGTCCCGCGTTAGTCTAAAGGGAGGTGGAAAAGGCCAAAGCAAAAATTCCTTCCAGCTGAGACTATTTAACCTGCCATCTGTTTCTGAGCTACCAACTAGCCCCTAGTTACCAAAAAAGCTGCCATCCCATTAACCCCAGTGAGCAGCACGTTCCTGGACTTCGACTGATGGAGGCAAAGTAGGAAGAAATGCACAGATTTTAACTTCTGTGCTTCTTTTCATCGAGGGCACTCTTATGAAAGTAAAATGGCAGCAGTAGCATTTCTGAGGTTTTCTTGTGTATTATGGATTCTGTGCAAGTATTAAATGAGTCGTATTAGGATGTCAAACACGTGGGAAGTGTACATTCAAAGCAGCCTTGTTCTGAACTCGCAAGATGATTTCTTATAGCTGCAGTATTAGCAAATTTTTCAAACATCTCTTTTGTTTAGCAGCTTTGCTTTTATGCTGCTTCACTTTTTGGTTAATTTATTGGCTCGGAGAGCACTGCAGCTTGGACTTAATCTCACCAGACGTGCTGACTAAATGTCATCATAAATGGTCTGCAAATGGAAAGGGGACCTAATGCATGGAAGTGACTGTTCCCAGCAGTTCTGTAGGTGGCACTCTTTGCTCTGCATCTGTCTGAACCCAGGCCTTTGCACAGTGCAAGTGGTTTTCTGTACAGATACCAGACTGGTATCTTTGTTTACACTCAATTTCAGTAGGCAGCCTCTATGCAAATGGTACTTTCAGACTCGACTGTTTAATCTCTACATGCTGTCCTAGATTACTACGCTGTAGTGCTGTGTTCTCCTGAACTCTTAATGGCTTGTAGTGGTGGTGATATTCATTACTGCATTATTTCTTTTGTGATAATGGGTACACACACGGTTTTATGAGCATAAAAGTTGGTGGGTTTATTATTACTGCTGTAATGATTACTAATGGGAGCTCTGGGTGACTTCTGCTGTTTGGGCTCACACCGAGTGCTACCTGTAGCTGGAATCATCCCATTCAGCCTAGGTATGGTTCAGCTTGGTGGCAATTGAGAATGGCTGACTCCACTCAGTGCTAGGAGGCTGTCAGCTCTGAGAAGATAATCCTGAACTTTTTCCCCAGGCTTGAGCAGTTTCCTGGGCTGAACAAGGAGTGTGATATCTCTGCTCACAGCTGAACTTTGTCAGACCATATGTGACAGAGTAACAACTGCATCGTGCTTGGTGGTTCAAAGAAAGAATAATCTTTAAAGAAGCCTTATCTTTTCATGAACATCCTGCTCAGGTTATGAGTAGAAAGAAGCTGAAGATGGCATTCACTTTATTAAAAATAATAATAAATAGATGAGTTGGAAATGAGACAGTTTCTCCCCCGTTAACAGCGCAGTCCTTCTCGTAACACAAACTCTCTTGTTTGTGACATCCCCGAGGAGTGAATTCTGGCAATTTCAGCCCACTTACCACATCTGAGATACAAAACCTTAACTATCTAGCCTTGGTTGAAGAGAATGACTGAAAGGAGAAACCATGGATTCGTGCCTTCTTGAACTAGTAACAATTTTATCAACTCACTGACATCAAGGGATGTGAGACACTGACACCACCTCAAAGGCTTCCAGCTTGTTAGCCTTTCACACACCTATTAGGATGTTCCTAGTCTGGCTCATTGGGTAAATTCAGTAATTGTCTTTACAAGACATGTAGAAATCTGAAAGGTGGCTGTCAGCAGCATGTTAGAAGCTGCAGGCTGGTTAGGAAAAAGGGCAGTGGGAAGCTGAACAATGCAAACCTTTACCTGCAGCTACACACCTTTTGAAACTCCTCCAAATTCTGGGCAGCTTTTAAAATATTTGCAGAAATAATCATGTGTAAATACGGTTTAAAAGAACTTTCAGAGTATTTTCTTCAAAACAGATGCAATAGAAGTCTTTAAATAATAGGATAACTAACATTGCATTGTATATTTCTAAAGAGACAGATGGGGAAAAACATAAGGGTGTGATGGCCTGGCCCAAATTATACCTTAATAACATTGCATTGTGGAATGAAATAGTCTTATTAAGGGCCTCTCATTCCTGAGGTGAATTAGGTCAATAAAAATGAAGAGGAAAAAAAAAAAGTTTTTTGTTTTAACTAAGCACCAAATGATTAGCAAAGATAGAAATTCAGAATGGAGATCTTAGAAGACACTTGTACAGCTGTAGTTGAGGGAAATATTTTTTTGAAGATTTTTGAAGGTAGGAATTTTTTCCTCTTTATCTTGACCTGAGTAGACTTTTCCTTCTCATGTTGTCTGCAGAGACCTTTAATGCAAATTTGACCTCAGTGAGCCTGAAAAAGAGCTACTAAATACAGGCTCCCGAAGCTGAGATCTCTGACTATCCCTGCTCCTCATAAATGTGTGGCCTCTTCTTGTATGGTGTGGTCTTGCTTTTAACAGAACATGAGACAGCTGGTGGTACTTGCAGTGCTGAGAAAATACCACATGAGTTTAATGCTCACTGCCTCCACTGAGTGAAGAGATAATTTTAGCAAACTTCTAAGGACCCAGAGAGTCTAGCCTGTCTTTTAATCACAGAATTAAAGAAAAATAAGATCATAGTGAGACCAAGTAAGAGCTAACTCCAGAATTTTGGTTTGAAGTTGCTGGGTGATGGTTCCACCTTCTGGAACCCTTCAGGAAGAGTTTGGAAGTGGAATGTTGATGGCCTTATCCTCATCTGCAATTGGTCTCCTTCAAGCCCTGCTTTGGAGGGAAAAGGGTCAGGATGCTTTTTGTTCAGAGGCAGTTTTATTCCTTGGAGTGACTCTCCTTTTCCCTCCCAAGTGTTTGGGATCACAGCTGTATGCCAGCCAAAACCCACCTGCATGGGACTTTGGCTTCACCACAACACAGCTAAACTGGTTAAAATTAAAACTCAGCACAAAAATTCATTCATTCCTCTTCATATTGACTTCATGCCATGATCAGGCATAAAAATCCCTTGAGTCTGTAACCTGATTCTGGCTATCACATCATCATCTTTCTGTCTTCTTAATAAGTTCACAATCCAATTCCAACAAGTATTTTGGGATGAGCTGAGAGGCAAAAGTTTGCTGGACTGTTGTACACTGGTTAAACAAGGAAGAGATGCAAAAGATGAAGTTTGTTATCAGGAGGAGTTTGATAAATACTTCTGCACCAAAAGAAAGACCTATTACAGCTTGGCTCTCAAAAGTCATATCCTTACAGTATTTAAATCAGTTTGTTCATCTGGAAATAGACAAATGTTGGGACTTGTGCACTGAAAAAATCTGAGCCTATCAGGCATGAAACATAAGACACAATTGGATGGGGAACTAGAGAAGTTGATAGGTTTTGTTCACCAAACTACTGCATGATGTGCAAAGAATTTTTTTTTAACTTAGTTCAGCATGCTGTGTAATATAACGTGACATTTCTGTATATGACAGCAGAAGATTCAGCACTCAAACTTCTCACAGCATGATTCAACACCTCCTGACAACTCAGCAAACAACAACAAAAAAACCTATCTTTAATCAATTCCTTTACTGAGTAATCTCAGTTGAAATCATAAAGAATTACCCATTAGTCTCAACTGGGATCACACAAAATCACTCCAAGTCTTTCATGACTTCATAATCAGCTTTTTCCACCTGAAAAAAAAAAAAATATATATATATATATATATACAGCTAATGAAAAGTAAACTCCCTGTGCACACATTGACATAAATGTCAAATTTTAATGATTGCCCTCTTTGAACTTCGGACAACTCATACATACTGTGGGATCCTGCATAGGAAACAGTAAATGTCATCAAGACAGTGCATGGGATGTAATATATTATAATAAAAGGCCAAATGACTTGAAAGTCAGGTTTTCTTGCATTTTTTATGAAAGAAAAATCGATCCATTTTTGTGGAAGATGTCACTAAGTCATAGTATAATTTTTGTAGCAAAATTGAAGTCATTGACCGAGACTTGTGTTCCTAGAGACAACTCGACACTTTTGGAAATGCTTCTTCCAATTAAAAGATACCGACTGATTCAACCAAGAATGCTTTCATCTTTCATCCTGTAGAAATTGGTACATAGCCATGAAAACTGATTTTTTTCTCCCTCCTTTCTCTGAGCTTTTGCAGACTTCATCTGTAGTATGGAAACAGACTATAATTTTGGAGAGACCCTTCTGTTGAAAATAGCTTTGATATCTAGGAAAGGATAGTGGATGCCTCTCTGCATTTGACATTTTTCTTGAAAGGAAATCAAAGACATTCTTTATTTCACTGCCTGTGAATTATATATATATATATATATATATACACATAAAGGTATGTGTGAATTTGGCAAAGAATGAGGGACTTAGAGAGATTCCTTTGAATTTCAACTTTTTCCTACCTTTAATGATTATCATTAGTTCTTCTTTCACAACCCTTCCTTGTAAGAAAATACATGGTAATACTTAGTGCAAGCCAAGAAGCTAATCTAACACATCATTTATTTTACATTACCCAAATGACTGAAAAGTAAAAATGGGACTGTAACATAAATAATCTGAATTCTTCATTAGATCAACCCCTGAACATGGCTAAATACATTAACTGGTGTTTCCATTGCAATGCTATCAGTTATATCCTCAAATTGTAATTTTTTTCTTGAAGTCAGCGTTTTCAAGAAGTCAGGGTTAATTTAATTTATGTAAAAATGAGTAAGTAGGAAGATTTTGAAATTTGAAGATTCCCCCCCCCCCTTGTTTCACATCTGTGAATACACAAGCAGCAGTGGGTACAAAGGGAAAAGGAGGAAGGATCAAATGCAATATTAATAGTTTCTGAATTCCTTGTCATGAAATTCACAGCAGAATGCAGCAAATTGGCCATGAACGTTGGAAAATTGTGTGCAGGATGCTCGTTTCTGGAGTTTGCCCTCTGTTTTAGAATGTAATATATATGAAATTGCTGTGGAAAGAGAAGAAAGAATGTGACACAGAACAGCAGGGAGCCTGTTTAAAAACACAGTTCAAGCCTCCCACGGTGGTACAGTTTAGCTGTGCAGGGAGAGGAAGCAGATCCTCATGAATCCAAGCAACAAAAAGGGCATGACAGAACCACAGGCTTGATTTCAGTGCCAAGGGCTCAGCAGAAGCAGATCTCTTGGCTTGGCACCCCTTTCCTTGACAGCAGCAAATCGAGTTATCCTGACTTCCCTGCAGGGGAGACAAGCTCCAGAAGTGTAAGGGCTGGTCTTGCAGCAGCAGCTGAGCACTAAGAGCAAATTAGGATGTCGAGTTGTCCCAGTGATTTCCATTGTGTCTCCAGTGCTGCTGGGGCCAGTGCCCAAGAGCAGGATGCTGGAAGAGGGTAGCTGGGGATGGAGCTGTTGAGGACCAAGCAAGCACAAAAGCAAGGTTGGAGAGCCAGTATCTCCTCAAGGACACCCTGATGTGTTCTGATTTTCTTCTCTTGCCTTGGCCCTTAAACATAATTATAGTAATTTCACGAATATAAGCCGCACCTTTTTTCATTGAGGAATCCAGCCTACCTCAGTAGTGCAGCTTATATTCAGGTGCAGCTTATAATCGTGAAATTACTGTATTCTTCATCTGCTACTCTTTGGTTGTCATTTGCTGCTGTTGGTGGCATGTGTGGAAACAGCAGCATATGTGGCACTGGACAGGGAGCTCAGCAGAGATGCTGAGCAGCACACACAATTCTCACAGGCGTGTACTGATACCTGTATCAGAGGCTCTGCTCATGTAGAAGCCAAACTTCACACTAAATAAAGGTAAATGGTTTTGACAGGAGTAGGAAAACAGATGCTGATTTCAGAACCAGCCTTGGTGACTTGTTTGTTTATAATTTGGAGCTGCTGAAAACTATGCCACACAACAAATTCCTGTGGAAAGTAATGCTTGCAAAATTAAATTATTTTTTTCTTTTTTCTTTTTTTTTAAATTCTTTTTTTCTGGTAATTATTGCCTGTCCATATTTTCTGGAAGCAAATTAGCTCTCCTCAGGCTTAACAAAGTGCTGTGGATTATCTGTGGGTTCATTCTGTTCATGTTCCTGTTCAGGGTCAGTTCAGTTCAGATGGTCTATACAGATGGTACCGTTTACTTTCTAAGAAACAGCCAACACAAAAGGAGAATTAAAAATCCTTGCACACATATTGTGTTATGAGACTCCTCTGTTTGTGTTTGGTTTGATAGTCTCACAGTTCTTTCCTTAAAAACTTACATTTTCAAAAACTGGTGTTTCAAAAGAACCCTCCCTCCATAAAAAAGGAAGGAAATATACTTAATCAAACCCAGAAATACAGGCAGAGAATATAAAAAATTCCTAGAGTGGAGGATAACAGGTATTTGGGAAGAAAAAGTTAGCACTCCAGAATAGTTTAGAAGTTTGCAGGAGGAATTAGGTGTGCAGAATGCAACTAGATCAAATTAGTTCAGCACTAATTCAGGAGCCAAGGTCTCCAGCATTAGCAAAAAATACCCAGGGTCATTCACATCTACACAATGATGAGAAGATTTATTTCTTGTATGAAAAATGGCACTTCCATCAATGTACTCTTCATTAGTACTTTCCTGAGGCATTGACTTCAGGGACAGTTATCTGTTATTTTTGGCAACATTTTATGGTTTTCTTTAAGATATACCACTTGAGTCCCACTTCAGCACCTCCTTATCTGAAGAAATCTATTTTCAGTTTCTACTTAGAGAGAAGTAAACTGCTCACCTTGGAGTTAATTTTGTAGCTCTAGAAGTTACTGCACATTTAAGATAAATTGCAAATGAAATCATTCTGCACTTATATTAAAGTTCCATAGTAGAAATTGCTAATTTTTTCCTAATATTTTATCACTTTAACTGTAGGTAAAAGGCTTTGCCGAATACATCTCAGGAAAGTATAGCCCTATTTGTAAACAGTTTGGTTAAATATTAATGATGAAAAGTACACAAAAGTTACTGCAAAACAGTGAATGAATAATTCTCCCTTTAACTCCACTTTGCAATAATGAGCATTTAGAACTATTTAGATACATCCACACTGTACACCACATTATGAGTTGCTGCTAAATATTCCAGTGTAAACTTCACATGAAAAAGGGAAACAGCTGTCATTTTGCACTGAGTATCAGCATTAGTATTAAAAGCAGCAAAGAACTGAACTTCCTTATTGTCATGCAAGCTTAATTCATGCATGAAATAGCTGTGCTTGCTTGTGTTGTAGGAATATGCATATCGAGATCCTCGTGATGCTGTCTACCCCTCCACTTCAATACAAAACACTGCTTTTTATATTCCAGCAGTCCAAGGCTGCAGCATGATGAGGCTGAGAGCTGCAGGTACAGGGGATGATGATAGTCCTCGAATTCAGAAGCTTTTGTGTCCTAACTAGAAAAGAAAAACAAGAAGTTGGCAGACAAACAAACAATAAAAACGTCCCCACTCTGCTCCTGAAAGCAGAGTTACACAGAGGCTTGGTCTAGACTTCAAAATGGGTAGTGCAGGTTGCTCCTATCCCCAGTTTTTCAGATCTGAGTTGTAGCCTGAATGTATGATAGCTGTTTTCTGAAACCATTTTATGAATCTCCCACCCTAGATGTGAAGGTATCATTGCAAACTGGTGAATATCATGGCTTTATCAAATGAAGTCAAATGTCCCCAATGCAGTGTCTTCTCTTCACATGGATCCAAAACAATGTGACAGTCTGTGTTAAGGAGCTTGGACACTTGCACATCAGGACTTTCTGTTTATCACTCCAGACATTTACCAGATGATAGCACTATTCTAGGAAGCATATCTTAAAAAATTGCTTTGGTGAAACAAAAATTAATTACTTTACTGAGATGGAGTGATTGTTTGCTGTGTCTGCAACTACCTCTGCATCATTTCACAAGGTGCTATCTAAAGGAATGGGTCACAGTACGTCTTTCTTGATACTGATGTGTATATGCTGGAATGTTACATTTAATTATTGCAAATACCCCCTCCTACCTTGTTGACTGGAAGGGAAGCTTCCCAAGTGTTCTTTGTCCTGCTATTCGTAAAATCAAAGTCAGAGGTAGATGTAAGGTCCTTTGCCTTCTCACCTTTGGGGGAAACAATTTCCCCTCCTTACTCCCCAAGAGTAGATCATTCCTGTGGAACCAGCTCATGTTGCAGTGGTGCCCAGAGATCAGGGTTCTCTAGTGCTGTGGCATATTTTTGTGCCACATAAACACCTATGCATCACTCCAGTGGAAATGCTTTCTGCTTTTCAGAATAAATTCAGCACAGGAATGTGGATCTTTCCTACATCACATTCTACTCTTGGGCTTCCAAAGCATTTTGTGGTAGAAGACACCACTGTATTTGAGTTGGATCCATACAAAACTATTTGTTTGCATTAAACCTGCTCTTGCTCTGCATTTACTGCCATATGTACTTGTATAGTTTTCCTCAGATTGCCCTCTACTTCTTTTAATTTCCTCATTTTCTCAAAATCTTCTTGTTGTGGTCCTGTGTTTTGTAAGATGTTTGCCAAATCATCATCATCATCAGCAGCAGCAGCAGCAGCAGCAGCATCATTCCTTTTCTACTCTATCAGATGCATCAGGAAGAATACTGACAGTATTGTGCGGAGAAATCTTGAGGTTTTCTATATTCCTATGAATGTAATAATGCTTATTGGGGACTGTAGTCACAAGCTGGTAATAGAAAATGAAAAAGTATTTAATAAAGGAAAGAGGGTCTTTTTGGTCTATTGAAAGAAAAGAAAAAAAAAACAACCAAACAAACAACCCAGGTATTAGAAATTTGTATCTGAATATGTTTACACTCTTTCCAGAAGCTTGAAATTGATTTGTTCTATCCTCAGACATTTTTTTCTGGGATAAAAGAATATCAAGAATCAAAGAAATCTGTTTATCTGGATCTGACTCTGTCAGTTGCAAAATAGCTAGTTTGAATCCTTGAAGGAATTATACCTCTTGTTCTTGGATCATTGCTTGCAAGGTGTTCAGCCAAATTAGCAAAATAGCCTATGTACTTCTGATTTCCTGATACTCAAATGGCAATGAAATGCAAGGCTCTTTTAAGTCTTTATGCATCAAAATATGTATGTATTTTAACTATGCAGTTCCTTTAGGAAAGATCCTATTGAATATCTGAAAATACTTGTTTCCAAAATATCTCACTGGAGCTCTGATCGGAGGTGCTTTGTTGTTGCTGTTGTTCAGTTCTCTCACCAGGTTCTGCTCACAGTTGTCCTGTAGGTGTTTGGACATAGGAAACACCCAGAGGGTGGCTGGGCTCTGAACAGGCTGCCCAGGGCAGCGTCACTGCACCAAGCCTGACAAGAGTTCAAGAAACATTTGGACAGCGCTCTTAGGCACATGGTGTGAATTGTGGGGTGTCCTGTGCAGGGCCAGGAGTTAGACTCGATCCTTGTGAGTCCTCTCCAGCTCAGGATAGTCTATGTTTCTAAGATCTGCTTTTAAAGTGGGAGTTGTGTTCTCTTCATAAGATACCAGGTGAGAAGCTTACCTTGTATGTGGAGATACATACTTGGGTGAAGGATCTCAGTTGAGTGTTACACTGAACACCTATGTATGTTCTCCTACAGCCCTGGTATTGAAATGCTGTTCTGATTGAGGCATGAACACCAAAGGGCTTCGTTTGCTTGGATACAGGTGACTAGATATAGATCTGTGTCCTGGTTTGGAGTACAGGTGTCTGCTAAGAAAGGCAAGAGCCTCTCTCTGAAATGGAGAATGTAAACCCCCTCCCTCCAAATTATTATAATTTTGAAATTAAGGGGCTCTCAGGCAAAGATATGGGAATTAGGAATAACAGTTCTTCACTAGGAAAATTAAAATAGAAATACAGTACGACAAAGAACAAACCTCAAACACTGACAGAGTCAGAATACAATCTGACACCCCTTCAGGATGTTGGTAGCAGCCCCACTAAATGGTGACTGCATCCTCCTGCAGTGACAGATGGGGTTCAGTTGGAGCAGTGCTCCTGTAGAAGGTGCCGTTTCCCTCCGGAGGTCCAGTGGTGATGTGGAGAAGTCCAGTTTTCCTCTGGAAGTCCATGGAGAAAGCGCTCCCCTAGTGTCTCAAAACTTCTGGTTTTATCTTGGTAAGAAATGTTTGGCTCCTCCCCCTGGCTAGAGCAACTCCCAATGGGATGATGTAATTTTATCAGTCCTACAGTGGGACTCAGTGGGCCATTAGCAGAAGATAGGGTTGTGAAAAGATGAAGAACACTGCCCCACCTGGTTTCAATGGATGGCCCATTAGCAGAGTATCTCCCATGGAGATAAGGATCACTGACCCACCCAGCTATCAACAGATGGTGATAGATAGATACCTTTGATTATCTTGTATTGCAACCTAATACAATCTGCTAAATACTTTTTTTCCCTCAATATTGAATTGCTAGATGTAATGTCTTCCTGATAATGTATGAGTATCATAGTTTACTCACTGCTTTTTAAGCTTATATCTATTGGTTTGGTGAGATCCATAATTAGCATTCATAAATTACTTTTTAGAGGCAATTAATGTGGTGCTAACTCTTAATTGAGTGGAAACTTATAGAACTGAAATTACTTCAATGAGTCCATAAAAATTTATGCCATCTGGAGTTTGGAATGGGGAAATTTCACCCCTGCTTTGTCCTAAGGTCCAGGTCATAATTTCTATTCTACTCTGATCAGGAAAACTTCAAATGAAGATATAAAAGATTAGAAATGTTTAATTTATTCAGAATATGGATTTAGGGCTGGTAATATTTATGAATAAACTCTTAAATATTTTTTACTCTTCTGGCTAATCTTCTCTAGGCCAAACAATGGAATTCATCAAGAGACAATACTTTTAATCTCTTGTTTGCTTTTCTTTTCTTCTCAAGCTCTAAGTAAAAGTTACTTTTATTTCCCTCAGTGATTGAAATCATTTTCTTTGCTATACTAAATTGGTTTTGTATTTCATAATTTGCATGCAAATCTAGTGAAAATACTTTGACAAATTATAAACCTCATGAATGAAACTGCTTTAAGCTTTAAAAAGCAGGCATGTTGTCGTGAAATTTTGAAGTTGCGTATTTTCTTTCTTGCAGGCAATCAAATTTAAAATGTACCTTAAAGCCTATCTTCTCTCCCAGTGTAACACCTGAACATAATGCTGAAATGGGCTGGCTCAGCTCATTATAGGAAACTTGCATTTTAACTTGATTCCATTATTTGCTGATATATGATCTTCCATGTGGCCTGTAATATATTTTGGCAAAGTGAGTGTCAGCTATAGCAAGTATCAGAAAATAGGAGACTGCAAGAGAGGGTGAACAGTAAAACAAGGCATTTGGCAGTAATCTTTTCCACCACTTAATATGCAGGTTTTATAAGCAAAGTCATGACCCTGTCACAATATTCATTTCTTTCATGCCTTTCATGTAATAGGGAAGTTGGTAACAAGATAGGACTTCCCTGCACTGTGATTTCCTTATCATAACTCCAGGTTTTACTGAATTGCCAAAGTATCGCCAGTTCCTTTCTTCCTCCAGCAGAAGCTGTATTAATAGGAAAGAACAAAACACAGGGAGCTGTGTTTTCAGTCCCAGTGCATGTCCAGAGGTCAGCCAGGTCACACTCAGGGTCAGCTGGCCTCGTGTCCTGTCCCAGACTGGGCTGACACCATGGTGGAGTTCCCAGCTCAGATGAGCAGTGAGGTACAACCCGGGCTCCAGGGCACACCTCAGCCTGCCCAGCCCATCTCCATCTCCCATGGACCAGCTAAGGTTTAACATCCTCTGGCTCATGAACTGAGCAGGGACTGTCCACTGGTGGCCTCGGGCATTGCTGCTCAGCCTGAGTGCTCTTCCTGAATAAAAGGGCTGAGACAATGGGTCCTGTCCACAAAACAAGTGGTTGTTCTCTCCCTGCAGGAACATCTCATTTTTGCAGTCAAGCTTGGATGCAGCCTTTTCACACAGTGGGACCACGTCTATCTGAAGGTTCATTCCCAAATCCAAGACACTGATCTTTATCACATTTATCACCTCTTCTCTTTGAGGTATGGATTCAGATTCAAGCTGCCATTCATCTGTGACCTAAGTCAGAAATGGGAGAGGAGGCAAGTGCCTGGATTCTTCTTTTCTCACATAAAACCTATAATATATATTCAACAACACAACTCTGTATCTACATGAAAAGAACAAAATCAAGTCCAAACTACATGTGATGAGTCCTAAGGTTGCTCTTGTGAAAGTGAAATTGGCTCCTTGGAGTGCAGGAACTCTGACATACTTTTAAAAATTAATACCTGTTGTTTCCACATGACCCTGCTTCTTCAGCAGTTAGCTTCATGTAGGATGTGGCCCCAGGGTTTTCCTTACCACCACATCATTCAAAACCTGCACCAAATACAAAATTATTGGTTGCTTCCTTCTCACAGCTATCATACCTGAATGCTTCTCACACAGTAATGAAATTACCTGCATAATACCCTGACCATTCATGGGTTTGTTAACCCTACAGGTGGCAGAGGAAAATAGTTGACAAGGTACCAGCTAATTTCTAAATAGCATTTCTTTCATAGTCTCTATAATTTTAATCAATCTTTATATGAATGTATATGTGAATACTGTTTTAATCTACAGCAATCACAGCTATAAGTGTTCAATAGCTCAGCTCAGTTGCCTTGTATAGAGACTAGAAAACAAGGAACATCAAATTAATGGTCATCTCTGGGAAATGTGAAGTAATTTGTCCAACATCACATAGGAGCTCTGTGGCAGATCCAGAAATGGAATTCACTTCTTCGGTGGCAGCTGCCTTAACCATTAAATCTTATTTTCTCATTCTGTAGTCCCTTGCTGGTTCATTATATACCTTCCAGCTCCTGAAACAAATGAGGCAGAGAGAAATGAAAGCCTCATTCACTAGATAAACCTGATTCATTCCTCAAATACCATTTCTCAGAATACCATGCACAATGCACATAAAAAGCTTTGCAGCTATTCATGGAAAAGTAGCCTGTATGTTCCAAGAGGTCCAAATTGAGTTCCATAAGCAGTTTAATCTGGCATTTCCCACTTCTTGAAAACTAGAGTTTGAATGGGATCTTCTTCAGTGATTATTTCCAAGACTTTGAAAAGAAATAGCAAAACAGATTTTGTATTGTGATGAACAGTACTGACCTTGAGCTTAGATGATCAGAATTTATATCTTCATCTTTACAGTAGAGACAACTAGCATGAGGTCTTAAATTAAACATTATTCATAGATGGCTACTTAACTTTTATGAGTATCAATCACTAGAGTAAAAAAATAGTTCACCTTATTTTTAAAAAACAACCCATAAAGTGCTAAACCTCTACCATCAAATAAATGCAATTCTAGGGAGGACCTTGGTGTGTACATACAGAGCAGACCCATCAATTCTTGTATGTCTAGGCTCTCTTTCTCTCTTTTTATATATTTTTCCCTTTGTCCTGCACATGTTCTACCCCTTATTCACTTTTTTTTTGCCATCACACACTTCAGAACAGATTTTTTTTTTTTTTGTGGCTGCATGTATTTATTTGTTAGTGAATTAAATGAGCTGGCAAAGAGAGAAAGGATACGAAGAGTGCCCTATCTAGACATTATAAGGAATAATCATATGTGGACACTGGGAAGAGCGCTGAATGGGGCTGGAGAGTTTTAAGGTTGTTCAAGACCTTCAGGAGGCTGGATCACAGAGTGCAAATGGAATTGGGCAAGCAGGTGGAGATTCCCTCTATTATTCTTGCCAAAGGCAGCCTAGGTCTCTATTTCTTGACCAGCAAATCAGGGCTATTCCGTGGACACGTCCCAGGCTGTGTCAGGGTATTTTGTTCAGCTCAAGGCAGCAGTTCCAGGTGCAATCTGCAGCAGCCCTGTACTCCCTGTGGGGTTTCCTTCTGGGCTTTGGCTCTCGGCTTTCTGGGCCACTTGACATATAAATTGACAGTTTTTTCCAGTGGGACAGAGTATACTGGTGGGTGAAATCTCCCTATGCATGTACTGGTTTTCACTGAGTCATGGCTGGGTGATGAAGCATACCCTGTTATGCCCAGATTTGTTTGCCATTTTCTTTAGTCCTCTGTGAGCAGTTCTAATGCTGCAGTGCAGAGGCTAAATATCAATGAGGAGTCAGGGTTGGGCAGGGATAAATCTATTACATTCCTAAAGAATTTTTGCTTAGCTTTCTCACTTCACTTGTTAGGACATTTTTCAGTTGCTGGCTTTTTGGTCTGGAGCCAAAATTTCCCCTCCTGTTATATCCTGGAAGGGTAATCCCTGTGGCTTTGGCAGGTGCCGATAACTTGTGAAGGGAAGTAGCTTTTGCAAAGGCATATTGTGACAGGGAGCGTTGCTCTTTAATTCATTCCTATCCCATTTGCCTATCATAATTCAGCTGTGCAGGACCAGCTCATTTGAAAGAGCTTCTCATTTGTTAGCTATTAGTGCATGTCAGATGGCAAAAGAGGCTGTGGCTTGTTTGCATATTGTATATTTTCCCTCAAACTTACCCAGGTTTCTCCATTTGACTACTGCAGCTGTAGCTCACATGCAAACAGGATTTCTTTTACATTTTTTAGTAACCTTACTGGCTTTTTAAAACAGAGTTTCTCCTGATTTATGCTCAGGGATTAAAGCCACATTGATCTTGATTTCTGCAGTGCTTTTGACACCTGCTTCTTTGTTTGCAATCCAGTTACATAATTTTTAGAAAATAAAAAAAAAATATTGTAAACTTAAAAAAATATCATAGCTTCAAACTTCTTTTAGGGATTTATTCTGGTTTGGGTTTTTTTTTTTTTTCCTTTTTTTTTTTTTTTAATTCACTTTAGGATATATACTATAAGATTCTTGGTAAATCATGAGGAAAATGAATGGTTTGCATAGAAATTAATTCTGTCCCCCAGAGACATATTTTACATGGATATGAGAATAAGCCGCTGGCGCAGCCCCCAGCACTTGTGTCCACTCAAGCCCTATTTTGAAGATTCTGTGAAAAGAGGAAGATGATGTTCTGATTGATTTTGCATGAATAAAATTAATCTTATCTAGAAGTAAAGTTTATCCATTTGATTGCAAAAAAAAGAAAAGAAAAGAAAGCAATTTTTCTAACATGTTAATAAATGAAAGAATAACTACAAAGTTTTGCCTATTTTTGTGTTTAAATGAAAACTATTGTTATGATTCTGCACAGAGTGATGCAAGCTACTTTGTATATAAACTATTTAAATTATTTCTAAAGATGTTTAATTGTATTTTAATTTCAAGAGACTATAAAGTACAAGACTAGGGACAGCAGCTGGCCAGACAGGTCATGGGGGCATGTTATCATTAGATCTCCATGAGCCTGTGATGTTGATAACACCCAGCCTATTCCCTCTAGATCAGAATCTGGCCCTGAAAGGTCAATCACAGAAATCACATCCATCAGCTTCAAAATAATGAGTTTTCTCCTGTTTTAAATATTCTGCCTTTGGCTGGCTGGTATCCATGGCAAAACTCCTCCAACTTTACAGTAATGGTCACCTCAGCCTGATTCTTTCCCAGACTTTGTGTTAGTTTATCATGTTATTTATGAAGCCTGTAACCCTTCCCATTGGATTATTGCAGGTTCCAGTCCTTGGTGGTTTGGTTACTTTAGTCTGTCAGCATGTTCAAAACTGTGGGGAGCACACTGTCGTGCAGGAGGTATATTGCTCAAGGCCAAATGCAAATGTTCTGGTTTGCA
The DNA here is from genome assembly GCA_009812075.1 of Sialia sialis. Taxonomy (NCBI): domain Eukaryota; kingdom Metazoa; phylum Chordata; class Aves; order Passeriformes; family Turdidae; genus Sialia; species Sialia sialis. Next base: position 9,090,311 of record VRYO01002734.1, on the reverse strand, counting down.
TACAGTCCCAGAGGTTTTAATCGCTGGAGCAAGGGCTTGCACTTAATAAACAAGTATTGGGGAAGCTCACATCTGGAATAGCTAGTTGTGTTCCTCTTTGTGGGGGGAAAAGAGAAACAAACAAGCCCAACAAAAACCCCCAAACTAAAATTAAAAACAATATTTTATTTTCAAACCTTGAAAGAATTCCTCTGATTGGTTGGAGCTGTATTCCTGTTTATTCAGTCCCAAAAGTAACCAGGGTTATTTCTGTTGTATGTCATGTGCTAAAAGACTAGAAATGTGTGGAACACATTTCTTGTGGACTAAGTTTTCGAATTAATTCGCTATTCATAGCAAGGATGAGAGTAAGGAATGGTTTAGTAAAACTAGTAGTTTGCTGAGCTGTCCAGAGCTCTGTGCAAATCCAGGCTTGGTGCCACCATCACCACTTTTCTTGAGTGGCCAAGAGACGAAGGATGGAAATGCTTCTTGCAGATAGAGATACCAAGCTGTTAGCTCAAGGTTAGGTGGTTCAATCCGGGACACAACAGGAAAGGAGAGTCCTGAGAGCTTCTGAATATAAATCCACATTTTAACTATCACAGGTACTTGATATGATATCATGATTGTCTGATTCATTTTGTGCTGCAATCAAAATGAGACATTAATTACTTATTTAGAGACTGTTTCCTACAATGACAAAGTGAATGAAATCAAAGAGGAGACATGCAAAAATCCTTAATCCAAGTCTTGGGTTTGAGCAACTCTCTATTCAAGCCGTGATGATTTATGAAAATTAATCAGAAAGCTAATGATAATTATTATTTTTATTTGAGATGAAAAGCCAGAAGTAAATTTTGAGTGTTGCTTAGATGTCATGTTCTGTTTATAGCCCTGGAAATTTCTTACCAATTAAAGGCAAGCCCAGAAGTGCACAGAGAAGCAAGACCTTCATTCTCAGCGTTCCATTAGGTTGTTAATTAGCCATAATGTTTATGACTTTCTAAAGCAAGTTGCTGGAACAGGCTTAGACTAACATTCACGTTTTCTTGCACCCTGGCAATTTATAAACTGCAGCTCACTCTAAGGTATATCAAAGTGTAGGACTTAACAGAGGAATGTAATGAATATGGCTTGTTAGAGAAAAATTCAGATTATAATGTGTGTATTTCTTCCATTAAGTATGGTGTGTCAAATGAAAGTTTCTGCTTGCAACTTATTGGGAAAGTACAAATTTCTGGTTCAATCTAGTAAGGGACTGCTTCAGCTTCTTGCTGTAATTTGAGATTATTTTCTTTTTTTACCCTATTCTAATTCTGCATTTTGGGGTGTATAGTTTTTTGTTTCTTTTTTGACCTCTCCACATTTCTTAAAATACCCCTTTTTCTAGTTAAAGAAATATTTGTAGGGAGTAAGGAGAGTGTGTGACTTTTTTTATGCAAAGAAAGCAATTCTTAGTCCTGATGTGATATATTTTAAATTTGAAAAGTACATTTATTTTTTTAAATATTGTAGTGGAATATATTTCTTATTTGGACAGATTACTCAAAAATACTAACTTTTAATAATTGTTTAAAAACCTGGTTTCATTTTTGCAATGTAAGGCCTGGAAAAAAAGCCCTTTCCACTCAAATTTTATTTAATAAATAAAAAAGAGCTCCTGGAACCGCTATGTAGCTATTTTTGGTGATGTTTAGTGAAAGGGTGACAGCACTGACCTTTAGAGTGTTTGTCGAGTACGAGTGAAGTGCTCAAACCATTCACTCTGGTGATGTAAAGCTGCCAAGAATATAACCTATGAGAATCAGTGCAAGTACAATAATAATTCTTTATAGACCTAAGGTTTTGTTCTAGCATTTTTAATACTGTGTGTGTTTATCCTTTCTGTTCCTATCACATGTCCACTGATGGTAGAGTTCATGTGTGAGCTGCATTGTGGTGTGCCAAAATAAAAGCTGAACTGCATGACAGTACACTAATCTACATCATGGAGTTGGGCTCATGTAATTTAAATTATGGCCAGAGGTAATAAAAATTCCTATTTCTGGTTTATAAGGGAACAACACGAACCCTAACAGCTGTAGAACAGTTCACAAGAGACAATTTACCCACAGATGTGCTGAGGCTTGTTTATAATGTATGATGAGCTGTCACAGGCTGGACTTCTCATTTTTAGATTGCCCTATTTATTTTACTGGTAAAGTTAATAGTAGAATTGGACTGCCACTATTCCAGAAAGGACCAATAAATGCAGTAGGCAACAATCTGAAAATATATGGGTAAAAAGCATACATCTTGAGAAAAAAATTAACCTATCAACATTGTGATTGAATGTAATCATATATTTTCACACTCTGCAGTAAGTACTGTTAGCACTGAAAGGGATTTTAGTGAAAGGGGAGGATTCTACAGTTTTACAAGCTTAAGAGAGATTGCATTTATATTTGACTAAAAATCAAGTTGTGATCCTTCTGAAGACAGTGATTAAAACTTCAGTTTTAAGTGATTAATCAGTTAAATGTTAAAATGTTAGATTTCAGGGGTTAACCATAAATCCATTTGTTTCAAGAAAACATACACCTGTGGCAGATGTCTGTACGGCAAAAGAAATATTTTCAAGAGAGAGTGAAGAAGCAAATATTTTAATTTCTGTAAAGAAATAGGTGACTTGGGCTCAGTATTCTTCTTCACTATAGATTTAGCAAAGTGCAAAGTGCATTGGAAAGAAATTAAGCATTTACCAGGACACAAAAGGGAAGTGTGATACAAAATAATAAAATATATATTTTGGGGCATGGAAGATCAAACTTTAATGTTTGAGTAACTGAGGTGAAAATTTTATTTTTTTCTCTGATTAGCTAAACTTTAGCATGTGGCACTTATCCAAACTATTTCAGGAGATGTCCTGAAACTCCAGAGGGATGTGGTCCTTGTGGGGACTCAAAGCAGTAGAATTATCCAGGGTGAAGTGCATCCTTTGGGCAGGAGGGCCCAAAAGCCAGACTGACCAAGAGCTTTGATCTCCAAGCGGGAAAACTGGAAATCAGAACTTTGTAGGAGCAGTAGGGTCTTTGCCAACCATACTTGGCTTCTGGTCAGGGAGATACGATCTCCTGAGTTGCTGGTATCATTCCTTGTAGCTTATCCATTTACAGAGGATCATGGCAATACTTGGCCTGATGTAACCATACCTCGTGGGTAATGATGAGGCCATGACATTCCACTGTCCCTGGAGTCTGTGCTGATGAACACAAAAAGGAGCTGTCCAAATCCTGCTGCAACTTTAGAAATATCCTTATGTTAGCATAGAAACGCATCATCACAGGATGATTATATGCAGGTGCTTTTATTGGAGAGCTCTGGGAGTCGGATACAAACCCAAATCTGACTCCGACACGGATTCCAGAAGGACATGTTTTTATACCCTTTTCATTATGTAACTATATAATAATTACTATACCCATATTGTTCTATTGTATACATTGATCTTATCCAAGCATGGATTCTTGTGA
>VRYO01002734.1:9019813-9085817 GCA_009812075.1 Sialia sialis | reverse complement strand
ATGTGCAGCTTATAATCAGGTGCAGCTTATAATTGTGAAATTACTGTATTTATCATATGATGATTATGCAGGTGCAGCTTCACATGATTTAATAAAGACAAAGCTCAACATTCTTTCCCAGGGCCTAGTTCCCTTTCCCAGGCCTACCAGACCCAACTTTTCTTTCCATCCCCTGAATCTGCTGCATACAATTCCCATCATTTTGTAAACATTTTTAACCCTATGCTATCACTTACACAACATGAAGATGTCACTACCAAAAATTCAGCAATATTTTATGCAAGCCAGTGAACATTGGCCTCTGAAATAACCTTCAAGAAAAGGTGTTGTCCCTTGTGAGGGAGAGCTAACAAGTAGAAAAAGAATAAAGCCACGAAGGTAGTAGTGACAGATCGGGGGGGTGGGAGGGAAGTGAATGAATCTTAAGCACTGTACATATTTCTTTTCCACCAAGGGATTCTTATGGCATAACAGTATTTTTCATCTCTAATCACTGGTGCTGCGTGTCAGTATCTCTTATTCCTTTCCCGATTTGAGTGACACAGTGTGATATGTCTAATGACAACTAGAACAAATTTCAGTAATGAGGTCACCTTGGGCCTGTATTACTGTCTGACTGCTGTTTTCCATAGAAATTATTTGTGAAAGCAGACCACATGCTCTGCATAACTTCCTCTGTTTTACCCAGAGTGACGAAAAGGAGATATGCTAAAACTTGCAAGGTGCAGATGGTTTGCATTGATCTCTTCCTGATTTTGAGCTGTAAATTGATATGTAATGAGAAAGCTGCCACTTTGGTCCCTAGGAAAAAAAAAAAAAAAAAGGTTATGGGTTTGGTTGAATTGTTTAACTTCTCTTTATAAATGTAAAAATATGGAGATCCTGACAATAGGTAAACACATGCTAGCAAGGAAATAATAAGTGTTCAAAAGATGAGGCCAAATGAAAATCTTTGCCTTCAGCTCAAGTTGAACTACGATTTTGGAAAACTGTGCAGGAAATTCAAAGTTCTCTGGTTATAATGAATTCCACTGTTTGTTACAATATATATAGGTTTATTTAAAAAGAAAAAGAAAATATTTCTGCTTTTAGTGTGTCACAAAAAATAGTTTGTAAATTTTGTTCAGTGTTCCCAAGAGAGGAGAGAACTAGTATCAGATCTGCAGTCACTGTGGAATTCTCAGGACATTGTTTGGCTGTCCACCATGCAGAAGGAAATCAGGAACACTGATCAGGACTGCAGGACAGCAATGTCATCTAATTTAAGTGAGGACAGCAATATTATCTAATTTAAATTGGATTCATTCCAGAGACTGTGAGAGATTTGAATTACACTGATGTAAGAGATGAGAATACATCCACAGGGTAGTCATTAGATTTCACCCTTTAAGTATCAGTGGAGTAACTTTATTCATTCTAAGCACAGGATTTCTGTGGCACATCTTAGATGCTGTCCTGTGCTTTAATATTCTGAACCAGATTCACAGGCATTTAAACAAACATGAGTGGATTAAAATATAGAATCAATGTCTCAAAACAGCATTATTTTTAAATTAAAAATCCAGTGAAGAGAGAATATATATTTAGAAGTAGAGTGTTTTGGTGAGTGCTTAGAGTTCAGTCCAAAAGAACAAATTCAACTCTCCTTTTGGCTTTGACAGGAATCCCCTCCTACTGCATTTTCCTCCAAAAGTAGCAATAAATATCAGATTCATATCCTTTGCAATACCATTGTTCTCTCATTATTAAAAAAGGCAATGCTGCAGCAACAGATTATACAATGTTTGTGTAAAGCTAGCCATTAATGTAAAAAACCTGCACCATTTCTCATGAATTGACTGATCATTGTTTTATAAGTTAATGGATTTCATTAGGTATTTGTGTCCATTTCAAATTCACAGTATACTTACAGAGCTACATAAAGATGATCACCAGGCTAAGAATCAAATTATAAGTAAATCAATACATTGATCAGAGAGAACATTTCTAAATTAGCTCAATTAAGGTGTTTTTTTTTCCCCTAGTGCATGGTCTTATAAAAATCCATGCAAATATTACACTGACTGCTTGGTAACTTCCACTGAGACACCTGAAATATTCCCTAGATTAAAAGATTTTCCTTACAAGTAGTCCAGAGAGTTTTGCTGGCTCCTTGCAATACTTGTGCTCATTGAGGATAATTGGTCCTGATTCTGGTCTCTGATTTATAGTTAGCCACAAAGTTAAATTAATTGAAATCAATGGAGCTATAATAGTATGAGATGTTCTGATCCCATATTAAATGCTATGAAGGTAAAATAAAGTCTAATGTTTTCTCATCTGTAATTCCACTAATTCAGGAAATCAGTGTCCTTTGAAATTTATTACTGTTTTTACTAGTAATAAGACATTGAAGAGAAAATAGCTGCTTTTTTTGCATGCCACATATTGTCAATGGACTCTATCATTTTCAGTTTTCTGATTCTTGTATTTTAATGTCAATTACTGCTTTGGTTTGCAAAGAATGATCAGATTTGCTAACACAGAGCCTTGCCTAGTGTAATCAGACTGTGTCCTGCTAACAAGTGGTGGAGTTTTAGATTTCACTTGACCTATTAAATATACTTTTCCCATGGAATGACTCCTCATTATTTGCTAGAAATCTTCTGGCTCAGTTATTGTATTTGATTTATGCAGATTGTACTCCAGAGGTGAGTTAAAAACTGAACAGCAACATTAAAATGTATTGAAGCTCTTTTCTTGGATGATGGCCTGTAATTTCCAGGGAGATGGAGATGATACGTGTGGATAGCTGAGGCGTACTGCTGATGACAACAACATCCTCCCCATAGACTTGGGTACCATTTTCCTTTATTTTCCCTTGATCTTTTCTTTATCTATAGGCTGTGAAGAAGTTTAGCTAACTCTCACATTTTCTCTTCACATCTGCTCTCAAACCTAACTCCATAAATCCAATCTTTACCAAGTGTATATTTTAGATTTATTTTTGTAGCTTGTGATTTCACCATTTCACTATTTTCTTTAAATATTTCTGCAGACTTCCTTTGTTCCATTGCACAATTATAATTCTTGATCTTGTCTTTCCTGTCTACCTGCCTATATTTTTTCTCTATATCATGTTATATCCCTTACAACTTTCCTGAGAATGGTTCTTACTTTTTTTACTTTCATAATCTTCCAAGAATTTTAGTCTTTCTATGGTAAAACTAAATATCTGAAATCAAGCTCCCAAATCCATATTTAGTTCCACATCTTAAAAAATCCTTATTTTGTGAGGAACTGTGTGCTTATAATACCCAAGGAAATCAATGCTACACAAAACAGGTGAACAATTTTCTCTTGCTTCTTGTGAACTAGAAGTAACATATTTCATTGCGGTAAAATTTAGTTGCTTGAGAATTAATTTTGCAGCATAATGCTGGATTAAGAATAGTTGACAGTATGTGCTGTAACCAGTGACTTGACTGCTTGCCTGCAGCATTCTCAGAGTCCCAAACATCAGATGACATCTAATCTACATAATGATGGCGTAATCATTCTTTCCAGGGTCTAGTTCGTGTGAGAGAGAATTGGTGCCAACTGAGATATTTCAGCTAAAGCTCTGGTGAGCTACAACACAGTCCTTTTTCCAGATATCTCAAAATCCACCCTACAAATATTAAATAGTTGCATCTTATGGTCACAGAGTAATGCAGTGGCCCCAAGGAGGGCCATGGCCAAGTGTGGAGAGATTAAGCAGCACCTCAAGGCTAAGGTTCAGTCACTTCCCATGTTTTATTTAGTACTGTTGGTGTAGCCATAATTACAAGAATAGAGGATTAGAGTTCTTAGAATTTGCAAGAGTATTACTGTTTGAAAAGATGTTTGATCAAAAAGAGGTGGTAAATAGTCAGTTTGAGTTACAAACAGAACATAGATGTTTAAATGTTAGGTGATACTGGATGGGGATTTGGTGAAGTGATTCACTTAATGTAAAAACATGATGAAGTATACACAGCAGAACAAAATAAAATAGGCAAGGGGGATTTTATTAACTGTAGAAAATTGGGTTGGAAAGCTTTGCTTTGTGAAGAAAAAGGTGGGAAATTATCTACTGTTTTCCTGGTACAGTGAGGGAGATCAGAACAGTGGTAAATGTTTGTTTTAACATTATAATCATGATGGAAGTTAAAGAGTTGGGGCCCCAGGTGGTCCACATTAGTGATGAATAGTCATGTTAAAAATCAGAAAGCTCAAGAACATTGCTGATTCACTAAATCCCCAAAGTTGTCTTCCCTTAGTAAAGTTAGTGTTGCGCAGCTGAAGTACTGAGGAGTGTTTCTTGTATTTTCCTCCAATCAGTGGATACATACAACCAAAGAACATATGTGGGGTAATTAGCTCTGGTTCTTCTAAGGCTGTAGGAAAAAGCCCTCTTTATCATATATATATTAAGAAAGAAAGTAGGTAAACATAGATCTCTGTATTGGAACACAGTTCTTATTTTGAAAACCTAATGAAAATTCAGCTTCATTAGGCAATTCCTAGAAAGAAAATTATTTATTGAAAAATTTTCTCATAGATACCCAAGACATGAATGATTAAAATCTAATCTGAGCTAGAGAGAACAAACAAGACAATCTCATTTTATCCCTTAGTAAGAAATAATGTTATGGATGTTTTGAATGGCCATGAAGTTTAAGAAATTATTGGAATATCAAGAGGAATTACAAACACTAACCTATAATACTCTACTGTATTCTTAATAATCCTTAAACATATTTATTGCTCTTAGGCTCAACAGAAACAGGGGGTTTACTTGCTGCTGTGTTCACAGGGGCTTATGTTCTTAAATGATTAAATAATCTTTGCTTGAAATTCAGGAAAGGTTTGAACTCCTTTTATTTTCCAGTGTGGTTCAAAACATTTCTTGAGTGTCTGACTGTTCCTGAATGCAGGGAATAACTGAGGCTACAATATCTGAACCAACAGCACCCATGGTGTATTTTGTTGGTTGTTTTACAATTCACTAATCAACAGTGAAAGTCTAAGCTCCTTAGCACACTGATCAGGAGCAGGGTCTGTATGACATATCCACACCTCATATCCTTCAAACCTAGAAATGAATGGTCAGGGAGATCTAATTATAAATGTGTCATTCTGTATTTACTTTAAAAGAAAAGCTCATTGAAGGACTCTTAATGTAGATGACAAGTGAACAAACTGAAATGTACCCCAAGCTGATTGCTACCAGAGAGATTACAGGATTAAAGGAGCTGTGTTGCTTTTCTCATTGTCTCGTAGAAAAATATTCTTTAAAAAAATCTGCCATCTATTTCTTTAGCCTTTCACAATGTATTTCCAATCATAGAAAGGTATTTAATATTTAAGAGAAGCATTATAGTTTAGGTTAATGAACATAGATAATGCAAATCTTCCTCCTTCCCTTATTTTGCTATTGTTATATTGTTAGCATTATTCTTTTCAAGGGAAGCAAAACTGGACACAAATGCAGGGTACACATTCTCATATGTAGTGCATTTCCTCTGAAGAGTTCAGTCTGGTGCAAGAAGTGATTTTTGTCCAGTTACTCTGCACTGCAGCTCTCTTTTTATTTTCTCATTGCAGGTCCTGGCTTTCTCCTACTGAGAGAAGTCTGATTTATTTTTTTTTTATCCATGTAAAAAATCTGAAAAAACAACTTGAAAAATTATTCCTCGTTTTCCTCTCTGATTTAGCCCTCACATAAATATCGTGTTTCATCAGAGACACCATCTTCTTTTCAGCTCCAGGCACTGGCTGGGGTTCTCTCTGGATCCAGGATACACAATTTCTGAACAGGCTGAAAGATGCCCTGTGGAGGAAGGTGTGCCAATTGCCCCCTGCTCTCCAGGGCTTTGCTGCTGTTTGTGCATCACACCCCTTCTGGGGATTTAAACAGCCTGTGGAGGCCTGAGTTCCTTTACCATGGTTTCCTTCTTTCCTTGCTGCCCGTCCCGTGGGAATAGCAAGCCCTCTCTATTTGCATTTTCATGTCCTTGAATGCCGGTCAGCAATGCTGGCTATCACACATGGTTTCCAGCTTTCATTTTTTTTGAGTGTGGATATTATTTGTTATATTTCAGGTGCCAGAATGAGTGATTGTCATCCACAGACAGATGTGCTTTTGAAGTAGCAAAAAAAAAAAGATTGACATGACTTTTGACATGATTTTTGTCAAGACTTTAGCATGCCATTTGCTGGCATACCTAGTCTAATGAATACCTTTTACTCCTCCGAGATGTGCAATCTAATGTTATGCTATCTTTTTTCCTCTTTGATATCTAAATGTCAATCATCAGCGGGAAAATTATGTTAGTGAATAGGTAGCATGCAATTTATCCCATAGAAATTAAATATCTATCTGGGTTAGTGAAAAGAATCTTTTCCATGCCCAAATGTAATTTCTGCATATAATTTTGTGCTTGCCAAAATCTCATCTGCACATATGGAACATTGTTTTTATAAGTAATTTTGGAGTGAGTGTTTAATACATGTGATGTTATTTTTAAAATAATTTCGTACATGTGCCACTAACAAAGGGGAAGTTACTGCCAGCAATAGAATTAAGGCTTTTTGTTTCTCCAGGGAGTGCTCTGACCATTGAGTTAAACTAGTAGCTATTGTAGCCTGAGGCAAGAAAAGCCTTCCTGTTTTATCATAGGCTTTCTTATAACACCTTTTTCCTTTTTTTCTAATCCAAGTATCTTAATGCAGATGTGAAATGTACTGTCTCAGCTGATGATAAAAATTCTGATACTTTGCAGTCACTTAATGCTGAAATACTGTGGAAATGATGGAAATACCATGAAGGTATTCATAAGGAACTCCTGGTTTGCTATAAATGATTTCATCCTGACTAATGCTATCACAATAAAAACCAGATAATAGAAATTTTTTTAATAATTTCAAAGACTGCTAAAAATATAAAAGAAAAGCTTACTGTTCCTTACTATATATGTTGGAAAATGTCAAGAGATTTTTTTCTGTTTTCTACACTATTTTGTCTTTTACGCAAAAGAAAGAGAAAATGTTTTCAAATCAAATTTCTGCTCTGTTTGGAGACCGTGAGTGCTCACCAGCTCTATCTAGAATGGGCTAGAAAGGCATGATAGAAAGATGTGATAGAAAGATGTGATAGAAAGATAACCAGAGACATATTTGGGCTGGCCCATCCTTTCTTTTTTTTCTATTTTTTTTTCCTTTTTCTTTTTTTTTTTCTAAGGAGAAGGAACATGAATATTGGCAAGATAAAGGCAGAAAAACAAATCTCTCCTCTGAAGGATGGGGAAATTTAGCTTCATATGTGTAGAGCTTCATGTTTCAAAAGCAAAGTAAAGGAGGCAGCAGAGCTGTCTCTGTTTACATTGCACCAGCTGGGAGACTGGGCCACAGCAGGATTAGTGGGTGTCTGAAACTTGACAAAATCATGCATTAAATGCATTGCTTTCTCCAAATGTTACCACCATTTGCTACCTAGGATAAAACAGGAGTCTTCTGAGGGATTTAGTGTTTCCAGTCACATGGTGAGGTCTCATCCTTTCATCATCCTGCCTACTCAACATCTTTTTCACCTCTTCTGACCAGGGAATCAATCACATTATGATTAGGCTATTGACACTGTTATTGCAATATAAGCAGTGTCTAAGACTACCATAAAATTGTGTATTAATGCAGAAATCACAAGAGACAAACTACCTGCGTGATTCTGTAGGTGAAGCTGCTTTGGCTCCAGCAAATCAATAATACTGGAAGAAATTTGGTTTCAGCTTCTGAAATATCATTTAGAGAGTCAAACTGAAAGACTTTCTAGTGGGATTTGCCTAATTTTTTTCTAATTCATCACAGTTCACAAGTCACTACATGACGTATAAAACTAAGGGAGATATTCACTAAAGTAAATAAATGTATAATGAAAACTTCAACTATAAGGGTTTGGATGATTATGAGTACTTACAGAGAGATGCACACACAAATGCAAATATATGTACTATAGCTTTAAACAATTTGCTATGACCAGTACAAATAGATTTACTTCAAAATTCTTCTTTAAGCAAGAAAACCAATCATGTGTGCATCCTTCATGTAATTCATATCTGAACATGTGTATGTGAAAGTTTCCCATGTGTGTATTTCTGAAGACATTGAACTCCCTGTGCCAAGAGAGAGAAAAAAAAAACAACCCACTACATATAAAATTGTCTACTTGCACTTCCCTACTTACATAGTTATTAGACATTTGATAAAAAAATAAATTCCTTCTTCAGTGAAATATCAATATTTTAACACTGAATAAAACCACTGCAACTCAAGAACCAAGAAGAAACTTCGAAGTAAATGTATTTCTAGACATCTATATAACTGTTACTAAAACTTCCGTTTCAGCAGTGTCAAAACAGTTCAGCCTGGTAATTTCAGAACATTAGAATGCAATATTGAATTATAGGAAACAATATTGCATTATTTAGAAATCAAGTTCTAAAACAAGTGCAAATAAAACAAGACTGTACCATCACAACAAAATCAGTAAGAAAGCTCAATGTTCCAGTTTTATTTGAAGCATTAAAATTTTTCTGTCAAATGCTATAAAAATCAACATGTTCATGTAAAACTTTCAATTTCAATGAAAAAGTGTTTCCTGGTGGAGGATGGTTCTTGGGGAAAATGTTGCTAGCTCAATCAGATAAATGCTTTGCGATAGGCACTCTTCTCAGAAAAGGACCATTAATTTTGAAGGTGACAATTCTGCAGTAAAGAAATAAGTCAGACAAGGATTGACATTACTTCATCAAGAGGGAACCCAGATAACTTGTTCTGGTTTAAAAGAGAAAGAGACCATGCATTTGTTTGCTTCAATAGGTTGGCAGCAGCTTCATTTCGAGCTGGAGAGAAGAGAAAATTGGATGGAGTGAATGCATGTGAGGGACAGTGCAGGGTGTGTGTCTGTGTGTGTCTCCCAGCAGCTGTATTATTGTTAGGACAAGAGGGGGGTGCTGTGTTTTTCCACTGCTGTGCTATTGTCTTAATATTGTAGCAAAACAGGAATGGAAAGTTCTGAATGACTTCATGGCAAAGCCAGACACCCAGTGACTGTCAACTCTGCCCCTCTCTGAATGAAGCTCATTTCTTGCATATAAATTTCCCATCTTCTATTGATGTAATTTCCATAACTTTTCCCTGTGTCTATAAAAGAAAAGACCCTCAACATCAGTGTTGTTTCCCTCAGTTACAAAAGGTGAAAGCCCCACTGTTCCTTCATTCATAAAACCTCATACCAGTGTAGGTGGACAGAACTTCTCATTCATGCACACATGGAAGAGGGGAAAGTACTTTGAAGGGAAAAAACTAATATGCATAAAAGTGGTCTCCAGAGTATATTTTCGGAGTGCTCAAATTCATGCACAACTTTGGTTAATGGAATTTCTACACCTATCCCCCTGGAGGGCTTTCGAAATGTATTCTGTTTATGAGCAGCTAATTAAATGTGCTTTCTGGTATGCAGGTAATTAGTTGTTTTTAACAATTATTCAGGTGCTGTAAGTAAAAGTTAACGATGAATTTTAATTTTAAAACGTTGATTATTTTCCCACACTGAAATACATTTGCTGAATGCTAAAAGGCAAGTGGCACCATCTTTCCAATCTGGTAATCAAATAACCAAAAAATAGGAAAGGAAACCCATTTTTATTTTTTGGAAGTGTCAGCTGTAATCCATAATCCAGGGTTTTAAGCAGTCTTGGGTTTAGATTAGAACTTCAGTTGTTATAATTGCAGACACTTAATTCAAAAAATATGCATATATATGTATATGTGCTCATACACACACACACACACTCAGCTTGAACTTAATCAAGAAAAATGTTCTTTGGTTTATGAGGTCAGATTAGATGCTCATAGTGGTCCCATCTGGCTTTACAATCCATGAGGTTAATTTCTTGATACAACTGAAAAATAATGTATAACTGCGCAAAATTAAATTTGATATATGAAGACTGATAGCTGCTAAATAGAAAAGGTAAATGAAATTTCATTAATAGTGACAGGAAGTCAGAGTTATTTGTTCCTTTAAATTTTATTTTCTTTATCACCAGAAAGAGTGTATTCTCATGCTGATGGTTTGAGGCAATTTTTTTTTACCTTCCATTCAGTCAATTTTCACAATATTGTAACTCTTATAAAATATAGTAACTCTTGTTACTTCAGCAAAGCAACTCTTCACAGTTTTCAGAATTTACAAGGTCAGCATGTGCTACACTAATAGTGAGGAAATTTGACAAATGTAGAATAAAAATTGCTTTTCTTAATTTGTTATCTTGTATATCTCTAAATAAGAATACCACCTACTCTGGGTAAATTAGCATTTATGTAAATTAAACATTTGTGTTTCTCTCGAGGCTCCTGCACCATATTGTTCTGCAGAAGACAAAGGTGTTTAAATGGTGGATGCTTTGCTTCACCCTCACAGTGCAAAATAATCAGCATTTCTTGGTGAATCCATTCTATTCCTTCATTTACTGTTTTTTTAGCCTATAAATACTCTGTATTTAAAATAATATCAGATAAGATGATGTGTGGGGTGAATACCTTTTGAATTCTGAAGGAGCAGTATTGTATGTTAGTGTTCTGTTTCACAGCCAGGAAATCAAAACAGCCAACAGGTGATTAACGATAGGCTCATTTATATGACTAATTCATTGTCTAGGATGAAATGACAATCCTTGAAGGATATAAATGATTGAATAATATGTTTCATACAATCCAAAATTTTGGAGAGGGATGAGGTAACACCTGAAGTTTTGCACAGCCCAGGGAAAAGGTGAGCCTGCCTTAAGTGGAGAGTAGAGCCACTCATATACATAGAATCATTGAATCATGGAACCATCAAGTTTGGAAGAGACCTTCAGGATCATCCAGTCCAGCCATCAGAGTTCCTAAATATTAGTGGTCGTGAAAGGAAAAATAAAAATAGGATTTTGTGTTTCAGAATGAAATTTATTTTTGTGCAATAACATCATACTGGTGACATATATTAAAGTTTTGGATTGCTACCTGGGTGCCATGAATATCTCACAGATGATGAATCTGAAGGTAAATCATACCCTACAATTCAATGAGACCTATTATTTCTAATTGTGTTCACTTTATTGGTGATTCTGCACTTAAAAGTGAGAAACACATTTTTTCACATACACAAATCCATCTATTTTTTTGTAGAATGCAGTGAGATTGGTCGGGAACTTTTTAATTTTGGTGAACTCCTCTTGACTGATCCATGTCCTCCTTCTTCATATGCCTAAAAACATATTTCAAGAGGACTAATGAAGTTACAGAGTAATACTTTTCATACTGTTAAAGTAAAAATTTGAAGTAAAGTAATTTCACACTCATAAGGCACACCAGGTTATAAGGCGCGCTTCCAGGTAGCTGGGAATCCCACGGAATCTGTCCATGTATAAGATGCACCGGCATATAAGGCGCACTCTTTTTGTTTTTAAAGCGAGGATCCGCACGCAACAAAGTAATGAGTTAGTAACAGAATTGCGCGATCACGGGGTTTGGTGTCAGGTGCTCAATTTCCAAACAGTTTTCACAGACCAGTGAAGCCTTTAAAGGCAGCCCCAGGTGCCCTCCCCCTGCCATGGGCCCCAGCACTCCCATCCCTGGTGCTGGCTGCTGCGGCTCCCCGCCTGCTCAGCAGCGGCAGCGGCTCCCCACACCACTCGAAAGCAGCTCCCCATTCTGCCCAAAACCAGCTCCCCTTGCTGCCTGAAAGCACAAGCAGCTCACCACCTGAAAGCACTGGCAACTTGCTGCTCAAAAGCGCCGGCTGCTCGCTGCTCTAAAGTGCCAGTGACTTGCCGCTCGCTCACCAGCGGCTCCGTGGCAGCTCCCCACCCGCCCGACTTCTGGGTTGGCAATTCACCAGACTTTGTCCATATATAAGGCGCACTGGGTGATAAGGCGCACTTCCAGGGTAGGCTCAAAACTTCAGTCAAAAAGGTACACCTTATACGTGTGAAATTACTGTAATTTTAAATTCTAGATTATGTAAACATTTTTGCCTTCTACTTACATGTGAGAAATAATGTCATAAACTATAGAACATAACACTACAACATTGCTAATTCTGAACCTTTCTTTCCTATTGTATCCATCTTTCCCAACCTCATTCTCTTAGATCAGAAATATATATTTTTAATGGATCTAATGACATAAAATTAAAAAAAAACAAAACAAAACTGTGCTTCCTCAGTTCAGGTGTTCTCCTCTTCTTCTTCATTGCTGGCCATTGTTGTAATGGTGTTTTGAAAGACTTTGCAGTCCCCTGATGATCAAATATGCTACAGAGACACTGGCAAACAGAAGTTCTATTCACTCTTTGGTTAGCTAACCCCAAGATTTATGGGGATGAGAGCATCCAAAGGAAGGTTTTGCAAATTATTTTAGAAATGACATATCACATTTAATCTGTGAGGTCAGATGAGCCTTGATACCTCACACATTTTCAAATCGATCCTAAGCACCTGTAAGTAGATCTGTAAACCTATTCCTTTGAAGTATATTGCCATGAAAAAGAGCTATATTACTGTGACTTTGGGAGTGTCTTTACTCCCACTGCAGTGCAAAGGATATCCACATGAATACTTAAGTGGGAGTTTGAAATTGGAATTGTATGGTTCACAGCATTTCACTTTAGAGGGACTAAAAAGCGTCCTTCTCTCTGTACAGTTTTTTTTTAAATTTTCTTCTGCTGAGAATCACTTGGCCTTTAGTTAACTGAAAGCTTTTTAGGCTGCTGGAATTAAAATATCAAATTAGGTTCAAATAGCTGACTTTTTATCCTGGCAGCCGCAGCTGGCTTCCTCTCACCTGGAACCTCTTTTAACTTGACACTAGTGGAAAAAACTCTTCTCCCAAACCTCATACGGTAATTTTTTTCACATTTATCTGCTTTTGTGTTCTCTGGGGGATGCCATCCCTGGGATGTGAGGTACAGGGGGTGAAGCATAAAATTGTGTAACCCATTGGAGAGTGCAGAAATTGCTGTTCCTCAGCACCGCTAATGCAAGTCACTGAAAAACAGGTACATGGCAGCCAGGTGTTGGTGATGGAGGTGGCCCATGGGCCACCAACAGCCAGCAGAGCACAGCCACCACTGCTGCTTCTGGTGCCTGTAAGTGATTCCCACACCATCACTGGTCTGCTCTTCCAGGTTTCTGACTGCCAGGCACTGACCAATGCCACTCCATCACTCCCCTCTACATCAGGACAAGGAAGAGATAATACAACAAAGTATTCATGGGTTGAGATAAGGACTGGGAGAGGTCACTCACCATGTACCATCACAGGCAAAACAGACTCAGCTTGGGGATATTAACTGAATTTCTTTCTAAAAAAATCAGAGCAATAATGAGAAGTAAAATAAACCTTAAAAACACCTTCTCTCCACCCCTCCTTCCTCCCTGGGCTCTCCATTTCTTCTGCCAGCCCTCAGGAGATGGGGAATGGGGGTTACAGTCAGTTCACCACAAGTTTCTGCCTCTGCTCCAGTGTAGGGTCCCTGCCACAGCAGACAGTTCCCCATGAACTGCCCCAACCTGGGTCACTCTTCCATGGGTGCAGTTCTTCAGGTACACCCTGCTCTGGCATGGGTCCTCCACAGGGTCACAAGTCCTGCCATTAAACCATCATGGGCTCCTCTCTCCATGGATCTGCAGGTCCCTGCTCCAGCACAGGCCTCTCTCAGGGTCGCAGCCTCCTCTCCATGGTCTCCTCCATGGGTTGCAGGTGGATTCCTGCATCCCCAGGCACCTCCATGGGCTGCAGGGGCACAGCTGCCTCACCATGGCTGCACCACGGGCTGCAGAGGAACCTCAGCTCTGGTACCTGGAGCACCTCCTGCCCCTCCTTCTCCAGTGACCTCAGCATCTGCAGAGTTGTTTCTTTCATGTGTTCTCACTCTGCTCTTCTCTGGCTGCAATTACACCCTTTCACCTAATAATTAACCTAGTAATTAATTTTTCTCTCTTAAATATGTTAGCACAGAGTTATTACCACAATTTCTGATTGGTTCAGCCTTTTCCATTAGTGTGTCCATCCTGGAGCTGGCTGGGATTGACTCTGCTGGATGTGGAGGAAGCTTCCAGCAGGCTCTCAAGAAGCCACCCCTGCAGCCTCCCTATACCAAAACCTAGCCATGCAAACCAAACACACTTCTCCAGGAAATGCTGAAGGACCTTTTTATTGTTCATCTCCATTTTTCACAAACATCTTTCTATTCCAAAACAGATTAATTTATCCTCTTCTTTTCAGTTTACACTGGGAGCCAAAAACCCCACAACCCAGTACCTTCCCCTTTAAAGCAGGTCCAGGGAGTTTTTTCTGAATGTCACAATTTTTGATTTTGTGCTCCAATTTTTCTTACATATTAGATTTCTTACCAAAGTCCCAGCTGTTTTGTCTTATCCTTTCTCTATGGCTTTACAATGAAGAAGCCAATGATGAAGCACGATTCTATCAGAATGTGTGGCAATCAGCACACAAGGACTGAAGTGCTGGTTCTCCCTGTGCTTTACTGGCAAAGCCATTTCTTTTACTTTAATCAGTATTTTTATTGGCTTTTTCATCTGCACTGAAGCTTATTGGACTCTGCCGTTCTAACAAGTGCAGATTGTTACAAGGGCATGCAGAAGTGCATTTTTTTCACGTGTCCCATAGGAAGGAATACAGAAGGGATTGCTCCATTCATTGCAGAGATAGGGAAGTGGTGCATGACTATTCAGAGTGGATGTTATGATTTGTCTGGTTAACTCTGATTCCAGCTGAGATTTCCATGATGACTGGAGGTGCAACTCCCAGAAGGTCAACCCTCGCTTGAGCCGTTTCAGTAATGGACTAACAATGCATTTTTGTGTCAAGACTTGGCTTGGTTTGAACTCTGCACTGATTGAATACTTGATGAGAACCAGCAAATGCAATGATTCCTCTTAGGAATTTGTGTTTGATAGCACCCCAATCTCTAATTTACTGTGTGCATGTACTTGAATGCAAATCATTCTCACAAGGTTGTATAATCAGTGTTTATCCTGATCTCATTTTTTGTAACTACTCTGATGTTTTAATTTTCTTTTTTTTTTTTAAATGAAAATAACTCTTTTTATTAGCTAACTTGAGACATGGATCTCCTAGAACTGACCCGCTAGCCAGTATTTTCTTTTTCAAATTATTTTTCTGCCGTCCTACATCTTCTCTCTGTGGTGATATTACTACAGTTCTGATCCTTAAGGATGTGAGAGGAGGAAGGATTCTAATGATGAAAATACTATTCTTGAGCCCACTCTTGTAGCTGCAAAACTCCCAACTATATGATCTATTGAATTAAAGCTGTTGCCTTCTTTTACAAATCTTGTCTCATAATGCGTGTCAACATAAATCACTTACCAGTGGGCAGGTTGGGGAGAGATGAATATAGATGGTGTTTACAATTCTTCTTATATAGTAATAAAAAATAATGAGGCATATATTTGATTGTACTCTGCTCCATTCTTCTAAGTCACTTTTTTCTTTCACAGTATGGAGCACATTTATATGCCCTAATCTACACATCAAAAGTTAGACATGTAAGTTAGAGTTAGTCACTTTATGCACACTCTTGTAGTCTGTGCGGAGAGGTAGATACCTTTGTTTGTTTTCTTTTCAGATAGGTACCCAGGATATTTCAGAGCTTTTCCTTCTAGATCTACATGTCTTTACACAGATGATAAAGTGGGGACTTGAACACCCATCTTTTGAACTGTGGTTTATTGTGAATCCATGATCCAGCTTTTGAAGTTAGAAATTTTTTTGTGGATTTTTTTTGTTTGTTTGTTTCTTGGTTTCTTGGTTTTTTGGTATTTTGTCTTTGCATAAATTGGCACAACAGGACATTGGATCTGAGCGCAGTAGAAATCGATGGTGGTGGCAGTATCTTGTCTCTAAGAAAGGAACGAAGCAGTAGAAAACAACTAAATTTAAAATGTCAGCCATAATTGTTAGTTAGGGCCAGTTTTCATGTCCCACTCCTTGGCAGGAAACTTGCAATCAGGACATAAACATTCCTGCCTTGATGACGGCGAGATTTCTTCTTCTGCCACTCCACGCTTCCTCTGCTCAGGGCCAGGGTAGTCCCAAACACAACTCATGCAACACCTTGAGTCAAAGGTGATCTATGAAAAGCCTTAATCTTTGATGTGCCAAAGACTTCTTGCCATTTCCATCTTCTTCTGAGTTTGGAGAGCACATCACGTTGGTACTCATTAGTGTGCCTGCAGGCCAGTGCTAGTAAGGGAAAGTATGAGACGTTATTGTTTGAGGTATAAAGCCTTGTTTTTGGGGAAGCCTTTGGAGAGCCATAGGATTTATCCTCTGTGCAAGAACATTCTTTGAAGCAAAGAATTAAAGACTGAGAACAGATTAAATACTGTTCCAAGCAATTTGTTGCATTTTGAGTTGAAGAAGCAGCAGTAAAGCCATGAAAGCATTTAGAAAGTGTTAGACGATCTGTGCAAAACATGTTTCATCCACACAACTAAAAAACATGGACAAATTAGCAGAGTAGTTGGATTTTAAAATACTGAACAGATACCAAAATAACCAGTAAGAAATAATAATTTTGTTGTGTGGTGAGTCACCCTGTTCTTGCAAACTGATGAGAGACCCAGCATTCTAAGGTGATACTTTCTATGACTATGAATCAAACATTAAGTTAAACTAAAGAATCTTACAAGTTCCAGCATTTTTTTTTTTGAGGAATAAATAGTTATTATGGGAAAAGCAGAAGGAAAGCCAACAATTGCTGGGATAATTTAGCACAAGATTGGAGCGAGACAACTTTAGCATTTACAGCCATCTCCAATTCCATGCTCCCCTCCCAGCAGTATTGCATAGGATGCTTGCATTTTATAAAGCTTATTTAATGTCCTAGAAGTACACTTTTAGTGCCTCTTCCCTTCTATGATTTTAGGACTAGAGTTAGTGTTCATGGTACTAACTGTGTTTTTTAACTTTAATGTGATAGCTTTTCCGTTCTGTGCTCATCATTGACTTCACTGTGACTTAAAAATCATTTATGTCCAGACTGTTCTCTTTTAGTAAAATTGAATTCAGTTGGTAGAAAGTGAATTAGCTAAAAGAGATTTCTAATTTTTATTCAATTTCTACAATATTTTTCTCCATTTCCTGGCCAGTTTTCTGTGAGAATTTGAAAAAATGCAGCATTATAAGACAAGAAAAACTAGCAGTGACACTAAGGCAAGATTCAGGTACCTGGAAATAAATTACCTATGGATATTTTTGAAATAGCTCTAGTGATTTTCTGAGATAAATAATTTACATGACCATGATATGTATTCATATAACTTCTTGCATTACTTTGCCTTTACATAACCCTAAGATTTGAAAATAGGGCTGTCCTGTCAAGAAGATGATCTATTTGAGAGACTAAACACAATAGAAAATTAATTCCTTACTTCTTTTTGTGCATTCCCATTAGCTCATTTCATTTGTTCCCTCATCTGTGGGCTGATGACTTTGGATACATCACTAAGTAATATCCAATGATTGCTACACCCTGAACAGAAGGCTCAGGTAGCATTTCATAGCCAGCTCAGGTCCAAGGAGCAGGCTGGTTGCATTATGGTGTTATGAACTGGTTTACCCATCTCTGCAGGAGTAATTTGCCAATTAGACAATTAGGCAACGTGCCAGGTTAAGTGGTTTGGCTACAAAATGTAGATGTTAAAAGACACCTCGCATATCTCTGTAGCCGAATTTGCTGTGAGAAATCATCTGGGCTACCAGGTACCACCAAAGTGCTCCATGGGGAGCCAGGCTGGCTGAGGGAGCTGAGCTGAGCTTGAGTTTTTGTCTCTGGACCACTTCTGGTTCACCAAAAGCCTCAGCAGTCCAGGGGCTCTATGCTGGGAATGATACATCCCTGCTCAGATACCTGCTTTGAAGGGCTTAGTGATTTTCAGTCCAATTTTATATTAAGTGTGTTTTTATATATACACACAGGCATTTTCCCCTTAGGAATTATGCTACTGCAGACTGCAGACTGCATTGCATTGGTATGCAATGATGTTAAATGTCTGTGTTTCCATATGTGCATATTTTTTGTGAGTAAAATTCATGTTTATAACAGTCCTGTGGTGGGTAAAAGATACAGAATGTTTGAAACACCACTGTAGCAAAATGGCCACATCAGGGCATGAACCATCATCAGTTTCTTATGGCAGATGAGTAATTTCTGTTGTCATTAGTGTCCTTCTGTCTGCCATAAGAGGAGAACAGGTCCTCGAGAAATATATTCCTGGCAATGTAACAGTGCATATTCTGCAACAAATTACACCTCAGCACTTCAGGTGTTCTTCCATTCAGGAAAAATAAAACATTCAAATTGCTGAAGACAATTTCATTCTGATCTTTACTCTCTGAAGGATGAAAAAAAACACTTCTGAAACTCCATATCATGAACACTCTGCATTTTCCTATTCTTCTGTCTGCCACCTGCATAAAAACAAAACAAAACAAAACAAATAAACATGCAAAAAGCAATACAAGTGTTCCCAATAGTAAGAAAATAATAAGAAGAAACAGAACAAGTGAAAAAGTGAATATTGTCTTTTGCTTTTCTAAATGTAGAGTGCTTGATACACATACATAGCAGCAATTTTTTTAATGGAAATGCTTTCTGTTGACAGTGTAAATATGATACCATGTGAAGCATTTGAATGATGTAACTCAAACTTTCACTACTTTTAGCAGGAGGCTCTTCCCCAGTCTGATAGATCTTACCTTTAGAAATTATTTTTTTTCTTTAACCTAATGCTTCTTAACTGAATTCCAACCCAAGACTGTATAGAAATCTTTGTGGATTTCTTTGGCTAATTTCTTCAAACTTATCTTTTGGATCAGTACCAAAGGTTTTTCTTTCCCAAACAAACCTCATGGTCCTTTATTTGTAGCTTGAAATTTTGCATTTTGCTTCTTCCTCTTCTGTCTCATCCAGTCAGGAACAGATTCTGAATCAGGAGCACTGTAGAGTGGAAGCAAGCTCTGAAAGGGATTAGTTTTTATGAAGTCAAAGCAGAAGATCAACATGGAACAATTCCTGCTTGATCCACAGAGAGGGCTCTATATATTTTCCTTCTTCAACGCTTTACATTCTGGAGATTGAAATTCCTGTTTATTTTACAGGTTTTAATTCTTTAATTAAAAACAAACAAATTCCACCAAAAAAAATGTAGCTTGTCTTAAAAGTAATTAATCTGTCTTTTTTGAGCAGCTCCTTATACAACAGTTCTCAAAGTATTTATTCCTATCTGATGAAAAGGCTACAGGAACTGCTACAGCATCAAGGGACACACACTGATAACTCTAATGATACATTTATTTATTTGAAATCCTTTAATGACCTCTTGGCAAGCTTCATGTAATGAAAGACCAAAGGAGTAACACTTCTGCAGTTCAAGTGTCCTAAAAAAAAAAAAAAAAGTAATTGGAATAAATAAATAAGCAGATAAAGTTATTCAGAATGAGAAAAAGTCATCTCAGATTCTGACCCTGTTTGTTCTAGTAATAAGGTCCATCAAAACAAGAGTTGCCAAATCTAAAGCCTTTAAGATTAAGGATTTAAAGAGTTGAGATGAAAAACCCAAGAGCTTTGGTTCCTGAAAACCAAGTGATTTTTCAATTGGACTGAATACTTGTTTAAAGACTTTGAAATATTGAAAGATAATACAATGCTGTAAGACCACAAGAGCTAAGACCCCAGACACTGTTGCCTTTGCTTTCTTTGCCTGGATTTATTTAGAGGATACTGAATTTTAAAAAATTTTAAATCCTCACAAGGGATAAATTTAAGTTAATTTAAACTACAGAAATTTATTTAAAGCTCTTTAGAAAGGCAAGAAGGAAAACCAGTAAGGCAGTGAAACAGTGAGGAATTCTGGATGGATTCAGGAAAAAACAGACTTTCCGAAATGTAGACATCACCAGTCATGATAGGATTTTGTTTCATTGATTTGATCTTCTCCTGCCTCAAGTCTAATTAATTTGTAGCTGTGCAGCTGGAATGAGTTAAAGGCAAATACCTTTCAGAAGTTGTAAATGACACCATGTTGTGCCAAGGTGTGGATTACTGCAATAGATGAACCCAAACATTGAACACTGAGCCGAAGAGGGAGTGCAGAGTTAAGGAATGTCTTCACAAGCAGGGTGTTTTTAGGGCAACAGGAGGCTATCCCAGTATCCCATACCCTTGTACAATGGAAATAAATTACATGGGGAGCCTAAACCTCATGGCCCTTCCTAGGCACAGCTTTCCCTGAATCCAGTCCAAATGCAATTTGAAGCAAGAAGCAAAAGTGAAAATCCATATGGATTGCGATGAATCGTCTTTCTGCACTCGTCTCAACATATATAATTGTATTAAACTTATGCTAATTAGTGACCTAGATAAAAGGGAGTTCAAGACCGAGGGGAATGAGGAAAACGTGTACCAGGCCCTAGAATTCAGGAGGTCAGGCTTTGGCTTTTTCAGGACTCTGGTAGGCAAGATCCTGTGAGAGGGAACACCAAAGAAAAAAGCAGCTCAAGAGAGCTGTCAGGTATCTAAGAGAGAAATCTCAAGCTCAAGAATGATCTTTCCTGGTACTCTGGAAAATGTGATGTACCAAGAAACTGGCTTGAGAAGTAAGGACTGAGTCCCAGTGCAAAAAGGGTGTACACAGGAAGGACATGCTGACAAGAAGAGCTTCTACCACTGCATTAGAAGTAATAGAAATAAATTAAAACAAACAAATAAACAAATAAAAAAATAAAAAAATAAAAAAAAAAAAAAAAACAAAAAAACAAAAAAAAAAACAGAAAAGAAAGCAAGGGCCCTCTTCCAAATGGAGCAGGTGGTACAAATAGACAAATGCTGAACAGGCAGAATTGCTCGGTATCATCTTGGTGACCTGCAGCAAAAATAAAATGCAGACAGAGTTTTTAAGGAGGGAAACTGCAATCTGCAATAATAGAAGACAGTTGAGTCAAAGAGCTCTTACAAAATCTTGACAGAGAGAAGTCCATGGGTCAAAACAGATGCATACAGTGATGCTCAGAAAGGTAGCTGATGTCACTCTATATTCCTTGAAAATTGTGAAAGCTGGTGTTTAAGGCTGCAGAAAAGCCAGCATTGCACACATCTTCAGAAAAAGCAAGAAGGAATACAGGAATCAGAGGCTGGTCAGCTTCACTTTGAACTCTGAGAAAATTACGGAGTGTGTTCTCTTGGAAGCTATTACTGGGCACATGAAGGACAGGATGATGACTGGGACTAGATAGCATGAATTAATCACAGGCTAACCATGTCTGACCAACCTCATTGCCTTCTGCAAGGAAATGACAAGCTCTGTGGATAACCAGAAAAGAGTGGCTGTTATCTACTTTGACCTAACCAAGACTTTTGACGTGATCTCCTGTAGCTTCCATGAATTGAAGTTCAGACATTTCAGTCTCAAGAGTGTATTAGTACAAAGGTGAAAAACTGCCTGAATTGTTGGAATCAAAGGGAACTAATTAATTGTTTGTAATCTGCCTGGAGGCCTGTTATGAGTGGAATAACATTTGTGCAAGTGGCAATATTTGCTAGAAAAGCAGAGAATGTGACAGCCAGGAGTCAGCACTGGAATTAGTGGCTGAGATGTACCACTGGGTCAGTGCTCTGCCTGGCTGCCTAGATGCTGCTCATATTTGGGATAATAGATCTGCTTCCTTTAGGAAAGAAATAGAAAATCAAGGTGGGAGCCTTACTGCAATACTGAGTTCTTTGCTGCATGCAGAGAAAGAAGTTAGGGTGTCTCAAATATGCAGATGTACCTAGACATTCTTGGCATGGTGACTCTGATGGGAGACTTTCAAGCCTGGGCAGTGAGTGTTCCCTGGGGACCATATTAGGGTGAGGGTGATGAGACAGACACATCAGGGCTAGGAGCAAAGTATGATGTGATGTGGGTACTCCTGGTAGAGCTCCAAGACAGAACCATCCTGGAGGAGGCTCTGAGGCACAGAGAAGCCCTGAGACCATGGCAGAATTTCTAATGTATCATGGCTTCTAGAGGAATTTAAGAGGACAAGACACTGAACTAAAACAGCATCATCCTATTTTTTCCTTACAGCAATGTACTAAGGCTCACTTCAGTATTAATCTTTAAATATATGTCCATTTTCTCTCAGACTAAAAATTTTCTCTCCTGACTTCAACCTCCATCATAATGACCTGTGGTATTGTCCTGGTTCTGACCAGGACAGGGTTAATTTGGGAAGGAAAGGAAAGGAAAGGAAAGGAAAGGAAAGGAAAGGAAAGGAAAGGAAAGGAAAGGAAAGGAAAGGAAAGGAAAGGAAAGGAAAGGAAAGGAAAGGAAAGGAAAGGAAAGGAAAGGAAAGGAAAGGAAAGGAAAGGAAAGGAAAGGAAAGGAAAGGGTGAGCAAGTGGCAGCACAGTTTCAGTGGGAGAACTAAACTAGGGAGTTCCAAACGCTGACAGGTGTACAGGCTTTTAATACATCATTATCATCTTTCCTTGCTCAACGGAGCACAATTTGGAGTTTGTTGTAATAGGTGCTGTCTCAGATGATGAGTAGTCCACAACATTAATCCAAAAATTGCCACTACTTGCAGGAAAGGTGTTTCTGAATATGTTATTCCCACTGTATATTTGTAAGTCACATTCTGTGTCTTAACATATCTTCCTCAACTGTATTTAAAAAAAAAGAAAGAAAAAAAAAAGAAAAAAATCCCAACACAATTAGGATTTCAGGCAAAATTTCTGCTCTGCACAATGGTGTGAGAATTTTCCCTTCAGCTCTTGAAATAAAGGACCCTGAGGATGTCAGTGTTTCAAAGGGTTTGCACTACTGGGGTGATGCTCACGATTTAACTGTGGCACCTTGGACCCTCTCATTGGCCTCCCCACACTGTTGTGGTGACATTGCAGAGCTGCCAAACTCCCTGGGTTAAAATCTCCATTTTTTTTTTTTTTACAGTCTCTGAAATAACTTTTCCCCTGTAGGAATATAAATAAATAATATTGCATAGTTAATGAAGTCATAGTTTCTCAAGAAAGTATTAATGACAATCTGTAAAGAAAATAAGTAGAAATAAGAGAAGAGACAGGTGAAGAATGATATGGAGCTATTTCCCTCGCTACATGAGTCTCCTGCCTTGTGCTATGGCAGGGCAAGTTGAAAACCTGTAATTGTGCTCGCTGACAGGCTGTCTCGAGAAACAAGCCTTTGATTGTGATCATCCTTGACAAAGATATAGGGCACAGGCACCCATGGACGCCTAATTTATGGATTTTATCTTGTTTTATAAACTGTCTGTAGGGTTAAATTGCTGAATAGGAAATGCAAAGTGAGCTGGAGACAAGATATTTGAAAAGCAGAACTCAGGGAAGACTAATAATAATGACAGACTGAGGAGATCACAGAGCTAAAAGACTACTTCAGCTAAATAAACAAGGAAGCCTCTGACCTCTCTGAAATCCAATAAGCTGGTTTTCAGTCTAAGAAATAATGTTGCTTTATCAGCTCATTTTTAAATGGGCCGAAGTATCAAATGCAATGAATTGTTAGATGTATTTATAATAAAGAATCTTCTACTTAATCTGTTATTTTATTGTGCACTGATTGCTGCTGTTTTCCCAAAGGTGGTTTCTCTTTTTCCCACAGAAAATTTCCTTACATTTCTTTGGAAGAAAGATGAGGGTAAAAAGAGAAAAAATATTTCGCCTAGCTGATTTCTTTAGCTCTCTACTTTTATTTTATTTCCACTTATTTTTTTTATCCTGCACCCCTGGTAGTGTTTTGATCACAGGTTCCTTGCTGGAGTGGACATGTTAAACTATGAGCATTTTTAGGAATATTGTATTTTTTCACAGCTGATAGGACATTGAGGGGTTTTGGCTTTGGCAGTAGGCTGCTTGGTGACTTACACAAATCACTTTTATCTTACTCTTTCACACCTTTCCTGTCTTATCTGAAAGACAAAGACTTTTACTGATGCAAGTATTACTGTATAAAGGGGATGTGTCTATGTTATGCAATCTCTTTCCAATCACAAAGCAGAAGCAGCTTGATATGACTTTTATGTCTAGCTGAAATTGATGCACAGCAGTTATATTTTCAGGGAGCCAAGCCAACTGCCCATGAAAGTGTGACCCTATAAAATCAACAGGATATGGCTCTCCCTTGACAGCACCTAAATGGAGAATGGCAGTGAATTCAGTGAGGTGGTTACCAGCTCCCTCCAGGTTTCAGCCCTGGGTGAACTTCTGAGTTATGACCTAAGAGTTGTGCACAGAAAACTGTGCTTCAAATTACAGTAATTTCACGATTATAAGCCGCACCTGAATATAAGCCGCACCTTTTTTTTTTTTTTTTTTTTAAATGAGGATCCATGTGTAACGAAGTAACAAATTAGCAACAGAATTGCTGCCAGCAGGGTTTGGTGTCAGGTGCTCAAGTTGCAAACAGTTTTCATAGACCAGTGAAGCCTTTAAAGGCAGCCCCAGGCGCCCTCCCTGGCCGGTTCTCACTTCTGGGTTGGCATTTCACTGGGATTTGTCCATAGATAAGCCGCACCTGAATATAAGCCGCACTACTGGGGTAGGCTGGATTCTTCAATGAAAAAGGTGCGGCTTATAATCGTGAAATTACTGTAAGTCTGACAAAGCCATAAGATCAAGATGTTGGAGACAACTTGCAAACACATAAAAGTATTTTATATGAGTTCCTATTTATATCTTTTATATTATGACTGGTTTATACTATAACCAAAAAATTGTTCAGACCCCTTTGCTGTCATCAGCCAAGTAACCAACACTGTGTGTTCATGAGTGCTCAAACAAAACTGCAAAACAGGAAAAAAATGCAAGCTCAGTAGGGAAAATATGCTTCTCTCAGAGTTGAATTCTTAATAAAGTGAGATTAATTGGGCTGTATTGAGATGCAGGGATGCACAGGGATGGCTTCAGCCACGGGACTGAGGCAGACACGCTCTGATAGCTTTAGCTGCAAAATGGGAAATGCTGTGTATGGCTCCTGCTCGTTCATTTTGCCAAGGGCTATCATTGCCATGGCAGCTCAGCAGACTGGGGCATGTGTCCAGCTGTCCCTTGTCACTGCCAGGCCCAGGGAGGGAAGAGCATGCCAAGATGCAGCGTTCCACCTTGGCAGCCCAGACACAAACACAGATTCTGCTCTAGAGTAGTAATTTCTGTGAGAGGAGTACCAGCTGCAACTTTTATTAGCAGCATCTTGGGTTCCCTCAAGTATGTGCTCTGGGCTGTGCCAGGGAGCTTGACTGGGGTCAGACGAAGATTGCATGAACAGTGGGAAGAATTGTGTTCATTAGAAATGGGTATTTTAAAACCAATTTGAAGGGAAACCTAACAATGGAAGTAAAAGACAGTTATCTACTTATTTTGTTTTCACTTTTTACAAAAGCACTTTCTCTGGTTCTCAAAAAAAATTCGTTTAACATATGTGCAATGTTCTCTCCCTTACTGGCAGCATCTTCACATGTGGTATTATCTGGCACCCAGGTTTAAAATGGGATCAGCATCTTGAATGTGACAAGAACTCTTGATTCTGCTGCAAGTAAAAAAGTGATCATGGTCCTTTGGTCCTTTGATTAAACTAAACAGTGTATAAAATTAAAAGCTCCAAGTGTGAAAAAGACCAAATGCCAAAGTCAAATCCAAAAGTCACTTTAATTGCTTTGTCTGTTGAAGTCTTAAAACATGTTATATAATGCTATCTGGTCAGAAAAATAGGCTATTTAACTTATTAGGCTATTAAGTCATTAATAGGTATTTTAACTTAATTGCTGTCAAAAAACAACCTCTGC
Source organism: Sialia sialis (assembly GCA_009812075.1). Lineage (NCBI taxonomy): Eukaryota > Metazoa > Chordata > Aves > Passeriformes > Turdidae > Sialia > Sialia sialis. Next base: position 9,059,865 of record VRYO01002734.1, on the reverse strand, counting down.
CTGCCTTGGAAAAGATACTTCAAAGTAGTTTCTTCTTCACAGTCTACTGACAATTATAAATACAAGTAATATTCGTAGTTTTTGTAATCTCTCTGGTCCAAAAGCCCAATGTGTCCTATATTTGTCTCTGAATTACTACCATCCTTGCTGATAATAGAATAACTTGTATGTCCTTCTCAAATAGTACATTTTAGTTAGAGCAGGATTTAAATTCATTGGGGTCTGTTCAGACTTTCATTGGATCTGCGAAGTGTTCAGGGTAAAGGAAGCCTTTCAAAATATGAAATCAATACATGCATTCTGTGGCATCAGATGGTGGGGCCTCCTTTGATGCTGCTCTGCTCTCCTCTCCCAAGTACTTCATGTTCCACACCAAAGGCAATGCTTCACTTTGAACAACTGGAGTTCAAACTGTGCATAGAAAACATATTTAGATACTCTGAGTGCTTTCCCCTTCAGATGTATTAGGCTTTATAAAACTGCTGGTTTTCCTTTAGCACTACTGCTGTTGAAATAATTTTATAGTGTGGCACAGTACATAGTAAAATTGCACAAGTGATAGTGAGGCAGTTTAAAAGAATGAGGTAGATGCTATACTATGATCTATATCATAATGGAATTATGTGTTGCAATTATCTAATAGATGGTATATTCTAATTCCTTTTAATGAATTGTCAGCAGTGCCTGTAATTTGTTTTAGATAGGCTTATGTCCTTAAAGTATTCTAACTACTAATAAAATTCCCACCAAGTAATTCAGTGCTATATTTAAGTATTAATATATTTGGATTTAATTTAAAGATTGTAATTGATTCAAGAGTATAATGCATTATTAATGTCTATTATTTAATGTAATTTATAATATCAAACATCTTGTTGATATTTTTAAATAAGAAAATAGATGAGTAGATCATTATACACTGTGAAATTAGGGAAATGAGAGAGATGCATCTTCTCCCTCTTATCTCTGTTTCTCTTTCTTCCTTTATTGCATTTTGTTTCACAAGATATTGAAGATCTAATGAATATTCAAATATATGCAAGTCCTATTGCAGCGCCATACCTCACACACACAAAACACATACACCTTACATGTAATTCCGTCGTACATTTATCTGCATTTACAGGACCTCAGTGTTTTTATCCATTAAAGATGAGTTTTGGTAGGATTTGCGTTTCTTACTTTAACCAAGGAATTATCCAGATACAAAATTACAGAAGGTCTAATTAAGTTAGCCATCAAAAAGAGATGGAGAAACCTGTAAATTATCTTGCTTTCATCTCCTCACCTCCTCATGCTGCACCTGAAAAACAACCCTCCTTTCTCCTTCCTATCCCCACTTGTAAGGCAGTAGGACATGCAGCTTCCCATTCAACCTTTGGTGCAACTGATTGCTTGAAATTGCTCATTTTTTATATTTGGCACAATGTTACCTGAAGGAGCATCAAGCCTTCCTGTGATGTGACAATGTAATATAGAGAGCTGCTCTTTTTCTGGGGCCCCCATTTATATGAATTCCCATAACAACCAAATCCTTTCAGCAGAACCCTGCAGGTACTTGTTCCTCCTGATGATTTGTCAACATTGTCTGTTCAGCAAATTTTATGGGGTAGGAAGTTTTTTGTACATCTTATCAATCAAAATTGATTCTTGTAATACACATAATTCTGCTTTTTTTTTTTTTTTTCCCAGTGGAAATACAAAAAACTTTTACATTCAATTAGTTTCAAAACAGGCTGCAAGTACTGAATGAAACAATTAATATATTAAAGTATTTTGTAACATAATTGCAGTAAAAAGAACATTTTAATCATTCAGAAAACAAAAATAAGATGCTGTAGTCTGTAATTAGTAAAAATAATTCTTGATATTTTAAAATTAATACAATATTTTACAATTGTCATTTTAAGTCTTCTACTCTCTCACTTTGAATTTTTCTAGTCAATTTTATCATTCTGTGTTAGTATTACTCACAACCATATTATATGCTAGACCATATAAAATTTTAAAAATATATGAATGGAGAAAATATATAGTTTTGAGTTTTTTAGGAGAAAATCCAAAATTACTTTTGCTTTTTAAATTGCACGTTCAGAATCATGGGAAAACATCACTCTAAAATGTTAATTTTTTCTTGTAGTCTGGGTGACTCAGCCTGTGGTTAGGAGAGATTTCTCCTTCTTTCCATGTTGACATTCTACCCATTAATTTGATACCCAATTCCTCAAAAGATCACCTACCCACTTGTGTATCATTTTTGGAGTCTGCATCAACCCCCAGCTGCTTTTGGGGCATCATGGCTGCATGCCAAATGGATGCTGACATTGTATTTAAATGTGAATTACGTCTTTCTCAGAGAGGATGAAGCTCTCTCTGGAAGTGCCTCTCTCTATCAGCTGTAAGGGAAATAGCAAATAAAATTTACCTAAATGCATATTTTTCAGATATCTAAAACTCCATTTGGAAACCACCTTTGAATTACAGATTGGAAAGTGTAGGGAGTAGCCAAATCTAATCAGAAGTCCTGAGTAGTTTTTTCCATACCCCCATCCCTCTGTGGTTTTTGGAGACAGAATTTGCCATAAAAACCTGGAACAGTTACATGAATCAGTCACCAGGTAAAAAGGCATTAGCTGCAAAGCCCTGCATCTGGCTAAATAAAGCAAAATGTTGGTTAAGTTCTGCAAAGATGGAGAACAAGACAGAAATGCCCTTCATTCCCAGTGTTCAGCAAAGCAACAGAAGGACACCAAAGAAATTCAAATTATGAAACATTCTTGATGAAATATTAATCAAACCATACTATGGTCTTAATTGCTATAATTTAACACCCTGTATGGTATAAATATTTTAGAAACATGGTAAAATGGAACATTAAGAAGGGGTCAAGGGATAATAATATACATTAATCTTGATGGGTGGAGATGTATACCTCATACTTAATTTATGTTTATACTGCAGTTCTGTATTCCTTTTTGAAGAGTAGAGTGTGGAATAAGCTATATGTCTGCATCTTACATTGAGACATGCATGTTATGTATGTACGTGTAAATTATTGTAGGTATTTATAAATTACAGGGCTCTGGTGTGTAGCATAGATATATAGAGACAGCTGTAGAGGATGTAGATATATGAAGGAATTTTAAAATACCTTCACAACTGCATGCTCTCCTTTAGAAATCAGTCATGGATCCAGCAGTCTACAAAAGCAAGAGGGTCAGGAAATATGCAAACCACTTTCTCACAAAATTATTTCCCGAGGAAATACTGCCCTTGCAATAGCCACCTTTCTTTTTCAGTAGCAAATATTTCTTTTAAGGCTAGTTTCCATATATTTCCATGGAGGGAAAAGCCTGGAAACAAATTTGTGCTATGGCCACAGTGTCAGAGCTTTATTCACAGTCTTAGGGGTACTTTACAGCCTGTCTTGGCAGGACAGCCTGACACTGACAGCAGTCAGACAGAAGTCAGAAAACATTTCACTGAGCTTTTAACTCTCCTATAGATTTTTCACCCCATAAGAATGCTATTGTGATAATTTTTTACTGAAAATAGCATGCAGAAATTGCTTGAAATTGCTGGCACTCCAATAGTGACCTGTGCCCATGTATGCATAAAGCAGATAGGCATTTCATTTACATTTCTCGAAAATTGTATGCAGTAATGATTCCTATGTGTTAAATTGCATAATCCATACTAGTCTGACAGTCTTATAAAGGCTGTGGGCCAATGTCTCCTTTGGAATGTATCAGTGCCAATGAAAGAGGTTATCATACCCTTGAGAGAGGTTATTGCTGTCGTGTGTGTTGGTGGAACTGCTCCTGTGGTCACTCTCTAAACCACGTCAGTCAAATTTTACCAGGTAGGCTCAACTAGTTTAAATACCAGATTTTTTGCTAATGATGCACATTTTGAAAATACAAAGGATAAGGGGCTACTCATAAGAGGGTGTAGTTGGCATTTTGATGGACAGTGAACAGTTTTATCAGCAGGGCAGACTCCTGATTCACAGCATCAGTCCACAACCTCTCCCTGTCAATTCATGTCTTCTTTAGTTTGAATATTTCTGCAGTTGTTTATGATTTCTTTTTAAAAATGCAGCACGACAAAATGTTTTTCTTTTGGGATGTAGGATTCTCACACGAAGCGCGCAGAGATCTGGGACACAGAACAGCTTTTTGCCCAATGAGAAGTTTATAATCAGATTTACAAACTGCTCAGATGGAGCTGGCACCATGGGGAGTGGCACAGCCCAGGTAGCCTTTTCTACACTTTGAAGGGATGTCCTAAAAAGTGTTTCCATAGTGTTGTTAGAGGAGGAATGGTGCCAGCAGAAACTCATTCCAATGTGCACTGTGTTAAATCTACCACAAAGGAGAGACCCCTCCATCACATCATTTACAGAATGGGAAGGCTTTGCCTTTGCTTGCAGCACTTCTGGGAGAGCTCATCAGTGCCCTGTCCTGCCATTTCTCCTTATTTTAAACTCTGCCAATGTCTCTCCTGCCCCTAACAGTGAAATGGTGAAAATGTTGCAGCTTTTAAAGGATTTATAAGGCTTAGCAGAACACATCACTTCCAATGCCAAAAAATAAGAGAAAGAATGTTGTGTGGATGGAGGCAGCTTTGACATTCTGCTGTTCTGTTGCCTAATATCCATTCCTTGTTATTTCTACCCCTCTGCCACCACTTACTGTCTCCACTCACTTGGTAGATATAAGTTCTTTTGTACAGGAACTACCTTTATCTTGGCACAGTGCCTCTGGAACGGTGATGCTGGCCATGAAAAGCATTGTAGGTGAGGTTGGAATAATCATAATATTTTGAGTACTGCAAAGCAGCCATCCTTCACACACTCAGATCTTTCCTGTTACATCCTTCTGCTCATTCCCATCAAATGTGCATACCTGTAGACACAGGCACATTCAAATTCTATAAATGCATTTAGGACACAGTTATCTCTGTAGGCAAACATTTATCTTCCTTATTTTGCACTTCACCCATCCAAGGATAAAAGCAATGGTTTTTCATGACATGATTAAAGTTTATATTCTTCAAAAAATATTTGGCTCGTATTTCTGAAATATAAGAGTTCTTCCATTCTTGCTGATTTTCAAGAATTCCTTTTAAAGGTAGTGAAGTAGCCTCCAGAATTTTAATGAAAGCAGAATTACAAAAACCTGTTTTCTAAAAACTAACTGGTCAAGTTAACATCATCTGTATTCACTCTCCTCTGAAAGGTTTATTGTGACTCTTGTTACTAGTGGCATCCTTGGTAATAAATATTTTCATTTTATTCTGAGGCACAGCAAATAGATTTTGTTAGTGAATGACCTTGTGCATTAGCTGTGCTATTCATGATTTAGTGAGCCAGTCAGTTGAAATACTGCTAATGTTTTTTGTGACTCAGTCTTGTTACATTTGTGCCACGAGGATGACATTAAGTGTAGTCGTAGATGAATAACAAATAACGTGTCTCGAAGTTGTGTTTTGGATCATTAAAGAAATGAACCTACAGGGTGCTGTTTTATTAACTGAGGAAATGACTGGGAACAAAATGACAGCTCTTGAATGTGTATTTATTAAAAACAACATTTGGCATGCTGAGAATTAGTGGTAGTGTCCATTAAATTTTTCATAAACCAGTGCAAATACACCACAGTGTCCATCCAAAGATTTTGACAGACTTTAAATAAGTGTAAGAATAATTCATACATTTCTTACTGTTTCAGGCTAAGACTCAAAATGGTGCAAGCAGGAGAATGCTGAAAAAGTAGAGCATAACAAATATGAGGATTAATAATTAGATGCTAATATGGGTATTTTAAAATATTATGTATTATATTATGAAAGAAGGTCAGTGTACTTTCCAGAGATACCCTAGGGAGGAGTGGATTGCTTCTTTAAAAGTGCAGCTACTATTCTTGGATTTGTTTTCCTGAGTCTGTCTGTTTCTTTTGTGCTAAAAAATAATGGAAACTCTAGAAAAAGTATCTTGCAGACTGATGGAGAGATGGTTTAGTCCTTTCCTTTGTCCCAGTAACACATCTATTTTAAAGAAACCAGAGATCAGTTAAGTTCCAGATAATAGAGTTTTCTGAATTTCTACAAAGTTACAACCCTAAGTATCAACCTCTGGATTACTTTAGCAGTTCTTTCTGCTTATTTAAAAATAATTAATCACAAAGTAGAGATGCAATGGATATCCTGAGAGTTATATGAGTTATCCTATGAGTTATATGGAAGGAGAGACTATTCAAATAGAAGGAAAAAGCAGATACAAAACTAGAATATTAGCTACTCTTGAAAAGCTGAGTTACTTCTATTATCTGCTTGGAGTTTTTTTGGTAATATTTTCAGCCCTAGAAAATTAAAGCAATCTGTTGAATTCTTGACTATAAATAAACAAGGCAGAAAACCTGTTCTTTTGTACTGTTATTCCAAAAACTTGTCTATTTAAAAGGAAAAAAGCTGTAGTTTTTCTTACAGGCTGTTGCTTTTCATAGAGTGAAAGTGAGGAGGCCAAGAGTGCTCTGCATGGGAAGGGCTAAGGAGGGTCCTGGAAGATCTTTCTTGCCACCCCTCCCCTGAGACCAGGAATCTTGCTGTCTGGTTTTTAAATGTTCAGGTTGGACACATGATGGTGAACATTGATGTTAAGCTAAGGGGGACTTGAAAAAGGACAATTAATAGACATCAGCAATCATCCAGACATAACTCTGCAGAGCTGCACTGCACTGGTAGTCTCAGCCTTTGGTCTAGCTGAACCTGCTCTCCTCCAGTTTCAGCTCAACATCCTGCAATTTGTTTCATCTGAATTTTCTGTGCGGAGCTGAAACTTGTCAAGGAATATTTATGTGAACAAATTCTGATGTGAAAAGTGGAATGACACTTCTTTTTTTTCATTTTCTGCTAACACTGGCTGAATTGGTACAACTTTTGCTATAAATAATGGATAAGTGTTTTAGGTATGCAAGAGAGTTGTTACACATACATGCACTGCACTCTGTCAAGTAACGTGCAGCATTGATTTGTCACTGTTAAAATGGTCAGCAGTGATAAAAACTGTCACTGTTAAGCATTCATTGAAATATATTTTGTGTTTCTAAAGCATATACAGCATATAGCAACATATATATACATATATACACAGATATATGAATATATACAACATATAACAAATGACACATATCCAGAGCATGGTTATTTGTGTTATTCCTCAAAACTCTTCTTTTGATGGACACCAATCTGCTTATATTATTTGAGAGAATATTTTTGATAATGGGTTCCTGAAGCTCTGCCAAAAAGAAGTATTTAGGATAAAGGTTTTTCATTCCTACATTTCTAATTCATGTAAGCTGGGTTTGTTCATCCTTCAGAAACAGAATCATCCTCACATCCTCAAAAAACTTCCTCTGGAACCATGGCATTTTCTATTGAAATGTTTTACTGCTGAAGTGTTTTGGAGCTTGTGGACATGTGTTTCTTGCAAGGAAATACCTGTGGAAAAAAACCAGAATTGGTTGATGCAGCAGGCCTTTCCAGGCATATATCTATAAATATATATATATATCGTAAATAAACTCTACCAATCTCAGGATGGGATAAGTAAATCTCTGATGATATCTGTTTACTTCTCTTGACAAGGCAGGGAATTTGACTGATTTCTTAGTTGAGACAGCAAATTTTGTAGAGATAGATCCCATCATGAAGCAAAAAAACTCCAGAGAAATAAAAAAAATGTCATTTCGTACATCCCAAACTCCTTTACTACAATTTAAATATCAGATTTTAGAATAGCACTATGCTCATTTTAAAGGAAAGTTAAAGGAAGACATACAATTGAGCAGTTATTTATTGAAGAAGTGGAAATAAGTCAATACAAGCAGTCATGCAGAAAGGATGTGTTTAAAATACATCCCTAATCTATGCAAAGACATAGGTACCTGAGGTCCTGCTGCATAAAATCAGTGCTGCTCTATCCATGAATATTACCTGGGCATGGGTGTAAGGGGTTAGATGGTTTAGAGTGGGAAAAGTGACATTGTTTCAGTGAATAAGTTTAAAAAATATACAGTTCTTGACAGCTATTCAAGTCTGGCCCAATTTCCCTCTTAGGGAAACATGCAGTGTTGCTATTTCCCTGACAAAGGGATTTTGTGTGTAATTTTTGTAAAGAATTAAAGACAAACAGAGATGGAAAAAATCCTTGATTGTGAGCATGGAGATGTAGCTGCCTCACACCAAAATCTGTGAGAATGCAAAGGTGCACAGGGAGTGATGAGCATGGTCTGAATTTCCATCTGCTGGTTTTATTGGCTAGAGCAGGTTGTAAAGGATGTGTGCTCTCAAAATTGCTGGAGATGCAAACAATATTTTAAATTACTCCAGGCAGCAAGGTACTGCATCTGAACAGATTGAAAGCTGAAATGTTGATATCAGAAATTAAATTAATGCACGTGAGATTGAAACAATATCTAATTAAAATCACTTGAAAAATGACTTGAAAATTGAATATGACATAGTATTTAGCAGGCTGTTGCTAGCACAGCGATGTGGCTTTGACTTTTCTGCAACCATTTCTATTCCAGGCCTGGCTGCCAGTTTAATACAAATTACACATGAAGCAGCTATCTTGTGCCATCACCCTGCAAAGAGCGGAGGATAAAATACCTTCTGCCTGCAGCCTGTGTACTTGTTCCTCACTAATTGCACTGTAAAATGTAGCACAGGCACCCTTCTCATTTTATCTGGCCACTTGAGTTGGTCATTCTTGTTCTGAGCTGATGCATTCTGAATATTCTATTCTGAATATTTTGAATTGCTGTGTATATACATGGCACAGTGACCCTCCCATAAACAAAGGCACTCTCTCTGAACCATGCTATGAAGAAGCTTTCCAAATATTCAAGGGTTCCTTGCAGGGGAGGAGAAAGAAAAGTCTGACTTGAGGTAAATAAAGGTAACATTTGCATGTCTTAGAGATACTTGTTAAAAAGCTAAAAACTGTAATAAGCAGCATCTCTCAAGAATTCCCTTCCTCCTTTTCTCTTTCCTTTTCTCAAGGAGGAAAATAAATTAAATTTTTCTAAATGTGGCTCTTTGAAAGAAGCTTTGCAACAAGCTGATGGGAAGAAAACAGTGGTTGCAGAATTCATGTGACAGCCTACAGTAAATCTGAATTAGTTGCCCTCAATTTATTGACTGGAGGTCCAGTCAATATAGTTAGCAAGTCTTAGAGCATGAATTGTCTCATTCTAAAATGGGCAGGTAATAGAGGTCAGAGGAATCATATGCCCATAAGTACATTTTTCCCTACATTCAATTAAATACAACATACAGTAATTTCACGATTATAAGCCGCAACTTTTTCATTGAAGAATCCAGCCTACCCCAGCAGTGCGGCTTATATTCAGGTGCAGCTTATCTATGGACAAATCCCAGTGAAATGCCAACCCAGAAGTGAGAGCCGGCCGGGGAGGGTGCCTGGGGCTGCCTTTAAAGGCTTTGCTGGTCTGTGAAAACTGTTTTAACTTGAGCACCTGACATCAAACCCCACTGGCAGTGATTCTGTTAATAATTTGTTACTTTGTTACACATGGATCCTCAGGGAAAAAAAAGTGCGGCTTATATTCAGGTGCGGCTTATATATGGACAAATCCCGTGGTCTGCCTGGCTACTGGGACGTGCGGCTTATAATCAGGTGCGGCTTATAATTGTGAAATTACTGTACACTCAAAGTCAGATATCCACCCGAAATCAAGTTTCCTTGTGAGTGATGCCATCTTCCCAGAAACATTTTTCATATTTAAGGGTGGTTTCTTCTTTGGGGCAGGTAAATCCTGCAGCAGCCTGGGAGACAAACAGGGGATGCTTCCTGCTGAAACCCTCTCCCCTTCCCTCGCTCGTGCCATGCGTGCTCCCATGAGTGCAGCTGTGCTTGGCAGCCTGCCTGATAGAAAAGCTTCTTCCAGAAGTGCAGTAACGAGACTGCAGCTCCGCTCAGAGCCCTCCAGAACTCGCTCCTTCTAATAAGCGATGGACTCTGCGGTGAAACCTGCCAAAGCTACACACTCCAATTCCTGCCCGTGCCACTGACAGATAACTGCAAAAGAAATAAACGTTTGCCCTCAGAAAACACCTCAGGTTAGTGAAGCCTGAGCAGTGCCATCCCTACCCTTAAACACTCAGCAACACCCTCATCATGCTCTCTAATAGAGCAAAGCCATTAAGTTGTCCCCATTGTAATTTAGATCACAGAAGAGACTTCCACAGATTCTTTCAGGTTAAAATAACTGGTATACAGAGAGTAGGCAAAATTATTCCACTGTAGCTACGTGCTTAATTATATGGAATACTGCATAAATTGTCAAGTGCAAAGAATTATTCTGATAAATTAAAATACTAATTAAATAGGCTATTGCAGAATTTTGAGAACATTATAGGGCTCCGCTTCTTCAGGTAATTTGCATATCCTTCATCTAGTGAATTTAATTTAAAGGCCTCCCTTTTTGTGTGTTTGGAAGCCGTTTTTGTTTCAATGGGAGATTAAAAAATGGATTTATATGTTGCTAACTGGTTTGAGGGGGATTTTGTTGGGAGATTTTTATATTTCCCTTTATTTAATTTTGAATAGCTGTTCTTACTATTCCTCTTTGCTGATGAGTTTGTCAGGTCTCCATTAGTATTACAGGACTTTAAATTGTGACCATAAAAAAATAACTTTGATGAAATGTGCAATACATCGTGTTACCCAGAATTGTAATTTCTACTTTCATAAAATTTCCAACTGAAACATCAGCTGCTGTGTACTGCTATTTGAATAAAAGCTAGCAGTTAGTATGCTAAAATATTTTCAAAAATTTGACCCAATTTTCAGAGAACTAGTAGCTTTTTCTTAATATCTGAACACATTTTCCCATCATTTCTTCCATCTCTCTATATTGACAGTGTCTTCTTGGTTTAAATTCTCCATTATAGTTCTGCATAGAAAAGGTTAAGTGCTTGTATTCGCCATGCCACAGCTTGAAGCAGCTGCTTGGTATGTAGTTGCTGCTTCAGCTTCAGCACCATTTTTGACAGAATTTCTTGACCTTCCTGGGCAGCTTGTGGAGTTCAAGGTTAGCTCAAATTCTCTGCTGTGCACGCCTGGAGTGAGCACGCCAGAGACTGTCGGCTGTGTCTCTCTCCACAATCTGACAGAGCCTGGGCTTGACCATTTTCCGGTTATGATTTAATCAATAACACCTCGTGCCTTCATGCCTCCTAATTTTGGCAGGGTTTGTGTTAGCATGGCTGTCAGACCTGTCCTTTGTGTTTCAGCCAATATCAAGGGGGAAAGCAGGGGTATTAAGCAAACCTTTTTTGTTGTTGTTTTTTTAATATCAAAGCTTCAATAATTAATGTCTGCAGGAAACCTATGAAAAGGAGGTCAAATCTGTAATAGTAATTATAAAATTTAGCGATTCAGCAGACCCAATATTTTCTATTAACTGTTCATGTGGTAAGAAATTACACAGTGGGAGTTACGCTTTGTTGTTTACTTTTAGCCATTTATTTTGCAGCCACTCTGCTGTGCAGTTTTCTTTATCCTAAGCTGCCAAAGAATCCTTTGTTGGACCATTCAGTTTCTTTGAAGGAGGCTGTGGAACTTTCTCGTTTTATAAACCATCTATTTTTGCACTTGATAGAAATCTGACTTTAATGTGTTTTTTGGGTGTGAGGTGGTCAGTGTGGTAGCATGGCATATCTTTGCAAAGATTTTCTTATTTTTTTGGAAATTCATACTGCACAAGATAAACAACACTGCAAAACTTGGTCTCAAATATCATGCTTCAGTCAACTTGCCTTCACATGGACCCTTTGGCTCTGCGTAAAATAAATATGTTTGTGGATGTATAAAGCATGGTACAGGTGTTAAGTATGTGAGCATTGCATGCAGGTTATGGGTTGTAATTCAGCAAAACATGCATTTAAGCTTTCTTAGTTTGGGACTCCATGTGCCTCTCTGTTTAATCAGTATATTAAAAAGTGCAAAAATAAAAGTGTCTGTGTGTAAAAGAGGTACAGAGCTTTCTTTGTTTAAATTGAGGGCAGCATTCACCCCTTGAGGAGGGCATTCAGAATAGTTTTTCTGTGTTAGAATTGCTAGAGATATACCTTCTTGAATTTTTCCATAAGTGATGAGATGGAGCCTAATGATCCTCTGGACTTACCTCTGGAATAAATGTGAGTCATTTGTGTTGCACTCTTGACAAACCAGTTCACAGTAATCTAAAAATGTCTGCTGCAATCTGAGCTGTTTTGAATGTACCAAATGGCAACAATTAAAGAGAATTTTTCACAAATGAAAAAAAGAAGTTAATTCCCTTAAGCATTTTCATATAAATTTACATTGTGCAGTATGTCCTAGCACTTCTTGACCTTTCTGATTGGAAGGTTTGCTTTAGGCAACCACAACTGAGAAGCTGCATCTATCAAATTCAGTTCATAATCAAAGAAAAGAGGTAGGTGCCTGCAGATACGTGTAAGATGTGTGGGATGACTCGCCACATTAAATGTGCATCCTTTTCCAAAGGCAGCACAGAGAACCCAGATGACTCACTTGGATTACAGGCAGCTGAAGCAAGGAGAGGTTAACAAGGCTGCAAGGCTTCATTGCTCCTCATAAATAAATCAAGCTGGGTGCCTGGGTTTTGGCCACAAGTCCACCTGACACGGTTTGCATCTAGAAGGTTAAAATCTTCCCATCCAGAATGGCATGGCATCACCCATGCACCCAGCTAGGAATAATCTCATCCTTGTGCTGTTCCCAGAATCATGGTTGAGCACTGTTTTTTGAGGCTGCTGACAGTCACAGGCCAAAATCATATCAGACCATTTAAGAGAATGGGCAATTGTACAACAGAGCTCAAGCTCATGCCCTGAGTGTGTTTGGGTTGCAAATATAATTGGAGTCTTTGTCATTATTAGCTTTATTTAACTGTTTTATGCTGGGTTGCCTTATGCTAGTTTTTAATTATATAGATGCTGATAAAGAGAAGAAACTAAATCTTTAAAAAACTAACTTGTGCATTGCATTCTGGTGGTGTGAGATAAACTCTTTATTTTGCCTGTGACATAAGAGTCTGTATCTATTGTGAAGATCCTACACTGTTCTCATGGTAAACCACTGCTCTGCTCTTCAGTGCAAGGAAGTGGCAAGTATCCTCAGAAAAGAACTTTCCATACAAATTGTGTATCTGTGTTAAATGTGTATAATATTGTGTAAAATATAATTAGCTGGGCTTTCTTTTTCACATAATAATGAGCAATTAATAGCATAAATATGCATTCAAAAAACTGACTAGCAGAGTTGCTCTCAGGGAAACATATTCCATGGATGGAATAGGTAGGAACTGTCATGAATATATTGATGAAGTAAAGAAGGTTAGTGGGAAATGCTGTAGAATCATACATATTCCAGATTTCCTTTAACTCTCTCAATCTTAATCTTTCCTTACAGCCATAAACAAAGAGAAGCTTGAAAAAACAACTGGACTGAAAATTCTGCAGACTGGTGTGGGGGAGGTAAGTGGCTTTCAGGCATTTTACATTCTCAAAAATATTTAGTTATTGGGATTTTTTTAAGAAATTCTGGAGCTCATGAACGTTTGTGAGCTACCAGTCTCATAGTGCTAAGGGCCTTTTTATGATACAGTTGCATCTGTCAAAATACAATCTGCTGCACAAATAGCACTGTATCCCACAGAGAACAAAAAAAAAAATACCATCCTTATGAGAAAAATGCAGCCAGCTTTAAGAAATGCAGTTTTTGCTTTGTTGTATCACAGGAAAAAAGTCCCCAAAGATGAGCACAGCAACTGAAGTCATCATATTACTTCCCTTGGTTTTGATGTAGTGCTATCTCATCTAGGTCAGTGGAAGCTTGAATTTGGGGTAAAGAATCTGTAGATTTTAGAGACAATCTGACATCTGTATGTCTCGCTTATTTTGGATGTAACTTGAAACATAAATAAAACATGTGTCTGTTATTATAGTGATATCACTAAGCAAAACTCCACTAAGCAGTTCATCATTTATTAATAAACATGATGCTATCTGCTAAGAACCTTGTATGAACTACAGTTGATTGCTAATTCTCGTGCTAATTTTGTGTACACAGTTATCTCTTTTTTTCCTTTTCATTTAAGTAATTTTGCTAGTGGTGAATGCTCACAGGGCTAGGCAAATGCCTTTTTCTCATGATTGCATTATTCTCAGTATTAAAAATAATGAATTACTAACTTCTAATATACTGAAGGAATAGGTTGTTTTCTTTCTTTACTGATTTTTGGGGTTTATATTTCTGATTTTTATCATTTCAAGCCTAAGAACTTAACTTGACAAGATTTGTGAGGTTCACTGTGCAACTTTATTCACATTGGTCCTGAAGAGGTAATAACACAGCAACCTGCTGTGATGCTGAGGGCTAAAGCTGAAGGAATTCAAACTTGGAAACAAAGATAGGTGAAATCATCAGAAGATGAAAGCCATCATCTCTGCTTAGCTGATTTATCTAGGAATGTTTCTCATGGGTGAATAGCCCTAGAAACTGGGAAGTACATCCTGGGGAATGGCTGTGTCCTGACTTCAGGCCAGGCTGAAGTTTGTGGTTGTGCTGTCTGCAGCCCTGGTTTCTGTTAAATAGCAGGAGAACCAGGACTGGGGTGCAGTTTGTGGAAGCCAGACTCAGAATCATTTTACCCAGTGGGACTCATCCATGCTAATGAAATACCAGTTCCAGTCATTGAATGGATTCCAGTCTGCTGAGAAATCAGCTGGAGAAGGAAAGCCCACTTCAGATGCTCACTGTTAAATGAGTTTTGTATTATATGTGGTCAATAGAGAAAGAATTCCCTTTTGGATAGGTGGAATGCAGGAAGTTTTCACCTGCTAATTGTGTTATTAATCCCCATTGTAGCAATAGGGCTGCTGTAACCATGGTAGCTAAGGATGTGCTGGAGCTGTAACCTTAAGGACTTCCTAGATTCTGAAACCAGCTAGCAGAGTGGGAAAAATTGAAGAGTTCTTAGGCCAGAGACTTCACCAGCCTGATTCTCGTGTTGGTTTAGAAAAAGTCACTGTAGAAGTCACCTTCCATATACTTAGGCCGTTGTAACTTTCTATAAAAAACACTGATACAACTTGGATTAATGAAGACTTTGGCAGAATTTTGTGCTTTACATTCTACCAAATATGTATTATTAGAAGGCAAAAAGTGAACACTGGTTAACCCAAGCAAAGCAATCATTTTGGCTGAAATATTATCTAGGTTGTATCCAAAAGAGGGTGATCAGGAGAGAAAGAGCCAAGTGGTTTCGAACAAATGAGGTGATGGAAGAACATTTATTCAGCTGCTTATGTATTTTGTTGGATGTGAATTCTCCCAGCTGTGTACATTCCCCTTTCTAAGTCTTATCAGATATGATTGTATAGATAATTAATACATCTCACATAAACAAAAAATAGAGGAGTGCTGTAACCAAGCTGTTTCTCTATTGATACAGTATCACATTTAGGCTATTTCAAGTTAAATTTAACTATGGTAGCCCAATTTTGCAGCTTGTGTTTATTTACCCTGGTAAATAATTATTATTGAAATAATAGAAAGTATGTATTTAAAGATATGAAGGAGCTTCTTGTTGAATAAGGATTCCTTTTACTTCATACTGGAGTTAGGAATGTAATTATACATAATGGTGACATTAAATCAAAGTCAAGATGCTCTAATCAAAAATAATTAGAAAAACTTTAGTAGAGAATGAGAAATGGCCTTTTTGTTTGGACAGCAGGTGAGTTGCATGACAAAGTTAATGGATATATAATCTTCACATGCAGGCCTGTAAAATAAAAAGGATTGATTTTGCAAGGCAATTTTCATATCTGAAATACCTCAAGAGAAATATAGCCCAGATGGAAGTGGCAAATGGAGCTGCTGTCCAAACAAACGCAGGAGCTCTCCTAAGCTCAGCAGTAATTCATGTGTGGCTCTGGACAGTGGAATCTGTTTTAGGTGTCGATCTGTGATAACAGGATTTGTGCCTCAGTGAGGAATGTGTGGACACCAGTGACTTCCCAAGCCTTGGCTGTGCTAGAAGGAAATGTCTCTTCCTCTATGGAGATGAGAAATGCTTCTTAGAGCTCCTCAATCTCTCCCTTTCTTTCCCCTATCTCAAGAAAAACATTTCAAAAGCAACAACAGATTATAAAATTCACACCAAGCTTACTGAGCCATTCAGTCAAGTCCAGGGAGGGCTGATGAATTGCTTTTATGTCACTGCATAAACATGTGCTATATAGTCATTAACAACATGGGTCTGGATCCACACAGCTGCAATGCAGTTCATCATCTTTATGTCATGTTAAAAGATTTCCACAGCTTGTGATTCTTGTGGCTGGGCCTGAGTTAGCTGCATTGTGTCAGCTTAGGGTTGCCTCTGCTTTAGCAGGACTGAAAATGAGATCCTAACTGCGACTTCACAATCTGCTCATGTTTCAGGATGGTGGCTGAAAAGTTCAGTACATTGCATGGGAAGGTGTGGGTGACAAAGTGAAAAGCCTTGTCTGGACTGTGTGCGAGCAGAGCTTCTGTCAGGCCATTTTAGAACAGACTTTACTGGTATTTCCAGAGCACGTCCATCTCAACGTTGAACATTTGCAACAGAATATTCAAGAGTACAGGGATCCAGAGAGTTAGATTGGAGTTTGTTATGATGTGTATCACTCTTAAAATGAGAATTGTTTTGACACTTACCTTGTTTGCAAGAAAGGCTGTTACGCTAGAAAACCAGAATAACTCTGCTGTAGAGAAAACCAGTGCTGAGGTTGTGATCTTGAGGATCTGTGCATTGCTGTAGTACTGACTATCTCTGGAATTGTATTTGCCAAGACATTTCTTTTTTATTTGCAGTTTTCCAGCACCCATAAGAGGAGCTGGAAAAAACTAAAACTAAACAAACCTGTAGAACTCCTCTACACATCCATGAGAGATTTGTTGGTCTCATTGCCATGCATGTTTGTGCCACACAAATCCATCATGAGCATTTCACCCTCCTTGTTTATTCAGATACAATGAAGCTTTGAGGTATTTTCTTTTGATCTCCTACACATGAAATAAATCTCTGAAGTCCTGAGGTCATCTTCAGCTGTTCAGCTGAGTGTCTATGACGGTATGAATGCATGTGTTGTGTTATTAAGATATCTATTTGCATAATACCATGAAAGACACTGGTAAAAAACTAAAGAGCTAGACAGCATTTAAGCAGTACCCATAACTCTGTTCTCCTCTTCCCTAATTTATTGTGATGACTACTTGAGTAGAACTTGCTGCTCTGCATGGCTGAGCACTCCTGCAAATCCTGGGGACAACATTTTGTCTCGCATGAGAGGAAAACCTCCTTAGCAGCTGCACATCTCCAACTGATTCCTCCTGAGCTCAGGAATCAGCAGTGGCAGAAGCCCCAGTCCCACACCAACATTTTTTCCACTTGGACTTGTACCCAGGGGTTTCTCTCCAGCCCCGGGGAGCTCAGCAGACACCGTGAGCCACAGCCCTGCATAGGAGTCACCATGCCAGGTGCTCCTTCAGCATCCTTTAGGAACTTGACTACTTACTTCTATCTCTTCATATAAGCACTGTTGAATAGCAGCACACTATTTTTAAGTTCTGTTCCATGCTCAGGTTGGCTGTGACCAGAATTCTCGTGACATTGATAAATGTTTATTCAGCTATGGGCTGAAATTTGTTTTCAGAATAACAAGTCAGGCTGTCCAGTGTCTCAAGAAAGTGCAATCAGGTTTTGGGGTATAGCGGTCTGTGGTTTGAATAATCAATGAATTAGCCCGGAAACAAACCAAGGGAATGGCATTGTTCCTGTCTTGAACTGACAAAACACCACCCACTTCAGAATAAGTTATTTTAAATTACCTCTTTTAATTTCCCAGTAAGGATGTACAGAAGAAACTAATCATTGGAATCATAACTTCATTTGTAAGGTTTGAATCATGGCTTTCATATGGCAGACATAAAAATTAGAATTGTTTTCTAAAGCAACTGGAAATAACCCAAAATATATGCAAAATTAATATTTCACCATACCTCTAGTTGTCCTAAAATACATCAGTACTATTTTGATATGTTTCAGGATATTCTCATTTATAGATATTTTGATAGATGTAGAATTATGTTGATGTTGCATAAAGTGATGTTACTACAATAAAGAAATCTGCATTTCAAAATTCTAGTGAAGCTAGAGGACGTGATAGGACAGACTTTCCAGTGATGTGCAAGCTTCTGAGGCAGGAGTCAGGTTTCTAGCTTCCCTTATGTTGCCTTATGCCTGTATATCCAGATTTTACATAGAACGATACTGGATTGGAAATCCATTAAAAATTGGAGTGCAGAACTCAATAAATCATTTTCAATTGTAGAAGAATGAAGTGTAAACCTTTTTTCTGATCTTTGACTACTGGGTAAAATGCTAAGTGCTGGCTTTTGGGTTGTAAAGACAAAACTATCCTGGGATCTACTCCAGCTGTCCATGCTACAGTGGCATTTTGGCAAGCCACAAGCTCCTGCCCTGGAGCAGGATTGGAAAGGATGCTGTACCCAAGATCATTTAGATGAGGCAGGTGTGAGACTGACCTGGTGTGAGAACAGCAGCTGTGCATGTACAAATACTCCAGTTTTAGCCCAGACACAGCTGAGTTTTTCAACTTCCACTGAAACCCACACTTCTTTTACCAGAACTAACTAGGCTGAAGGCAGGCACAGGCACAAGTGAGGCAGAAACATCTGCAAGACAGGGTAAACATTGCTAGACCAGACAGGACTTTTTCCCTGTGCTTGCCTTCAGAATTTTTTCTTACAAACCCCATGACTTAGAGATGAACAAGCTTATTTTCCCTGTTTTATGAGACTGGAGTTCCCACAGACAGTTCCTGTTGGCTTTTGCTGATCACTGTGGCTGTGTTGATGAGCAGCCAAACAGAGATTTCCAGGAGGGGCAGTGTTTGGAGCCACATGCATTGTTGTGAGCAAGACATGGATCAGGTCACAGAGGGGTTCTTTGCCTTAAGGCATGCAACTTTTAAGTCTATATACAGAAATAAGAGCAAAAAATTAAATAAAAAACTTTAAAGTCTACAATCCTTGAAATATTCTTGATGAAGCATAATGAGAAAGACTTACCTTATCCCACACACAAATTACAGATTCTAAAGCTGTGTAACCTTTAAAAATTAATAGATTATGTTTTACACAGAATTCTACTTGTAATATACTACTTATATGAAATTTTACTAACAGTGAATAATATCTCACTGTTACAGTTTGTAAGCATACATGAATAGTGAAGTTATGCTGATCAGAACTTAGTCACATAGTAGCATTCAGAAGTAACACTTTAATAAATTTGAGGAATAAACCTAAACAGAACATTAAATTTCTCCAAATAGAATGATGAAGATCTATGGCTCATTTATTTAAAGCCTTGTATGCTTTTGAAAAATGCATTCTAGCTAATATTTAGAGATAATGTTAATGCTATTTATTAACTATTTATTACATTACATAGCCCACTAGAGGGCTGCTTTTCAAATAAATTGCATCCAGAATGTTAATAAAAGTGTTAAATGTTTAAAAACAAAATACATGCAGCAGAAATATATGTATCATTTTACCACATTATTTTGTCAACTATCTTCTGCTACTGCATATCATTTACAGAGCATACTAAGACATTATAAGTCATGGCCCCAAATCTAAAAACATTTAAAACATGCTTAGTTTTAAGTATATAGTTAGACATTTCTTTTAAGCTGTTGCTAAGTTTAGAGTTAAAGAGATGCCTGGATGCTCCTGAGACTGTCTTCTGTCACATATCACACCGTCTCTGGTTGTGGAGGGGCAAAGTTCCAATGTTTATCCCCTGTATTTGATTTGAATATTGCATAGCAGAGGTATTTTGACATCTGAATGACAGGTCACAGCTTCAGTTTGGAAATCATGTGTCAGTAGTAATTTCTTTTCTTGTGCTCTGATTGCGACAACGCCCTCCATCTTCTTTACGAAATTTTAAAGAACACGACAAGGAAATGAGGAGATTATAATGTAAAGAAAAATACTGCAAACCTGATTTTCATAGAGAACTATCAGTCTATATTGATTTATGTTTTCCTCCTGAAACAGTATATAAAGCACAAGTATTCAAGTGTCACATTGGTTCATGAGTTCCTTTACAGTAGCACTGTGTGATTTAAAGGAGCAGAAGTGCCAAGTGATGTGGCAGTTGCCATGGCAACTACAGCAATTCAATTTTTATTCAGTATCATGTAAAATGAAACAAGATACGGTTTGCCTTGTGGCTTCAGGAACTTACGCATCCTACCAGTGTTGTTCCTTTTTGTCTTTTTTAACATTGGGCAGGTTAAAAAGTAGCATGTGTTTGTTTTAAGAGTTTATCTTGGGTTTAGGCTGTGTCATGCCATTGCTTTTAAAGCAGAGTTTCCCTAACAAACCGTTATAAATCTGCAGAGAAAAGAGATTTAGATACTAGCACTACGTAGAGCAAACTGCAGGGTAATTCTGTTTAAGAGTCAATGTTATTATTCACCTTAGCTATGATTTGGCAGCCTGTACTCAATATATTAATAAAGAATCTTTAAATAGGAGAATATGATTGTTTGTACTAGATATCTTACTGATTCATGAAATTCAGCAACCTCCTTCTACCAGCAGCCAGGTTATTGTGACTCCAAGGAAAACAAAATCTTGGGTGGTGTAATGGCTCAGATGGGGAAACTGCAGATTAAATTCTCCTAAACTGTCTGAAGTTTGAGGGATAGAGATGGTCAGAAATTGTAAAGAAGGGAGATTCTTCTATTTCCACAAATAGGAGCTTGATCCTGGCAGGAACACATGGATTTCAAACAATCTCAAACACATATTTAACAGTAATTTCACGATTATAAGCCGCACCTTTTTCATTGAAGAATCCAGCCTACCCCAGCAGTGAGGCTTATATTCAGGTGCGGCTTATCTATGGACAAATCCCGTGGTCTACCCGGCTACCGGGACATGCGGCTTATAATCAGGTGCAGCTTATAATTGCGAAATTACTGTATTTAAGGAGGGGAAGAAGTGACAGATCCCAGTCTCTCAACCCTCTCTCTGGCAGACCCTGGGCAGGAAATGTTCCCATGTAGGTCAACATGGAAAGACACCTGTCAGGACCTGTGCTCTGGGTCTGTAAGCACTGGAGAATAAGGGTCTGGTTCTAAGATTCAAACTTTGAGACCTCCAACTTTCCTATAGGAACCCTTGACATCAGGAGCCGTCAGAGCTGGTAAAATGAACAGGAGCAGGACCCAGAGCCTGTCATGGTCCCACATTTGTCTCTATTGTCAGGTTGTTGTCAGTCACTCACATTGTGTCCTGTGCTAATTAGGACTCTTCAGACTGTCTTCTTCTCCATCTAAGCAAGATCCTGGCCAGGAACCGTTCACAGCAGGCAGTTTTTGTGTGGCCACATTTGCAGCATGGGTGGAAAGGCATGTTAATATTAAATAATAATAAAATTAAAACTTTGGCTGTAGCTTAAAGGAATTGTACCATTTATTATAGGTTTTTAGTACTAAGCTTTAAGTACTTAAGTAAAACTTAAGTTCTTTGCTTTCTGGGAAGGCCTGATAGCACATTCTTGTTCATCCTTCTCAGAATTGTTTTGCATTTGTATATCACTAATTTTCCACCCTCAAAGACAACATGGCTGTAGTGTCCATCACTTCAAACTCCTGCAGAATGCAAGGCTTTATCTGTTATACCTATTAAAGAGAATTTTTTTCAGAAAACTTTTAACAAGTTTCTAAATTTAAACATGATGATTCCTGTTAAATTAGTCTGTTGAAGCTCCATTTTGTTTCTTTTTTGCATTAATCAGCAGACTTATCCCGAAGAGATAGTTTTAGGATCTGGTTAAGACAAATGTCAGAGTTGCTTTGACTAAGCATAGTTTTAGTTATGTGTGCACTTTGACCAGAATCAAAGGGAAATATTGGGGCTTTTTTGTAATAAGAATGAAAACATGCTTTGCTGAATTACTGACTCAGAGTAGAAACCACAATGAAGTGGCTCCTGAACTGCAGAATGTCCCCAGCAGGTCTCTGTGTTCACTTTGGAACATGTAGGTATCTCTGATTTTCATTGCATTAGGCACAGGCATGGAGGAGATAACTGATAGAGAAGGAGAACTGGTAGACAGAGTCCAGCTCCAGCAAAACCCCCATTTCAGTGAGGAATTATTTGTGTCTGTGTCCTGCACACCGAGACCTGGGGAGGGTGTGAGCTCAGCATGTGCCTGGAAACAGCCCTGGGGTCAGTGTGGCTGCTTTTAGTGCTGTGGAGAGATCTGTCAGGGGGGATTTTTCAACGTGATCTGAGCGTATCGAGAGTGCGAGGATCAGCCCCTGTGACAAGGCAAGGGGACGTGATTCTGTGCCACAGAAAAGTGACCCAGTCCATTAATGCCCAGGGACCACTGCAGCTGACAGCCACTCACTGAGCACTCTGCTCTCACCAAGGGATGGCATTTCACAATCTATTTGTCTGTCTGGTTCTTTACCTTCAGCAGGTAGAGTAATGACTTCATTTTACAAATGTCAATGCTGGCTGTATGATATGGATTTCACTTGATTGTTAAACTGTTAATTTGCAGATCTTTACTAAGTGAATGCAAACAAATTCTGGTCCTCAAAGCTCTACTAATGCACAATGTTTGAATTTTAATTTCCAGTCCATCTTAGATTATGGTGATGAAAAACAATATTTAATCCCTCGTTAACACATGAATAAGCGGAAACTGTCATTTCCCACCAAACAATAATGGGATTATCTCAAGAACTGTCAGTTTATGTGAAAACATTATGTTGCCCAAATTTTCATAAAAATTAGCAGTGGGTAATATTCAAGATCAGAGCAATGGAAAGAGGGGAATCTGCATTCATGGTAATAAATATTCATATTTGTCTGCTCAGGAGATGAAAATCTAATCAAGGGGCTATTGATGCGCTGGCTTTTTTTTTTTTCTTTTTTTTTTTTTTCTTTTACCAAGATGTTTCATCTAAATTGGGTTTGATATGGAAATTAGTCTTACTCCAAGTCCTCCAGGCCATGAGCATGCTGGGATAACACTGGAGGTGTCCGGTACATCAGATGTTGCTGCTGGCATCAGCTTCTACAGACAACAAACACAATAAAATAAAATAAAAAATTGACAACATCTCAAGGGTCAAGCTCCCAGTGGCTTAGAGTGTTGGGGGGCGGGGGGGAGGTTCCCCCTAAACATTTTAATTTTATCCCAGTTAAATCCTCAGTACTGCAGGGTTAAAATTGACGGCATTTTTTTGCTTTTGTTGACAATTACCATAAATCAGAAGACGCTCTGCATGAAGCTTAATGAAATATGTATGATATAAAAATGGGAAGAAGATAAGTGCAGTTTGCTGCTTTAGGATTTTGTGTGTGTATCTCTGGATCTGTGCGTGCACATGCACAGCCTGAAGAGCTAACTTGTATTTTGTGTGCTGTGCACTGAACAGAAGAGTCAGGCACTTACTGATTGGACAACATATAAAAAACATATAATGTGAAAAAGAATGTATTATAATTTATCCAAAAGTGAGACTAATATGTTTTCTATATCAGTTAATTTCTTCAACTAATAAACTTACATGTTAAAATACTCAGTTTAAAATATTTCTTCATACTTTGTTTTGTCTTTACTGTCCTAAAAGAAGTGTTTTCCTTAAAATACTTTACTATTATTATTATTATACTCAGTACTTGCACACAGTATCTTCTTCTTCATTGTACTTCTCAGGGGTTTAATGACCTTTTGTTTCAAAAAGATTAGACACATCATTAAGATCCTGATCCTACAAATAACCCCATATATATACATATATACACATATACACACACACAGACACACACACATGTATATATGTGTGTGTGTGTAAAGAAGAACATCCTTTTATGGAAGAGTTTTGTGTTTTCTGACATTTGCCTGACAGACCTATGGGTGCTACTGTGGGACACTGGACAGTTCCATTCAGCTCCTCATTGTTGTGCACTCACCAGCAATGTGTGACTCAGTCCTCTTAAAATGTCTTCACTGAGTTTATTGAATTCCTGGAGAAACTGCCATACAAAAAGCGTATTTTTTTCAAATTTGGGACTGGGCAAAAAATATATCAGCAACGTTAAGCTATATTGCCTGTATCAGGAGAGAGCAGAAAGGTAGGCAGAGCCTGCTCTGAAAGAAATAATATTCCTACCAAGCAAGAAAAGAGAATAGTTAGAATACAAATATTGCTTGTTCTCGGGATTGCACCCTTTCTTTATCTATACTAAATAGGAATTTGGAGATATGGCTTGTTTCAGAATTCCAGTAATTTGTGCGATAAATTGTTGTGAGGCAGTATAAGCAGCCTGCCGAGTGGGGTGTGCATGTATTGGCAGACCTGATATCTTTAACTGCACAATCTGTGCTGGCATCTTTGTCCAAAATGTTTTTCAGAGACTTTATCTTCCTAATCAACTCCTTTGCCAAGCTTAAAAAAAGAGAAAGGAAATGCATGTAGCATTTATAGCAGATGGGTGTTCAGCTGTACAGGTGTCTGGTGTGCAGGTGCCAGATAATGCAAGGTAGTTGAATATTTTCTGGGAAATTCCATTACTTGTTCCTAAAAGAAAGAGTCAGCTGTTCCTCCAGTGCTACCTGCTCCAGCAAGATGCACACCTGGGAATATTAATGGCACCTCTTAACTCTTTGATCTTATTTGATCAGAGTGGTTCTTAGAGAGCTGCCTTTTTTCTCTTTGCCTTTTCCTAAGACACTAAATTGACTCTGAAGCTATCAGTTTCTACAGCAGAACAGCAGCAGCCTGCGTTGAAGTTAGGCAGCATCATTTGAACCAAGTTCTTCTTTATTCACTTCAGCTTCTTACATGTGTTATTATGAACTTTAATATCATTCCTAATTGTTTCTTCATGGAGAAAATTGCTAATCCTTCATATATAATAAGCAACCTTAGCTAAAAAAGATGGATATATAGGAAAGATTACCAAATCAGTTTGAGTAGCTTCTACTGAAATGCTGATTTGAGTTTGTCTTGAGAGATTATGATTAGAGAAGCATCAATCATAGAATCACAGAATCATAGAATGGTTTGGGTTGGAAGGAAGATCATGCAGCTCCAACCTCCTGCTGTGGGCAGGGACACCTTCCACTAGAGCAGGTGGCTGAAAGCCCCATCCAGCCTTAAATATTTAAGCCACGTATATATTAAGCCATAATACATCTCACAGCAGTATCTGGTGATCACCGTGTGGGTACTCACACCACTAACCTGCAGCCCATTTTAACTTTTTAAGGTGGCTGTGTATTAAGTCATATCCTCAGGTTGTTACCACAGGTTCTCCATGGCCCAAAGCTGTGGTTCTGGCTCCCATTTCCAGCCACCTGCATGCAGGGAGTTGCTGCTGCACACTACTGAAGTATCACAGGCAGCTTCAGGATGTGCGCTCTGATTCTCCCCACAAAAGTCCACTTGGCAGCACTCAGCAGGAGACAGAGCTTGTTGATATTGTGGAGCATTACTGCTTTTCCATTTGGATGAAATTTCTTCGTGATAGAAATAGCACAGAGACCCAGATTGAGGGGAGCTGTAGGCTCTCATGCAGAAGGAGAGACACCCTGATTTTCTGCATGACTCTCCTCTGTGGGATGAACCTCATTATCTACACTGAACATTAGCCTCCTGGAATTGTTTCTCCCTTTTTTTAGTTTTTTAAATATTCCAGATAGCTTATGAGACCCTGGGACAGGTATTTGTTCAACACAGCTCCTGGTTTATATCAAGATTCTTGTTCTGAGTCAGATGGGTGAAGGCTTGGACTTCAGTTTCCCATAGAAGTGCTCTGACACTAAACTGTAGATGATGGTAAAGCTTTCTGTCAACTGAACATTAACAAAAAGTCATGCTTGTGACATGAAAAGTAATTCCCTATTCAAAGTTTCCCTAAAACTTATGTGGATCTGTTAAAAAAAATTATTCTGCAGCAAATTGACATTTCTTTGCGTAAATCATTTAATTGAAAAAAGGCTGAGTAGTTTTGATTAACTGGAGCATTACAGTAATGCTTTCTAGACAGGATTGGGATCTCACTGTGTACCTGCCCACACATAAAGTGACAGGAAAGCTGTGTCTTTCAGTGATTAAGATAATCACTGAAAAAGACAAGATTAGGAAAGAAAGGGAATAAGAATTATCACCTTTATCATTTTAAAATTAAGTATACAAGCTATAAAGATATTGAATGAAATTACCCAGAGTTAGAAACAAGACCATGAGAAATTTTTAGGACCCAAGCTCCTATCCAGTGCTGGAACCAGACACTCACCTTTCCTGCCCATTGGTGTGCAATTCCAGAAGCATCAGAATGGAAGCTTATCTTCAGACTTGACTTAACAAAATGTTTTAATAATCCTAGCTGTGAAATGCTAGGAGCTGATCTTGGATTTTACAATAAGAGGCAAAGTAGTTGTGATACTGTATGTTATGTAAATTATATGCAAAGTATATTGGCATGCAGATTTGAATGCTAAAAGGAAAATCATTCTTTTCTAAACCAGAGAAGAGAGTTTTTCACCCACATAAGCCAGAATCTGCAGATAATTTTTTTTAACATACAGATGGTGTTCCATTACATCTTTAAACATATAATAAATTATAAAATAAATATTATTTTGTCTCCTTTCTAAAGAAGTTCAATTTCTCTACTTTGCTGGTACCAAGTAGGCAAAAACACTAAAAGTCTGTCAGATAGATAAGATCATATCAGGATACCATAATATTAAAAAAATATGTTATTAATGTGTGAAATTTTAAATTGCCATTTTAATACTTTAATATTTTGGTTTCAACAGTCACAGCTTGGAGTAGATCCAGGTGTTGTTTGTGACCCTGTTGGTCAGTAACATCCACAGTGGCTAGTACCATGTCGTTACTGCTGGTTTTATCCATTAGACAGTGGAATGTTCCTCTCTCTACTGACATGCTGAACTTTGGAAACACTGATGGGCAGATACAGAATATTTCAGGAATAAGGAATGTTCACAGGGCATGGCAAGACACACCTGATTGTCCTTCTGGCTCACCAATAACACAACAGTGCTATTAACCATATTTTGTTAGGTGTGACAAAACAGAACAATAGTGGCTGTGTCTGCTGTCTTTTCTCTGGTTTATCTTTTTCATTTTGAGCTTGAGTTTTGTGCCAGACTAATAGCCGGTGGCAATGGGCTGGGGAAATGAAACTTTTGCTAAGATTAGGGAATGTGCAGAAAACAATGTGTGAAATCCTGATTTGACAAGGATGAACAGACTGGTGAGGGCACTGAGACATTTTGTGAAGTGAAACCTTATTTATAACCAACGTGCCTTGGAAAAAATGGGAACAACAGAGGTGCCAAAAGATCCTACCCGGGAGACAATAGAATGACATCCTCATTATACCAGTCAGGGAATAAAGGAAGTGTGGAGTTTATTCTGCCCTCTCTAATTACTGGTAGCATATATTAATTGATGGTAGTGGAGCAGTGTGTGTGTTGTGCTCTGGGGTGATTATCCTTGTGAGACTGTAAGTTCAACAGTTGTCATGTGATTTGGAGTTGCAGACTGGCAATTTTCGTAATTGAATCTCAGGAAATAAACAAAATATGGCAACTTGATGCATTTTGAGCAATTAAATTTCTGCTGAATTTTCTGCTTCATCCTGGGGACTCCCATATTCTCAGCCAAATTCTGTCTCTGATTAAGAATGCAAATAACCCAAAGAAACAGAAGAAGGAAGCCATCTTTAGTATATCTATATATCACAACAATATACTCTATTGGTGCCTGCCTTTAATTTAAAACAGTCTAAAAATTCTGCCATCAGGCCACAAGTCAGGAGAGCAGAATGAAAAATTGTGTCAGCTGTGGCTTTTCTGACTCAGGAGAACAGGAACCACAGAATTCCTCTGTAGTAAAATGTTTTATTTGCAGGGTTTGAATCCAGTACTCCTACCCAGCCCATTCAGGATATACAGCATTCAGAGCAAAGTCTTTTCCTTGCTTTGTGCCAGGTCTCTAATATGCTTATTATTAATTAGTGTAGGAGGTACAGGGACCCACCAGGCTGCATTGTCTCATGCTAAATACCTGACAGATTAGCAGATGCTCAGGGGTTTGCTGGATCATTTCCTGAGAAGGTAAATGGTACATGCTAGTTATTTCTTGGGTGCAGTCCTGCTCATTTACAGAAACTTTATTCCAGCTCTTGCTTCATGGGACACTGGAGGAGTGGGCAGTGGCAGATCTGTGGTTTCCAGGATCTCAGTCCATAAGACTGGCTCTGGCTTTTCCCAAGGCTTTGAAAGAATGGCTCACAATCTCCTGCACCCTTACCCTCCAGTGAGGTATGAGCCCACTGATTTGAAAAGTGACACTATCCACCCCAAACTTAGTTGTACAGACACTTAACTGAATCATCTGTGATAGGAGCTCTATAATCAACAGAGTCCAGATATGATTGGAATTGCCTTTTATTTCCCATAGCTGATTAGAGGGAAAGCCAAAAGCTGGGGTTGCATAGTTAAATGGAATTCAGTTTAAAAGCTAAAACTTAATACGTTTCTTGACATCTAAGGTGTCAAGATTATTCTGTCATATAAATCACTAGGTAAACTAGGCTATCACAGTGTTCAGTGTTGGCTGAAGATGCAAATGGTGCAAATAATGTTCACCAAACACCATGTCAGTTGGATACACCTGTCCTGGGGATTCCCGATTGATCTTCAACTATTTGTGGCCATCTTTGACACTGAGGCTGTGCCCACAGTGTGTGAGCTCACTGAGCTTGAGCAGCCAGATCTCCATGTCCAGAAGGTCTCCTGACCCTTGTGCATTTCTGAGAGTCCATACAAGAGCTCTTTAGTTCTGTCCTACACTTCATGTAGCCCATGCACTGATGGCCCAGTGTGTGTTTTACCTTCCAGGGCAACCCTCTGGCAACTGTTGGCCTAAGCAGTGAATAGTCTGTAGTCTGCATTAGCTTCATAGCTGATCAAGAGCCTTTTCTGATATCCTGAAACCCTCTCTTTACAGGCGAGTTCCCTAATATTAACTTTTGAACACAAAGAGTTCATTCTTTTTTGGCCGATGTTGAGAAGTGGTATGGGGTTGGCCATGCTGACAGAACACT
This sequence comes from Sialia sialis, assembly GCA_009812075.1. Lineage (NCBI taxonomy): Eukaryota > Metazoa > Chordata > Aves > Passeriformes > Turdidae > Sialia > Sialia sialis. The sequence continues at coordinate 9,030,518 of VRYO01002734.1, read as the reverse complement.
TTGCAAGGGAAGAGGAAGGCTTTTGTGGTATCTAAAGGATGTTTCCTTCTTTTCTTTTCCATTTTACTTTGTGTTAAAGATGTATGACTTCCCAGTCAGCACAGCTTGCAGTGCGCCTTTGTTTTCCAAATTAGAAAAATCAAATGAGTTGTTTCTCAATACAGTTGTCGGGCAGTTTGTTGCATCCAGCTGTGAGCAATGTATGCCATGGAGAGAGCCCTGGCTGATGCCAGCACAGGAGATGAGTGATGGGGATACAAAAATAATGATGCCACTCCAAGTGTATGCAAACAACTCTGGTTCTCTTCTAGTAGAGTAGAAACCCCTGGTGCATCACTGAATCTCAAAGCTAAATCAGAAGAAAAAGATATTAATGTTGTCATGTCTTATTTTTGTTCTTTCTTTTCAGTACTTCCTCACCCCTTCCTAGGGGATGGTAAGAGACCTTACCATGAAGAAAATGTCTACATGAGTTCATGTAGTTCATATACATGAGAGTAGCTGACTCTGGTTTGTGCTCACCACAAACCTGTGGCTTCTTGTGTATAAACAACTGTAGTTCCCTCAGGTTGTCTGGATCATCCAGAAGAGGGAGACAACTCTCCCAACACTGTAAAATTCAGAAGTTTAGAAGGATGAAATACCTTTGAATTCATCTTTATTGCTTTTAAATAATTTACTTGAGGGTGTATGATTTTCCAGGGCAAGGGAAGCATTACAGGTCATCGTTAGAAGTCATCGAGTATTTTTGCCAAAATATTTTGCAGTTTATGAATACTGCATTGAATGCTAAGCAGTTGGATAGAAAAATTAAACCTATTCCCTTCTGCCAGCATTTTCCATGTAGTTCTTGATACTGGAGATGTCTTCTCTGTTTTGATTTTAGACTTGTTTTCATTTCTATTCTATTCAGAACAAGTCAGTATAATATTTCCTCAAAAGCTGTTTACTGAATTGATTTAGCATTCATTTTTATTTAATATTAACTTGGTGAATGAAAATAAAGAAAAAATGCTCAAATGGAATTGAATTTCAGGTTTCTATCAAACACATAAATGTGATAGTATGAAATAGAGAGTAAAAAGAATTTAAAAATTGTAGAAGGGAAGCACTGCTCCTATATGCCAGTAGGTATCTGATCCTCATTGATTTTCAGAGTCAGCTTCCAGTCATCTGACTCTTTACATCTTATGAAATATAATGCAATATATAAAAATAAATCAGCTGGATTGCAGCATGCAGCATTATGATGTCAAGGGTAAATGAACCCACTGAAAAAGCAACAAATGCACTTCATCGATTGCATTTTTTTTAGATTTTATCAACCAGCGTGCAGATTCCGTCTGTCTAAACACAATGTAGTCACCATTTATCTCCTATAAAATCAGTCAAAACAGAAACTCCTTTGTAATCAGTTTGACTCAGTGATGGTTTGGGGGTGGTGGGGCTGGCAGAGGGAATCACTTTTCTCCAGCAGTTCTCAGCCAGCCAATGCACACATCTTTTCAGGGGTTACCTAGCAACTGTATGCTGCCGTTAGTTGAAGTATAATGATTAGTTAATAGCCCATGACTTCACAGGTTACTTTCTTTACAATTACATAGAAGTATTTAGCATTTGATTTCTTCTGAAAACCCCTTCTCATACAGAAATTAATATCAGGTCAGATTATGACTGGCGCTTATCTCGCCAGTATAGAGTTAGCAGTAAGTGCTTCCTTTCCTCCACCTTCCCCATCATATTTTATGTCTCTCAGATGGTTGTTACAACTTAAGTGCATTACCAAGGGAAAATTATGAAATATGAAAAAGAAATCCGTGTAATTTGTAGTTTGAATTTTACCTGCGAATTGTGTGATGAACTGCCTGTTTGCATCTCCCATGTCATGCTAGGACTGGGCAAGAGAAAAGATCTTTCAGATGCAGCAGCATCATGGGGCACATTCACGACCCATTATTTCAGGTATTACAACATGATGTAAGCGGGACTTGACTGACACATACTTAGCTCAAGCCTTCAGCAGTGCTTGAGTGTTTTGGTACAACCCTTCACGTGGTATTTTACCTTGAGGTACCTTTTTACCCTTTTTTTTTAACTTTTACTAAAACCATGCCATTTTTTCTTTGTTTTTTTTACGTTTGGTGGGGTTTTGTTGTTTGTTTTTATTTGTTGGGTTTTTTTGACAGTAAGCTCTTTTTTTTTGCAAAGTTTAGTTAGCCCTGAGGGTGTTTTTCATCAAATATCTAAAATTCCTCTAAATTCTCCCTCTTTTCTGTATGATGCATTTATGCAATTTGGAGCAGTGCATTCTCTAGATTAGCAGGAAAAGCACATGTTTGTACTGCCCAGGTGAGCCAGCCATCCTTCAGGTGTGCAGCATTTGCTTCTGTATGAAGCTCCAAAGGGTGACAGAGGTGAACTGTGCCTTATTTCCTCCTGTGGCCCAAATAACCGTGACTGTACTGGCCATCCATGCTGACTGCAAGGTTGTTTCTGTTTTTATGGTGAAGTTTCCTCATATTGCTGTTGCATTTCAAAGCCAGTTTGCTTCTACAAGCATCTGCAGAAGTAAAAAAAAACAAAGTCTTGAGCACATTGTCTGAAGGGACCCCGGATCCATCTTGTCTCATCTCCTGCTCAAATCAGGGTGGTTGCCAACACTGTATCTGATTTGCTCTCTGGACTGGCACTTTGAGCACCATCATTTGAAGAATTTTTGAAGGCAGAAGGAAAAGGTGGGAATTACCACCTTAGATCATCCTTTGGGTGCTACTAACTTGTTTGTGCAATCTGGTCTCATGCCTTTTCCAAGGATTTGTTTTCTGTCCTCTTAGTCTTTTGCTGACTGATGGTGATACTGGTGTGTCCCTAGGAGAACCATCCTGGTTTTGGCATTCCTGCCATCTCGCACTGATAGATAATGATGAGTTCTCTTTGTCTTCCTTCACCTGCTCAAAGCCATGCATCAGAGGCTCTGCATGTAATGAATGTATCTGCCACAGATGTCTGGGGTGGCAATCACCCATTATCACACAGAACTTTCTTTCCCTGTCCTGCCAGGCCTGTGCAGGGTGAGGAATGTCATCATTTTCATGGCTTCCTCTGTACCTTCTGGAATGGCTGGTTGAACTAGCTTGACAAAGTTCCCTGCAGCTGTTTTCCTTCTGTGTATCACCAGGGGCTTTGCATGAGTGTGCAGTCTTGTTTGGTCCTAAAGAAACTTTTAGAATTGACTAGAAATGTTCTGGACACAGTCAGTGACAGCTTATTCCCCTGTTCCTGCTTCCAGGAGCTCAGGACCGAGTGCCTACAACAGTTGTGATTGAAAATGTTGAGAAAAAAATTGACGAAATGCCTTGATTAGGTCTCAAACAAGCACATTAGAATCTATTAGGATGGAAGATAAAGCACCAATGGTAGAAAGTATTACACCCATTTGTTCTTGCAAGACAAGGAAAATTAAGGAGCTTTCCTACAGTCCTTAGGTTCACTTCCTTAGTCTAATTTCAGGTCATAAACACCACTTGGCAGCTATCCCAAAAGGAAAAGCACCTTGCTCACCATTGTCCTGCTAAGAGCTGTCCCCGTTGAAAGCAGTGGTGTAGCTGCCCATGGCATTCAGGGAATCCCCTGGGATTTTGCTGTGAACTCCTTAAATACAACCTTAATCTGAATTTCAAACACTCACCACATAGCCTTTACTAGTCTTAAAAGCACAGACCAGGATTCATATAACTTGATTCAGGTTCGGGGCTTTCTCAAAGCTGCAACAAATTGCAGTTGGTATCCCACAAACCTGTGCAAGTTATTCTTACAAGCACAGGGAAGAGCAGGCAGAGTTCTGTTTGTCTCTTTTAATGGGGCTTAAATGTGCCACCAATGGGTAGAAAGTCTATGAAAATTCATAAATAGATAAATGTACAAAATAAATTTATTTCTATTATGGACTGAAGACAAAAATTATTACAAGTTTATTATAAATTTTATGCTTCTACTGTAATTCCCATTCCATATATCTGCATCACATAAGTCCAATTACTATTGACATGTTAGTGTAAGCTAAAACCCAATCCTTTTGTAACTTAATAAAATTTGAAGTGTTTTATGGGTGCAAGGGTTGAATTTTATAAATTGTAACTGAACAATAATTTCCATCATCTAGTATCTAGCAATTTTAAGCTTTGGTCTCATTAATAGGGTCAGATATCGTCATTGTTGGGAAGGACTCTTAAAGACAGCTGCTGCAGTTTCTGAATAGAAATCAGAGAGGTTGGGTTAGAATATCATAATGATTTATGTGACTTTGGAGATATTTTATCATACAGTACTAAATATAAACTTCAGGTACAACAGATGGCTTTTGCCATAAAATCCATTTATGCTTCATTCTCTAATGTGTGGTTATCACTCCATGTATACAGGATGTTTTGTCTTGCAGAAGTTTTCCTAAAGGATTGCAGCAGGATTTGTGCTGTCATTTATTAAGCAGCAGCCCCAGACCACAGAGTAGTGCTACACCATGGCAGCTGCCATTCTCCACAAAAATAGCATTTTTCATGTGTCTGGCTCTTTCTTTCAGTCAGCTCCACAGCAACTTTAAATCATTCATCTCTTTCTTTGTGTTTTGAGGCACAAATATAGCTGGAGATTGACTGAAGGACCATTTCAGGCTGTTTGGGTTTCTTAAAGAAGCACCATGTTCATTTGTAAAGTGGTTGATCAGTCTGGTGAAAGGAGCTGTTGCTACATCCCTGCCTCATTAGCTTTTTAACTGACTGTGTTGGATGTGAGCCCTGCTTGAAAGTACAGGGAGGTGTTTTGCTTCTGGTTTCATCAAAAGCAGCTTTCAAGCAGCAGCATGAAGATACGGGAAATTATTTGTTAAATTAAGCTAATAAGACCAAAACTGGCACCAAAGACTCCTGTCCCTCATTCCCATGTTCAGATATCTTGGTTATTCTTCTCAAATAAGTGGTGTTCGAACCCTAGCAGGCAGATTTGGAGTTTCTAATGACATTTTGAATGGAGCCTCCCTGTCATCCTCAGGAGAGTGCACACAGCCCTGGGCCGTGTGCTGGGGAAGCAGTCTCTTGTTAGCTAAGTGACAACATCACATGCACAGCTCTTCTGGCACTGGTCACGTTGTTTTTCAATTTGATGTGAGCATATTATTTAACACTGACTGCACTAAGGGTTTTTTAGCTCCCAGAAGAGTGTTTTACTGCATGTTTGATCCTCTTTTATTGCCACATTTCACACTCAACAAAAGCTTTGAACTGAGAGCCTCTGCATCCATTGGCATTGGGTAACAGCAGGTTTTATTCCCTTCTTTTACACACCTGTTTTACAGCACCTAAGTGAATAATTTTAAGACTAGAGCCTATATATCCAAATCCCTCCAAAACCTGAACCATTCTAGATACAAATGTCAATTAAATAGCAAGTGGTTTATCTGAAGTCTGTGCTGTGTGCTCTGACACACGTTTGTCTGGCAGGTGTGAGCAGCACCTGGCCCTGACACCTACGCTTTACATGCACTCATGAACTCTTTGTGGTTTCCTTTTCAAAACTATATTCCCTGTGAAAGGACTTGTCACAAGTTAAATTATCTGTGAGATCACTAACTCTGCCTCCATCCTAGTGTTAAATTCATAACAATTTCTGTCAACCCTCAGTATCAACAAGGATGTTTAATGAAACTCTTACAGCAGTAAAACTACATCATCTGGGCACAGGTGATGATGAGTCAGAAGACAGCCCTGGACCATACCATTAACTTATCAACTAGAGAATTCCTACTGGGCACATCCCTGCTTGTAGAGCTTTTTACTTTTTCTTTATTCTTATTTTTAGTCTAAAAGAGTAAACTTTGGCCTGAACTGGTATTTCTGTTGACATAAAAGATGACTGAGTTTGCATCCAGGTCTGGAGTTTATTTCTTGCAGGGTCTTTGCAGATCTTGCAGTGAGGTATTTTAAACTATACTTACCTAAATGAATAATCTTGTTTTGCAAGTCACAGTCTAAAGATTTTTTTTCTCCTGTGGAATTTATTTTCCCTGATATTTTCATTCTGTTGGTGTGTAACTAAATTCATCATTTAAATATGCCCAATGTGAAAAAGAGATCTGGATGCAAACACTGCCAGTATTTTTACAAAGGCTTTGTGTGACTAGGGGGAAGATGAATGAATATCCAAAAGTTCAAAACACACAAGGGGTAATCAGGAGAATTCTATGAAGAAGTGGCCATTGTGACAAATTTACCTTCACAATTTATGAAGATGGAACAGTGGATTCTATGTACAGTAATTTCACAATTATAAGCCGCACCTGATTATAAACCGCACATCTGGGTAGCTGGGTAGAGCACGGGATTTGTCCATATATAAGCCGCACCCGAATATAAGCTGCAGTTGGTTTTGGTTTTTTTTTTTAAAGCGAGGATCCATGTGCGACAAAGTAACAAGTTAGTAACAGAATCGTGCCAACACAGGGTTTGGTGTCAGGTGCTCAAGTTGCAAACAGTTTTCACAGACCAGCGAAGCCTTTAAAGGCAGCCCCAGGTGCCCTCCCTGGCCAGCTCTCACTTCCAGGTTGACATTTCACTGGGATTTGTCCATAAATAAGCCGCACCTGATGATTAGCAGCCCTGCTGGGGTAGGCTGGATTCTTCAATGAAAAAGGTGCGGCTTATAATCGTTAAATTACTGTACCACCATTTAGGCATCTGCTTTCAGCCTTGCTCTGCAGTGTGTATTTAAATGCTGCATCTTCACCATCAAAGTGCAAAAAACACTGCAAAATTGGCACATAGTACAGCAGGAGACAGTGTGTCCTTATTTTCAGCTCCTTGAATGTATCAGAGTGGAAGCTCTCAATGTAGGATGTATGATGTTACTCTGCAGAACCTGAGGGGGAACTCTGGTCTTGGGAGCAGGCAGGAGACAAACTTCCCTGTTTCTGCCTGGAAGGGGTGCTGAGCAGCTGTAAACTGTGCACAAGAGCTTTATGGTGCGGGTCTGTGAGAAAAAAACAAAACAAAACAAAACAACAACCTATCAAAATATAGAATTTAAATGGCCACTGCAAAACAGAGCTAAACAAAACTGCCTGCAGTCCCATCAGTGACCCTTGCTGAACTTCTAATGCTGGGGCACTCAGTGTACACTGACTCCAGCTCAGCCTCTGTTTTCACCTACTCTGTTTTCTGCTAATGGAAAGAGCATGTTGGTTACTGATCATCAGGGAGATACCTGCCCTGCAGTTTGGTAGTTAATGTGTAAAAACATGCTATTTTAATAATAATTTTTTTTTTAAATAGTATCCACCAGGAATAAACATTATCCCTTAATTTCTAAAAATAATTATAATATGCATGTTAAAATGCAGAAGAGTGTGTCTCATGAATAGGAATCTAATTTCATGATTTAAATGCTGATGGTACAGCTAGAAACCAACTCAAGTACATAACACACCAACCTAAGATTCTCAAATTTTTCTATAATATCAATTCAGCATTAGCAACGCTAAGCCACCTGCTCTTTCCGTAATAGTGCATCAGTTATTAAGACCAATGTTTTAAATTATGCTTATGCTCTAATAGAAAGGATCTGGTTTCTTAATTTAAGAGGTGATTTAGTTTACCTGCTTTACTTGGCATATTAATTGTGAAGTCACTGTCTAAGTGTCATGTAAGATTTAATAATGCTGAATTGCTTTGTTTAAAAAAACACAATCAGGAAAGATGCATTTAAGGAACAGCTTGGGTGAAAGAAATTAGCATGAACTAAAGCAAATCAGGACTGTGGGTAAGAGCAGTCCTGTGGACATGATTAAATATTTCTAGTTAGAAGACTGAAAAATTCTTCTGCACTGTGCTGAAAAACTTTATTTCGCTTCTTATCAAGGCTCTTACTAGAGTTTCAAAAGTACTTTTTAATTTTGAATTACTTAAATTCAGGGCTCAGTGTTTAGCATGTGTCACTGTCATTTGATTTTGAAAGCCAGTGAGTACTCAAAGCTACAGTTTGAATCAGATGAGATCCAAAATGCCAGGCAATTTTGAAAATGAGGCTTTATTTTTGGAACTTTACAGCATAAATTTTTTACACAGTAAACTGTGAGTTTAGGGTAGAAATTCCAGTAATTTTTTTTTTCTAACTTATGCATTACCTAGTCATATTAATCAATATATGTATTTTCATGTTTAACTTTTAAGAAAGTGTTCACTTGAACGGATCTGAATTTTTTCAAGTTGAGTCAAGATGAAGTGCTAACATTTCTGATTATAAAATATACAGTCAGAAATTTTGAGACTTTAATAACTTCTGTGAAAAGGAAAATTAATCAATCTGTCTATTTCTGAGTGTTGTCAGTGGCTTTGATGCCTAGAAAAGACTTGTACTGAGAAATTTTCTTTTAGTGTTATAAGTAGAATTTTCCTGATGTTGGATATTTGTCAAGGGAAATTCATCAAGATAAGAGAGTTAATTTTTGTTGACTTTATGGATTGTCAGAGCAAAGCAGAGCTCTGTCAGATGTCTTGAAAACCTTTATGTCATATTGCAGGGTATGGGTAAGGAGACAGACTGCAGAGCTGCAGGAGCCATTGATTTGTTGGTTCAGCCTTTCCTTGCCCTGCTTTCTCATCTCAAGGAATTGCACAATTACACTTGGGGGTTAATTATTGAACTCAAACTGCCCTTGATAAAGCATAGCAACTAAATTTCCATCAGTAGAAAAAAATCAGATCTTCCTAGGTACTATTTTAGGCAAGATAAAGGCAAATGCATTAGATCTTGCTTTAAATCTCTTTACCATCTTAAGCTTGGAAAGAGTTAGGATGGTTCTGACCAGTCAAGAGATTCCAAAACTTCAGTGCATGAGGACAATCTCCACAGTGTGAGATTCAGGAATACCCTTCCTCTCCTCTCTGCTTAGAGGGAGGAATGGAGGCTCTCACATCAGGGATGTTGGACCATGTGTCAGATCAGGTTCTATCCACAGAAGAGCTCAAGATCCTGAAGCCTCGAATTAAATCCCACAATGTTACAGAGGGAGAGAATCATCACACATGCAATGTTGAGTTCAAGTGTCCTGACTTGCTTCTCTGTCTGTTCTTACTCTTCTCTGTGCATCCACCTGTGGTTGCTGTCACGAGAAGAGTGTTCACTATGTGCATTTTTGGTCTAACTTGGTTAGATCACTCCTATTTTTAAAGACTCAGAAACCCACATCTCAGGTGTTCTTTGCCTATTAAGAAAATAATAGTTTCTCTTGTTGATCAGATCCTATTATTGTAGATCAGTGTTTATATTATTGGTGCAAAAACAGAAAAAACAAGGCTTATCTTGCAGAATGCAGAGTAGAAAACTGATGATGATGTACATGATTTAGACTGTCTTTTTTTTGTCTCCAGATATCTCCTCTGTGTCCAGCAGAAAGAGCAACAATAAATCTTACTTACACAAACTGATTTCAAAGGACAGCGGAAGTCCAGCTCTATGCACAATCAGACAAAGGCATATGTTTGCCCTCAGTAGTGGGGTTCAGGGAAGTCATCTCTCTGCCAAACCAAAATATGATCCTGTTCAGCCCTCCCAACACCCTTATGCCTCTAACTTCACTGGGATGACAGGGCAGTCAGTGTCTCATACAGGGGGTCACAGAGCTCCAGCAACAGCAAAATAGAAAATTAGTGATCTAGAAATACCAAAACTACTGTAAGACTCTCTAGCTTGCACCAAAACAGTCCCAAACTCACTGAAAGAAGAAAATGTACTGGAAACAAAATCACACTTCTTTTGAAAAAAATCTGTATCCTCTCTGGGGCAGCTGACAGCCCTGGGGCCTCAATACCTAGAAGTGAGGATGCTATTCCCTCTGATGCCCTCCTGCAGACACATGAGAATGAAGTTGCATTGAGCAGTGGCTGGATCAGTCTGGATTTAGGGACTTCAGAGATTATCAGATGTGATTGTTCAATAGGAAGTGGCTGTTGCTGCCCAGCCACACCTCAGCCCTTCAACATACAGGCACTGTATGTGCAAACACAGTTTGTACCTCTAGTATTTATTCTGCTTGTCTCAAAGCCCTGCCACTGCCACTGAGTGACTGCTCCAGCCATTAGAGGAGGGGTGATGGAACCTCTCTGAGGTGCAGCCAAGTATCATAACCACTGCTACAGATGGGAGCTGGAATGTAGAAATGAACTGTGACTGTCCATAACCCATGTGGGAAGGCAGCAACAGACTTGAGAATTGGTTTGATGTCTTCTCAGTCTCATTTCTGTATCTTCTTTACTTTGTTCTGTCTTGTTCTTTTTCCTTCCTTGCCCCAACTGAGAGCATTATCTGAAGGTGAAGAGGGGAGTTGTGCTGGGACCTGAACTACCCATGAGACACTCAAGTCCTGGACCACCACAGACCAACCCAGCCACTGGGTTCTTCTCACAGAAACAGTTTACATTTCCAATAGTGGCACATTTTACAGGAATTCACCCATTTTTTAGTTTAAAAATCTCTACCTTATTAGCTGGACAATTTTTAAAGCTTTTATCTGTGCACTTATTTCTGTCCTTACTGTAACATCCATCTATCTGGCAGCCTTGAAGACATTTACTTTTATAAAAGTTCATGAAGGTGGGGAAGTAATAAGTACAGTAATTTCACGATTATAAGCCGCACCTTTTTCATTGAAGAATCC
>VRYO01002734.1:8950834-9009715 GCA_009812075.1 Sialia sialis | reverse complement strand
GAAATTACTGTAGTTATGAATCTGTGTTTATCTATGGTTTGCACATGCCCTGAAGAAGTTTGTGGCAGTTCACATCTGAATTCACCAGGCTGTACAACCCATCATTGGTCAGGGTAGAAACAAAGCTTGTTGAGAACTTGTGGACCATGATCTGGAGAGTTTGTAATAAACTGCATGATCAGGGTGAGAAATAGATCTTTTCTAAATAAATCAAGGAAGTTTCTGTGACACAGACCTGGTTATTAGAGGAGACCTTAACCTCCTTGCTGTATCAGCAATTCCCCAGGACACAGCAGTCAAGAAGATTTTGGAAAGGTGTCAGGGATAACATCTTGATACAAGAAATGTACCAAGGCCACCAGGGTAATACACACCTTGGTCTGCAGAATTGGCCAGGAAAGATAAAACCAGGACAACCATGGAGAGAAACTTTCATACTGAGACTGGTTAGGTGAAGAACCAAGGGTCTGGGAAAAAAGGTGGATTCAGATTTGGAAGACATTACATAGAGTACCTTCCTTCACCTTCACAGTGTGTTCTGAAGTGGTTGTTTTTTGTTTGAGAGACTCCCTGCATCAGCAGAGAGATGTGGAACAAATGATAATACAAGGATTCTGTCAGGGAATTGCTAGAGTCACCATCTCTGGAAGTATTTAAAAGATGCGTAGAAGTGGAACTCAGGGACATGTTTTGTTATTGGATTTGTCAGTGCTGGACTCAATGATCTTAGAAGTATTTTCCAACCTAAAGGACTCCATGATTCTTTGATTCTGTATTTTATTCCAGTAGCCTAAATGACGTAGATCTGGATGATGGATATTAAGTGACAAGATAAATTGGAGTCAGTATGAAGGCAAAGATTTAAACTACAGAGGGGAGGGTATTTTTTTTTTCAGAAACAAAATCTTGTAGTTATATTTTCTTATTCTGAAAAGAGTATTTTCTTTGGAAAAAAAAATGCAAAGTTAAGCCCTCAAAATTTAATGCCTGACTTACATTTTTGGTGCATCCTTAATTTGTCTCATTTTTTCCATGTATATTAAGCTAGGATGTTTAATTACAGAATCATGCTTCATTCGTATGCAGGAGGACTCAGGTCTGGCAGTGAACTAGGACTTTGCAGTAAAGCAAATGATTAAGAGTTCCCCACCTCCTTTGTTAAGTAAGTCAGAAAGTATAGAGTGAATGAGACAGGATAGTCTCTTGGTTAAAACAGCAAAATTCATTTTGTTTTTACCAGAAAGACTTTTATGAAAGTAGGCAATTTTCTTACACCAATTTTGCCAATTATTTCTTATTTTCTAGATGTACAAGACCTTCCACATAGGGCTTGATACATGGGTTTGGTGAGCACTCACACAAAAAATGTATGAACTGAAGAGTGTATGTGAATATATTAAATACCAAAAAATATAGAGACAGCTCAAACTGTACCCAAAATTAATGAGTACCTTTTGACATAAATCTCTCTGTGCTTCAAATTCCCTTTGTACAGAGTGAATAATGCCCACATGTCCTAGCAGGATATGAAATTCATTAAAATTATGCAGTGTTTGTATACTGGGAGAACGAGTACCAAAGAATGAAATGAAAATATTGAAAATTATTAATTTATCCTTAGAGCTGACATCTGTCATCAGAGAGGGCATTGTGTAATGTGAGGTAAATATGGCCAATGGCCAAATGCAAATATAGGCTCAAAAATACTGTGCCCTGAGCAAAGAGGAGTCCTTATAAAACACCATTTCAAAATACATGAAGAGGACAAGATAGGGTTGATGAGGCAACCGTAATCCTGGCTTTTCCTCACACTGAATGCTTTATTTTCCAAACTTAATCCAGTGATTAAAGAAAAGCTTCCCAGGATTCTTTGGTCCAAGTGAGAGCAGCAGGTAAATCTAAAAAAAACCTCATTCCCTGGGCATACGAATTGATTCAACCTGCACCCCAGATCCAAGATGCCAAGCCCAGATTCCCCTCCCCATCCCAGCACCTGTGCATTGACCTGAATGTGCCTGTTTTGGGAAATCCATCATAGAAAATACTTCAACATCCATGTGCATGGATGGGACTCTGTCCCTAGGGGCTGACAAAAGTGCTGAGCTGCAGTGGGATGCTCACTACTCTCTGGCCCAATGGATGCTTAAGTGGGATGCTTAATACGAAGTGGAAGAGTTCCATCAGAATGGACCAAGAGGAGTTTCCCTGGACATTCCAGCTCTGGTGGCTTCAGCTGTCCTGGCAGGAGGTATCTTCCTGGGGAGGTATTTGATCAAGGCAGGGCCCCCATCATATGTCAGATGTTTTAAATACTGAGCTGCTGGATGAAAAGGGGCATTGTCATCTTGCCCTTAGAGAAGAGCAGACCTCCTTTGCTTACCTGAAGGATGGGTTTAGCTACCTGAGCCCTGAATGCAGCTAAGTGTCTCTGTGCAAGAGGCACTGAATGATGCACGCTGAAATCATATCCATCTTCTACTGGCCAGGCTGGGCAAATGCAGTGATGTGCGAGCTGGGAACCCTTCATCTGGCCTTTTCCTTACCCCAAAATGCCTAATTCAGAGCTGGGAAAAGCCCTTGGCAGGACAGTATCTAGGAGGCAGTTGTTGCAGTGAAATTACCAAATGCCCTTGGGCTACTTTAGCCCAAGGGGGAAAAGAGGATATTTAGGGATGGCAAGATGTAGTCCACACATTCTTAGGTAGCTTCTGCAGGGAAGTATTCATCATCTCAGAGGAAAGTTTTTCATTAATGTAAAATACAAGGTTGCTCCTGAGAAACCTTTTCTGAAGTGTGTTTAAACTATGCACTTCAAAGCTTCTTGTGAGGCCTGGCTTCATAAGAAACTTTGCCATAGATACAAAGAAGGAGAAAATCTCCGAAGTAATGTATGGAAATAAGAGGAAAGGCTGTTTGCTCCTTTTGCATGAATGCACCAGATTTTGACACAAGAAAGGAAACAGTAGACAGAAGAAGCTCAAAGCTCCCAGCTGCAGCCTTTTTACAGTAACAATAAAATATGGAGTTTAGCCAAAACTCAACTTTCTCCATTATTTCAGTCTGTTTTCTTGCTCATGACCTGCCCAGCTTGTATCCCAGAGCATCATTTTGTGCCTGAGCTTTAAAATGCCATAGTTACACCCTTCTCAAGCTGAGCACTAACAGTAGGTGGAGATACAATCCAATTGTTCTGCAGTGTTTCCAAACAATCTGAAGCCAGTCTGACTTGCTATTAATTTTAATTAAGTCTTGCAACAAAAACCAACAGAACAGTGAAAACCATGAGCAAAAATAAATGTGTAGGTCATGCCTTTAGCTCCCTTTATGCAGTAATCTGATAGCTTGTTTTGGCATCACAGGTGGAATACACAGACCTAAGTTTAGTCTCTGCTGTTTGTTTTTCTCTCAAAACCCATGCCTTCTGCTTCTCCTTTCCCTCAGTTAAAGAAAATTATTATAAGAGGGAGATGATTCTGAGACCAATTCAAGTATCAGAATACAAGCTGATTAAAAAAAAAAAAATCTATCAGGTTATTTAAGATTCCTATTTGTTGCATCTTATTTTTTAAAGGAAAGGCAATATGAAATGCTGACATTATGTTAATTAAACTTCTACCATAGCTAGATTGGAAAGGCTGGCTCTGATCTATGCTTCCACAAAGGTGAAACAAAATGGTGACTGTGTTTCTTTGCAGCTTTAAAGTTTGGAAAATGAAGGACACAACCAGCTTTTGCCCATGCAGATACACTCACTTTGCTCCCTGGGCAGCAGGCAATGAATATTGACAGTTCTAGTAAGAACTCTTAATCATGTTTTTAAAGTTCTCCCAGACCTGCAAATCAGTAGGAAGATCAGCGTGCCACCCCTAAGGACAGTACCCCTGAAGAGTTTATGTCTGTCCATTTTGATGGTACCTGCTGCCCAGCTTTTCAGATCTTTGCAGGTTTCATATCTAAAAATTCAACTTTAATTTATATCCTTCTCACACACAATCAATCCAATCCAGCTGGATATCAGGGAACAATAGTTTTGGGGTTTTCTCAAACCAGAATTGTGTCACAGTTGGGCTATGGCACTGTGTCTGCTTCAGAAGCCTCCAGATGTACGCCACCAGGAAAAACAGCCAGGACTAAGCTGCAGGATGGCAGAAAGACTAATGTTCATTAAGGTGCAGGAAAGTGCTTTTCTGGAAATAATTCTGTTTTCTGAAGGTACCTGCTATTTTGTTGTGTGCTTTTATGCTGTTTGTCATACACAGCATTTAACCTGTCCTCCTTTTCATTCCTTATGAAATATTTGATGATATGCACAGCTTGGTTTACTCCTAGATCTTCAGTTTCAGAAGGAAGCTCTAAATAGAAGTAAAGATATAAGGGAAACAAAGGGATGAAGTCTCTAGGCACACAGCAAACTGGAGGATATCTTATGGAGATACCTGTAGGTTCTGAAACTTATTTGCTCCTCTCAGTAGCCTCTCCCAATTCACAATTTCTTATTCCCATGGCAAATTGGTCAGACATGTTACCAAAGATTATACTGAGATGACAAAATGATACTTAATGGAAAGCTATTAAATAAAAGGTTCTGTCTTTCATATCGTTAGGTTGATGAAGACAATTTTCAGAGGAAAGCACCAGAACACCAGGAATCACAGTGAACTTTAGAGAAGGTGCAATTACCTCTCATGTGAAAGTCAAGTCACATATGTTTCACTGGTGTTTTTTAAATCTCATGCAAGATAATTGCTACTGCTGGAAAATATCTGTCTTTCAGCACTGCATATCATATTCATCCAACTTATAGGACTTCTTTCATTAATAGTTGCATTAAAATATCACCCCACTCATGTTCTAAACTCAGCAATTACTGAATTTTTAATTACGCGATTTTGTTATTTCTTCACTGCCTTTAAGTTCCTTGCTTATGCTCATGAAAACTAGGAGAAAAAAATAAACTGTGAACGAAAGAGCATATGGATCTTGTGTGTAGATATTTCTGTTTCTGCCTTTCATTTAAAGAAACTGAATTTTAAATGAATAAAAAGAAATTTCAAGAGACAGACACATCTGACCAACACTAGGCTTCTAGAAATTTATGGTATGATTCACCATAATCCAAAATCCTAATAATGAAATGCATTTCTTCTACAAATGTGTTTTCTGTATTGCATCATTTGGTAGCACTTTTTGATAGCAGAACTCCACACTGCAACTTACCAGAGCTCTTTAGTGCCCCTGCACCAGAAAGGAACCTGGTTTCAAGTGAATTCACTTGATCCTGATTGTCTGTCTGAAGAAGTCACCAATTTTCTAGCACTGAGTGTGTATATATATATATATATTTATATATACACATATATACACATATATATACATATAAACATGTATACATACATATATATGTACATATATATATACAGATAAAGATATAGATATGATATATACTAATGAGTATATAGAATTATTATATGTATATATATTTTTTCTAGCATTGAGTGCACATATATGTAGTCTATAGCAAATAATGATAATTCATAGCATTTCTCTCACATCAATGAAAACTTTGTTTGCCTTTGGTTTTCTCTCCATAGGAAAGTACCTTTATAGTCATACCAGAATGTTTTATCTTTTCTATTTTATGTTTGAAACATCATGAGCCACTCAAGATCCTTGAGTTTTACACGGTCTCAAGTTGATTTCCACTTGCATTCAGAAAACATTTAGAAGAGCATTTTTTGTTCAACACAAAAATGTCATTAACTTGATTCCCTGAGCCTAGATCTGTGCAGTGAGCCACAGAAGTTCAACTTTACTTTCTAGGGGATATTTTACAAAGCAGAGGCTCTGATTTTGCCTGGGGTCTGGTCCCACACAGAGGGCACTGAGCACCAAAACTCTGTCACATTGGCAAGGATTTCTTCCCTCCTACATTTGTTCTGCTGATGATAATTTCAGTATGTGCTACCACTATGTACCTACCTGTGCCCTGGGCTCTGGATGTGTTTATAAATTCAAAGATTACAGACATGATAAACTGCATTTTGACAGTAAATAGAGCATATGGTGATATGCTGATGTCGAGTCTTAATAGAAACGACCCTATTGCAAAGATTTCAGTCTACCAGTAACAGAAATATGATATTTAGGCAGGCTTTGTGTTGTTTGAAGCTACTGGCCATTGTAGCTGAATTGCTGTGCGGCTCCACTCAGCCATTCTCTTTCACAGAGGTTTTTCTTGAGCAGGCAGCTATTTCTTTCCCTTTTCGTTTGTTTGTTTATTTGTTTGTTTTTTGGTTGGTTGGCTGGTTTGTAAAAGGGCTAGGGAGTTATGTAGCTTTCCCTGGGAAGCATAAAGGTTTGCAAAGACTTATTCCTCCCTGACGTATGTGGTTGTAGTTAAACATTTCGTTACATGGCAA
Source organism: Sialia sialis (assembly GCA_009812075.1). NCBI lineage: Eukaryota > Metazoa > Chordata > Aves > Passeriformes > Turdidae > Sialia > Sialia sialis. The sequence goes on along the minus strand of VRYO01002734.1, from coordinate 9,003,296 downwards.
CTTTTCCAACAAACCACCTTGCTTAAAAATGAACTTCAAATTGCAAGTCTGCTTTAGCAGCTATTTTATGATCAAATTCCCTGGTGAAGTATGTGTAAGCTGCTGACTTCAGTGGAAGCAACATACATCTGAGGGCAAAATTTGTCTCATGGATTGACTGATTGTCAGCTGTTTGGTGCTACGTGCCAGCTATTCAGAGGCACTTAGCTCCCAGCAACTCTTGCAATGAGACCTCAGGCTGAATTTTCACAGGCTTTTTGTGAATCTCACATACAATGTGTAAATAAAAATGGGCCTGACTCCTTATGTTCAATGGGAAGCAATTTATTCTCAGGAGCAGTCCCAATGTGTATCCAGATCCTGTTGAGATGATTAAGTACTTATTAACGTGAGTAAGAGTTACAGATTACTGCGTTCTGTTGACTATTTTTAATAAAACCACAAGGCACAATTCACATTGAAGTCAGTGGGCAGAGGTTGGAGGAGCAGGAAGCACTCATTAGAGACATGGACTGCACTGGGGTCCCTTGGAACTTGAGGTGTGATTTTTAAATTGCATCTTTGGTTTTGTGGGTGCCACTTTACACTTGCAACTACTTGCACCCATCATTTTGAACTGAAAAGGTATCTCACTTTCCCTCAGCTTTTTCTCATGGGTGGTTAATGTCACACACAGAATTAGAGTGCAATTTAAAAGTAAATATAAGAAAGAATATTGTTTTCCAAGCAGACTGCCTTGTAAAAACTAATTTTTTTTCTCCATACTCCCTCACTGTAAGCAAGATATTAATATTTTCTTTCTTCAGGTTTACAGTTTGGGAAAACTCCCAGGGTACTTGGAACTGGTTTTCAGCTGCGTTTCAGGGCCACAGTTTCTGCCACATTTCAACAGGGGTCTGAGGAGTAAGAGAACCCATGACTAAGGTTTTGTTCACCCCCACCTAGCACTGGTGATGCTCTTCAAAGCTGAGCCCCAATCCTGAGCTGCCTTCTTCAGATTTAGACTTTAGTACTCAAGCTCTGAGCTGCTTTATGAAGAGTTTGCATAGATTGAACATGTTTAACACATTTTAGAATAGAACCTTTTAAATGACAGGCATCCATCTATCAGTCCCACCACCCAAACAGAATGACAGGGTGGTTTTTTTGACATTCTGGGCTCCTAAATTAATTTACTTGCTTGATGGTGAATTATTTTTATTTTGAGGTTGATAGAAAACCAGCACACATTGAGTGTTAGTTTCATTTTGAGTCTGCTCATCATTCATTTATCAAATGAGGTGTCACTTTGTGTTGGTTGATGGAGTCACACAGTTTTTACTCTGGAAGCAGTTCAGACCAGAGAGGTTTTGTTCCACAGTAGAAGTCATTCACACACTCTTATGAACAATAACATTGGTATTCTAAGAAAAAAGCATACTGTTCCTTACTTTGAAGTAGCAATAATCAAATCTGTTGAACATGACATCTGAAAGCTTGAAAGGTTTGGAATTATCTGAAGAATATGGTTGTTTATGCACACAGAATTATAATTCACAAAGGTGGATTATATCCCATGACTTCAGGCTAAATACCCCAAACTGAGAAGCCATGTGATATTTGTATATCTTTTCATCATGTCATATATGTATATATATTCATTTTCAAGAAATCCAGAGATCTACAGATCTCTCATCATACAACCACTGACAATAAATGTCTTATCATTCCCTTGTGAATATGGCTCAGAAATAAAAGCCAATGATTTGGAAAATCAAAAGACTATCATGTGATTGTTAGAAAATTTAAATAAGCCCATTCCACACATACAGTCAGGGAGAAAGGTGTACAGATCTGGGCAACAGCTGAGCTTATTATTTCAGAGTTTAATCATAACAAGAGAGGCCATCATGAAACCTTAGAGACCGAACTTCAAAACCAAATTATGAACAGCCAAGAGGGTAAAAAGCTCTAGTCAAATTCGGAATCCAGTTCTAAATAGGATCTCCACTTCAAGAATGAATAATAGATGGAGTCCAACTGTTATGTGGTTGAGCACAAATTAGTGATTCATTGATTGTAATCAAAAGCAGCTGCTTGTAATCAAAGCATAGGTTTTGATAGGTCATTATCCAATGATATGCTAATTTTCTATGTATATAAAGAGCAGAGATGGAGATTTTTAAGAGAGGTCTTGACAATGCAAAATATAGATTTTGTGAGAAGTTTACCTTGGTGTTTTCTTTCTTACCTGTCCTTTTTTCTCAGTCAGTATTTTCTGTCTCCATAATTAGTTTGAGTTTTGCAGCAGCTTATTGGAAATGTCACCGACAGCTGGTTTCATGCAGCACAGCACAATAATGCATTTATAGGAGGAAATCAGGTCTTAGCCCTTCTTTTTATCGTTATTAGCTCACAATTAATACTTCTTGCAAAAGTTTGTGAGTCCAAATTTTGCTAAGTCCTTAGGCAAATATTTTCAAATTTACCTGTTTGGATTTAAAACACTTCAGTAAATGGTAACAGTTAACCAGCAATAATTAGTGAATGAAAATTACAGCTATCTAGAAACCGAAAATCAGATAACTCTTTAAATTCGTAAATTTATACCCACATTTGGAAATACCTTGCCCTCAGATCTCATAGTCCTGAAGTTAACAGAGACAGAGCTCCATGCAAAATTAGTTTCCCACGTATTCAACCACAAAACATCTTTGAAGTCCAAAATCTCCTTAACTTCTCTTCTTTTTCAAAAGAGACATTATTTTGCCAGTTCATGGCTTGGAAGGGTTGCTGGTGTCAGGTAGGTCTTTGGTTATCTCCCTTCCAGCTCTGCAGCACCCTTGTGAGCCAGGTTGATCTCTGGAGTTGAGTTCCAGATGTGAAACAGAGGAGGTTGGAAGGCCAAAAAAAACCAATTGCAATTCCTAGTCTAAATTCAAAACACAATAGCCACAGTAATTTCACACTCATAAGCCGCACTTCTGGGTAGCCGGGAAGACCATGGAATTTGTCCATAAATAAGCTGCACCGGGTGATAAACCACACTTTTTTTTTTTGAAGCGAGGATCCATGTGCAACAAAGTAACAAGTTAGCAACAGAATTGAGTGATCGCGGGGTTTTCTGTCAGGTGCTCAATTTGCAAACAGTTTTCACAGACCAGCGAAGCCTTTAAAGGCAGCCCCAGGCGCCCTCCCTGTGCCGCGGGCCCCACCATTCCCGCCCCCAGCGCTGGCTGCTGTGGCTCCCCGCCCACTCAAAAGTGGCAGCTCAGTGGGCTGGCCGCATAACGACGGCAAAAAGAGGTGGCAAAAAGCAGTGGCAAAGTGCGAAGCCAGCAAAAAGTGGCGGCAAAAAGCAGCGGCAAAGAGGATCAGCATTGTGCGAAGGCGACAGCGTGGCAGCTCCCTCCCCAGCCAGCTCGCACTTCCGGGTTGGCATTTTGCCGGAATTTGTCCATAAATAAGCCACACCTGGTGATTAGCCGCATTTCTGGGATCGGCTCGATTCTTCAGTGAAATAGGTGCGGCTTATCAGTGTCAAATTATTGCAATTCAATGGAAATTAGGCCATGCTCAGTGTTCCTCTAAAAGAGACCATAAATGTCCCTTTTTACCTCATGTCTCATTTGCCATTGATCTTGGTGTTTGCAATCTGTAGTTATTGTTCACTCCCTAGCTGCATTTAGGTGCTCAAGAGGAGTTTTCCATATCAATACAAGATTTTTCCATTTCAATACAGTCAGAAAGTAACTTTTTTAAGCCTCAAATCTTGATGCTACAAACCATTCCTTATGTAATTTCCAGACAGTCTTTCTGTGGTTGCCATTTAAATTGATTTGGAATCTAAAACTACTACATCTCTGTCACAAAACTGTCAGTCTCAACTAGTGACCACTGGATAAGTATTAGATTAATACGAAGATAAGGGCAGCTCTCAAACATTCTCTGCCTCTCAGACAGGTTTATAAAATGTGCTACTTGTAGAAGCACTGACAACCTGGTAGATTAGGTTGCATTTTTGAGCCCCAAATTTTTTGTAACTGGTGTGTTTTTGACATTGGGAATTCTTTTATTGAAGAATTTTTGATATCAAGACATGGCCACATCAGGAGGAATAAGGAGGGGATCCCAGCACTCTTGCACTGGTGGTAACTCCAGCGCATGTCTGACCTCTGAGACCAGATTTGTAGAATTAGGAGTTGAAACTTCCTTAAGAGGGAGGTTCTGCCCTTCTCATTGTGGGATTTTGCATCCAGGACGTTGAAAGACCTGTCCTGTAATCATAAAGGGGATCAGTGACTCAGGCATTGGCACTGTCATGTGATGATGACACCAGCAGCCCACATCACCTGTGGGATCCACTGCCCCTTTCCAGCCCCTCTGGCTCTCTGGTTCTCTAACTAATCCCAATAATATAATGAGCATTTCTAGTTTATCCTCGGTTTTCCCCCTGAAACTGTCCCAGTCTTGGAACCATTTTCACTCATCAATATTTGCTTATAAAGCAAACACACTCCAGATTATGCAATGGTTTCTGAATGGAAAATCATAGCGAAACAGAGGATTCTTTTCTCACTAATCATGGGTTTTGTGAGTAAGACAGAAAATGTGGACAAAAACAGAGAAAAATCACCACAGGCTGGTGGGTGATGGGTTTTTCATGTTCCCTTTTAAAATGGGAAATAGTTTTCTTCAGTGAGGCAATTTAAGGTGTCTTGTAAGTAAATTGTGAATGCATTAAAATAATCCCCTCACTTATATAATTTCTGAATTTGGCCTAAAGTAATCATAAATGTAGATGGAGAGAAAACATTAATGTCATAAAAATAAATAAAATCTCAAAGAACTAATTATGTTTTTGCTGAGCACATTCTCAGTCTTCATCAGGAATATGTCATGTTCTGAAGAACAGTTATTTGTTTACACTGTTTCTAAGACCTTAGAAATATCTGTATACAATTGATACTTTTGGAATGTCTGTTCTATGAGTATTTCAGTTTTGAAGAATATGACTGGGGACAGTTTTGATTGATTTAATTTCTATTTCCAAAAGTGAGCCAGTAAACACATGAAAATATTTTTTTATTACAGTTTTTTAAAGTAGAAAAATGTTTGATGCAGTTGTTCTCTATTCTTACACCCATCTTCCCAATATTTCTTACTTTTTACTCTCTCACAGCAAGATGGGGCCCTGATTGTCTAACTGGGAAAAGTTAGATGGTCTAGTTCCTCCCATTCCATCCTTCAGAGGTTAATACACAGAAAATGGAGTGACCATTTAGTCAGATTTCTAAACATTTTTAAAAACAAAAATATTAATTTTGCTAATCCAGCATCCAGGGGAGAGGCCAAGTGTGGCAGAGGGATGGAGAGAGAAGATGCAGCCCTTGCTGTTGGATGTGAGGAGCAAATCCAGACCCAGTGGAAATTATGTCCTCCAACCTCCACCTCAGATACTAAGTTTTCCCCTTTTGAGCCTGGATGTTCAGTGCTGTGCCATGGTCAAAGTGGGCAGGAGAACCAAAGTCCTTTGCTTATCTCTGGCAGTGGTTGACTTAGCTGGCTTTGCCTGTAGGACAAAAATGTACTCACAGTGAAGGATAAATAAGAAACATTAATTCAATTTTTAAATAACATTGCATTTCTTTCTTACAAAGGTTTTCCTGGGGGGAAAAAAAAAAGATAAATGATACCATTTCTCATCAGCCTCAAGCCATTATAATTGCTGGAATGAAGGTAAACAGCAAGCCAAACCAAGCCAGCATTTGGCTCCCTGTTCTGCTGACTGATGTATTGTTATTTGAAGTGCTGCATACCTCATTATCTGCAGTTAATAAAGTAGTATTGTGGGCAGATCTGCAGTGCTCTCAGATCTATGGAGCAGGTTAAAAAGTGGACTAGCACTTAAAGGTTGTGAAGCAGAGAAAATGATCTGCGAAATTCACAGTGAATAACAATGCATGTCTTCCAGCATTGTGTTGCCCCCTGTTTTCTGCTTTTAACCACAGCCAAAACAGCCCATTCTCCTTTTTTATTTTTTTCAGTATACATATTCACCTTGTCATATTTTTTCATCTAGTTGTGGGATTGTATTCAAATATTCACACTGGAACCACAAGGCAAACGTACCATTTTTGTTGTCTAGTTGAAAAAGTCTTTGCAATTGACAGGGAAGGTAAGATTTGCACCTAAGTTCAAAGAAGGAGTAAAACGTTTGTTATCAAACTGGAATTTGATAAAAAGTATGCTACAGGACATGGCCTTTCTTTAGTTGTTAGAGAAAACAAAATTTCAAGTAAAGGGATTTCATGAAAAGGTTGCAATACGAATTTCAGAGCTTTCCACCTCTTAAAAAGGTATGACTTATAAGAAAAAAACAAATAAATAAGCCCAAGATAACTTTAGTTCATAGGATCCCATGTGTACTGCTGCTGTGGCCAACAGTGATTATCAGAAGACAGATAACATGGTCGAGTGTGCTGGAAGATGCTGCATTTCCCTCCTTGGTCACTTCACTTCTAAATCTTCCTCTCTCTTATGAGCTTTTACACCTTCTGCACTCACAGAGGTGTGGAGTGGGACTGGGAGAGTGCGGCCGATGTCAGAAGTACTGAGATGGTCACAAGCTCTGTCAGCACAGGCACCCCCAGGCTTTAATATCCTCTCCACCAGGCTCCTCAGAGCTCATTAACACAGCAGATGAGGGGAGCTTTGCCTCCAGTTTTACCCTTGCCCCTTTTGCCCATCCCACACATCCTGCACTGAGTAGTAAGCTCCAGCAAGTCCGTTTTCAGACTTTGGACCACCAAAATATGTCTAAAAGAGATAAGTTCATAGATGTTAAAAGGAATCCAAGCAATGGTTTGTACCTCACCAAAAATGTTTTAGGCATTCAGGTCATAGAGTTTGAAGCTACCAGCTGGATACAGAAGCTTTAAAATTGACAAAAGGAATACTAGAAGAAAAGAGGCGGCTTTGTGAAACAAATGCAGTAATTTCACGACTAAGGCGCACCCTTTTGACTAAAATTTTGATCTAAACCCGAAAGTGGGCCTTATAGTCTGGTGCGCTTTATATATGGACAAAGTTCAGAAATTTACCAAACTGGAAGCGTGAGCTGCGAGAGCCGTCAGCCGCCGCAGCCAGCGCCGGGAAGGAGTGCAGGGGCTGGCAGCACGGGGAGGGCACCTGGGCTGCATTTAAAGGCTGCGCCGATCCGTGAAAATGTTTGCAAATTGAGCACCTGCCAGTAAACCCCACAATCACGCAATTCCATTACTAATTCGTTACTTTGTTGCACACGGATTCTCACTTTAAAAAAAAAAAAAAAAAAAAAAAGTGCGCCTTATAGTCCGGTGCGCCTTATGGTTGTAAAATTACTGTACATAGAAATGCTCTCAGCCATTTCTTTATTTACAGGATATGAGCTTTAGCTAGCTATCTTGTTTGTCCTACAGGCTTCCTTTATGGAGAAAAAAATGGCTAAGGCATAGGCAATCAATTAAACAGAAGTAAATTAAAGTTGTTGACAAAAAATCATAATGTGCATTTGATTATTCAGCTTCGATGAAACAAATATTTCAGACAGCATTCAAGCTTCCATTGTTTTTATGACCAGTATGTTTGCTGCCATGAACTCAATCACAGCACAATAGGAGGTGAGACTAAATGGTTTGACACATAACAAGTAATCCTGATAAAAGAATTGACACTCTATGCAGTGCAGAGGCTGTTACATTTTTAAATGCAAAGTTAATTTCGAGATTGATTGAAGTCTTCTGCCTTTCTTCTAGCAAAGGAATTAGTGTATTATTGTGGGCCTTCTGCAGCTCTTTGTCTAGCGTGTGGCATCTGCAGTGAGTTCAGCAGTGTTTAAAAATGCATTTGGATTTGAGCTTTAGAATAACCTTTGTGAGTACTTTTCCCCCTTGAAACTTCACAATGAATTTCATATGGGAGACAGAGGAGGAAAAGGATGAGGAGTTGGCATTAGAGCTTCACAGGATGCTGAAGGATTCTGTTTACCTCGAGCCCAGGTAAATTGCTGAGATTTAGCACACAGCTCATGTCATTTGTCTGAGCATGACCTTGAGAGGACACCTTTTTTCTGGTTTGAGGGGGGTAATTTTGTTTCATGCACTTGTCAATCTTGCAGCTATTTCTCCAAAAGCAAGCAAGCGTGCTGAAGGAAATTGTGACAGTGCCGAGAGGTGGCCCCTCCAAAGTGGAAGGGTTGATTATTAATTAAGCTGACACTACATCCAAAGCTGCAATGCTACAGTACAAAGTTATTTCTGGTTTTCTTTGGTTTGTTGTTATGTTTGTGGGGTTTTTTGGGGGGGTGGGGTGTTGTTTGTGCTGGGCTAGCACAGATTTTGCACACAGGATTATGTGCAAAGAAAAGCAATCATCTATATGTGACACTCCACACTGGGTTTGCAACTCCTCTTGCTAAAGGCTCTGATGAATCCAAGCTTGCTGGAGGGCTCTGCTGGAACACATCTGTGCTAATCAGGATGGGTTTTTTGGCTCTTGGGTAATTCCTATGGTCTTAACTAAATCAAACTTTAGGGCACTTCTAATTGCTTCCCTAGCAGTGGTTTACAGCTGCAAGTGGAAATGGTGTGCTCTAATTCCTTTGTCGAATATCAACAGGGTGTGAAGTGTTTGTGTGCCTGGGTGGTTGGTGCTGGCAGGAGATCAGCTGGGGGCTGCAGGGCCACAGCAGCAAGGGAAGCCCCCTTGTCCTTGGTATGCAAATTCTCTTTTTCATTACCTTAACTCTAGCATTGCAATTGAAAATGAGAAGGAAGAGACTGGCAATAAACAGTGCAATGTCTGAAATTGCGAGTTACAATACACCCTAAATCTGCTAACCATTATTAATGAACATTCAGATTAGCCAAAATCTTCTAACGTTTATTCATCTGCGTTTTAATAGTTTTCCCAAACTAGATATATTTTCTTGTGCTTCAATTGGGTTATAACAGAGCTCCTTGCAGAATGAAGATCTTACCACTTCAATGATGTGACCAACAGAAGTTGTTCTTAAAGATCTGCTCAGCTTAATTTTACCACAAGTCCTGGGAAGCAATCAATGGGAAGCTGAGGACAGAGCACTGGGAAGGCTCATGGCAGATTAGGAAACCACCAGATTTTATTGCAAAGACTGCTTCTGCTGGAAACTAAGATTTTTTGTTGAATCATCCACAGTCAGATCCACTTCCAGTTTGCTAGGAAGGCAGGACATGGATCTGGATATTTACTGTGGAACAAGTGCACAGCAGCCTGGAGCGCTGAGGTCCCAGCCAGGCACTTCTGGATGTTTTACCCAAACTAAATGACAGTAAAAAATAAAAGAAATGCAGTTATAAACCAGTCAGAATTTCACTTTCCAAGTTTAGTAAAAAAATGCAGAATTAATACTTAGGTTAATGCACCATATGTGGTACACTTCACAGGACTAGTCAAATATTCTCCTTTTAAATTATTTTGAAGAATTATTTTTAAAATTTTCTAATGGAAGACCTTTTCAAATAATTATTTGAATTCAACTTTTTTAAAAAAATAAGTTTTGGTATTCTGAGATGCACATTTGTGTATGTTTTCAAAACTGTATTAGTATTTTTTCTTGAAGTTTTAAAATGTCTCGTCTTAGGATGAGATGAATTCTTAAGAACTTAAAAATTGCCAAAACAGCAGTGAAATATTGTACCTTATTTAAATGAAGTGTTTACTGTAATTCAAATAATTCATTAAATTTAGCTGTAGGGCAAAATACAGATTATTGTGTTTTGAGTTAATGAATAAAATTTGGTTTTTGAAACGCCTTAATTTTTCACCAGGCAAAAAAGACTGCTCCTAGCTCTTCTTCTGCTGGTTTGAGTGTCATGTAGTGAAGAATCAAGTACCGAAAAGAGTTAAAGCAATTTAGGGCACTATCTTCTTTCTCACTAATGGCATCTTCACTGCAAATCAAGCCTGAACACCATGTGAGTCACCATACCTCTAAATTTTCTTTAGAAATTCAGCAATGCTGAAGTGAAACCTGTAACTTTCTAACAACTTTAATGGGGGTAGCATTTCACCCCAACTAACCAGGCCAGTGAAGCATTGTTGTAATCACTATCTCATGCATAGTTCAGCAGTATTAATCTCAGTTACATATAGATAACTCCTTTGTATTCATAAAGATAGCTCTAAGTCTTCAAAAACTGGTAATCTGTATTTACTAGTTTGAAGCTGTTTTAATTTTATCTTTCGCTTTTGAACTACTTTTATACAATTATCTCTCCCAATAAAAACTCCTTTCTGTTTTCATTGAACAGCAATATTTTTTCATTTGAAAAGTCTCAGCATTTCAGATTAAAATACATTCATTAATTGCTCTTTTCCCCCAAATTAATTTAATTTACCTACCTCTGTAGGCCTCTTTCTTTATTTTATCACTTGGATTTAATTCTAGGAAATAAATAAAACCAAAATATTTGAACATTTAATGCATAGGGAGAAATGGCATCACTGTCTATCATTGCAATTGCCTAAAATGCCCAGATTGGAAGGGACCTCTGAAGATAACCTGGTCTATTCTTCCATGGGAAAGGGAACCCAGATGAGATTATCTGGTCCTTGGTCCAACCTCATACTGAAAACCTCCAGCCATGGAGACTCCGCCATCTCTCTGGGGAGTTTGTTCCAGTTAATGATTGCTCTTACTTTAAACAATTAAACACTTTCTTTCTTATATTGACATGAAACCTTTCCCCCTGGAACTTGTATCCATTGCCATTTGTCTTCTCCATATAGACCCTTGTGAAGAGAAACACTCTGTCCTCTTTCTTTCTGTCCCCGAAGTGCTGGAATACTGTGACAAGATGCTCCCTGAGCTCTTCCCCAGGGACAAAAGAACCATCTCCTTAAATCTTTCCACACAGGGCAGGCTGTCCAGCCCTTTGATCACCTTGGTGGCCCTCCTTTGGCTGTCTCCAGTCTATCTGTGTCTTTCTTGAATTGTGGTGGCCAGAAGTGTCACAGGTGCAGCAGAGTGGGATGATCACAGCTCTTGTCTCAGCATTTCCATGTGGATGCAGCTCAGGATCTGCTCTGCCTTTGTTGCTGCAGAGGTGCCCTGCTGACTCCTGGTTGGAGTGAGACCCACCAGGATCTCCAGAACCTGGAGTGTGCTGGGCTCATTGGTTATGTGTTTTAGGACTTTGCACTTGCCTTTGTTAAACTTCATCTTGTTCTCCCTCGCCCAGTCCAGGGCCATCTGTAACGTGGGTCACCTTTCTGCCACCTTCATCTCACCACCTGGCCTTGTGTCACCAGCAAAATTGTGCTTTCAGTTCCATCAGCCAGTTTACTTTGGAAGATGTTGAACAGCTTGGGGCCCAATATCAGTCCCAGGATACCCCTTGTGGGATTAGCTGATACTTTCCAAGAATGGAATTAACTGGGTGGGTTACAGAACAGTTGCCAGAAACCAAAAGCATGCTCTGTTACTTCACACCAGTCATTTCCTCAAGTATTTTGGCTTCATGGGTAATGCAGGTTACCTTCTCTCACTTTATCTCCAAAACTACAAAAACTACATAGTGAAGATAAAATATTCGGCAGTTGCTCATTCAGAGAGCACCAGCTCAGGACTTTGTGAAAAAGGGATCTGTGATCATGTAATTAATGACAAGAGCAAAATACATTTTTATGAGCTAGGTGGATTTTGGTGTTTCCTAATTTTTGAGCACTTGTCACTGTAATCTTAAGATTTAAAACATTTCCTCTGCGTGTGTTGCATGTCAGTCAGCGTGGGCAACAGAGGAACCAGTGGCTCCCAAACCTGCTGCTTCTGTGAGCCCACCTGGCTTTTGGGCACCAGGTAACAACCAAAACTGCCTATTTTTCTCTCCAGCAGGAGAGTCAGTCCATGAGTTCTGTCATTCCTGATAGAAGGCAGAGGGAAGAGTTTTATGGATTTTTTTACCCTGTGATCCAACTCACAGAAAGAATTTTGTCTCTTCCCACTCTCAGGCAAGTTATCCTAAAGATGTAGGTGATGTTAACAATTCAGAATTGAAAGCATTTAAAAATGAAATTTGGGGTGGCTGTCACCAGGTTTCTTTTCATTAATAAACTGAATGGCTTTAAATATCCAATAAATATCACCTCAGATCTTAATCACTCCAGCTCCCTTTACTTAGGCTTCCACATTCTCTGCACGGTGGTTATTTCAGTTGCAGCAAAGTACTAGAAACAGAAAAAACATGCAAATAAAATTCCTGCACGTCCTTCAGAAACTGTCTGTGCAGCCTGTAATTTCTAGGGCAAAGGTTTGATGTCTGATGCTTCAAGTGAAGTTTGAAACCGAAACAAACCCTGGCTCCTGTGGAGAAGAAAATGTGTAGAGGAAGTTTGTCCTTTTTAATCAGAGCACCTAAGAAAAAGTATTAGATCTAAAATATAAAGGTTTTTCAGAACAGGCCTCTATAAAAGAATCAAGACAGAGAATTTTTTCTGCATTTTTTAATAAGATTTACATTGAAAAATAAGATTTTCAAGGTCTGTTTCTCTATGGTACCATCTTGGACAGAGCAGTAAGGAGATTACCTGTTTAACTGAAGAGAAATGCAAAATCACAATACATACTCACACAACTGTTTTTAAAGTATTCTTACAGAAATATTTTGTTGATAAATAATTTTATTACATTTTCACTTAGGAACAGGGCCTGCCCTAGTTTATATGGTTGTTATGGCACTTTCAGTATCTCCATTCCTCTGTAAAACTGTAGAAAAGAGATTAATGAAAAATTGGCAGTAATTGCTGGAGTTGAGCCTCCAAACAGGGCACCCAAAATCAACTTCCTCTTACATCATTGGTTTATTGTGTTGAAATAAACATCACAAGGGCTTTTTCAAAGGATTAGATTAAGGAAGGACAATTTCAAGGTAAAATCTTATCAAATATATTAGAACTACCCCATGTACATGTATTTGTGAGTGCTTAGACATGAGTGTAAATACATATATAAATACCATCTCATTAACACTCTTAAATCCTAGAGAGATGAACACATGCCAGTATTTCAAATTTATCTAAAGGAGAAAATTTATATTATTGTGACTATCTCCACCAAAATAAGGATTAAGGTCAGAGGCAGTAGCTAGTTACAGTGATTTTTTCTACCAGATTCACTAAGAGTCAGGTATGGCTGTGACTAGAACAGTATTATTCATTTGTAAAAGTTTAGATCACATATGCCATTGTATAGAAACATGGAGGGGGGAGAGGAAAAAAAGTATTACCTGTGTATGAACGTTATGTTTCAATCTTTGAGCTTCCTTGAACTCATGTCTGCTGAGAGTTAGTAATTTTGTCAGCAGTTTCATTATTTTATGCCTAAAGGTAAGCAATTATATTCTGTATTTGAGTTTCAAATACCCTCTGAAAATCAGGTGATTTATTTAAGTGTTTTGCTGTGAACTTAGCCCAGTTGTTACTCAGACTGGAATACATTGGCTAGTATTCTTCAAAAGTTTGTCTCAGAATTAATAGGCATTTGCAAACAGACATATTTTGATCTGTTCAGTTTTTGTGTTCCTGCTTCTTTTAATAGGTACTCAAACATCACATACAACCTTTTGTCCATCTCCTTCTCCACAGGACTATATTTATAAATGGTTTCACCTTTAATATGGCCCTGCTCTCCTATTTTGGAGAACAGAAATGACTTATCAGCCTGGTAGCAGATCCCTATTTTGTCTGCCTCCCATAATCCATCAGGAGAGGGTTAAGAAAAGGACCAGTTATCTCATAGCAGTCAAATTCTTTGTACATCATTGAGTTTTACATTGAACATCTCTGTGTGCTGTCAGCTGCAGAGAAAGAAGATTACACTGTGTGTCTGCTACATGAATACCCTGTAAATACTGCTTTGGTGCAAAAGGCAGATTTCTAATCAGCTATGAAATAAACAGAAACTGCTGGTCATTTCAGCATTCAAATAGCCAAATTTGGTTGCTTTAATGCACAACAGCAATTTACTACATGTATTAACAGAAACTAACAGCACAATAGCCAAAATACCCCAAGGAGTAAAACAAACCCCACAAATGACAGAGGTTGTGAAAATCTTTGGAGCAGTCCTTCAATCCTTCAGTCCTGGGCTGCTCACCAGCATTTACAGTGCAAACAGATCTTTTTTGAATCTATAAACAGTTTTGAATCACTGACCCTCAAGCTGGGCATGCAAAGAGTAACTATTCTTGAATGTATGTTGTCACCCTAAGCATGTCTGTATACAGGAATATATGAGGCTCTAGTATATTCCAGAGGAGAAAAACATCTGAATTAGAGTGGTGGAGGTTTCTTGTAGGATGCTCTTGTATCTTTTGAGAAATGACAGGCATCTTTATGAAGTGATGCAACACTCAGAGATTCACAGCAAATGTGCAGATTGCTCATTCTGCTGCTGGTGGGGATTTTAATAGTATAGCCTGCATGGGGCTTTGTTTTCACAGCCAGACACAGGAACAAATTCAAACTTCATAATTAGGGCATAACCCAAATCCCAGGCTCTCAAAAACCTCTATTTAACTCTGCTGTTTGTTATGTTTCCCCAAGGACTCAATGCTGATCAATAGCTGAAATTTGAATGCTAGCCATAGGGAGCTTTTACAAATAATGGCCCTTGTAAAGTCCATAGTGCAGCAAACAACCTTCAAACAAACAAGATCTTCACTTAAGAGATTCCTACATTTAGAATGTGCCCCTTCCTTGTGGCACTTGTAAGTATTATGATTCAAAAATTGGTGTAGACCTTTAGTAAGAGGTTGAACTGTTTTAAATGTCAGAGAGAAAATATCAACTTCTTTATAGAGTGATCAGGTTTGGTAAGTGAAATGATACAGCACAGAGACAGCCATCATGATGGGTTTATGCCATCTCAGTTTAATTCAAAGAAAATTCTGCACATCAATACTTATTCTTTGACAGTTTTTTTATTTCTTCCATTTTCATTTCAGTGCAGGGATAATCTTCAAATTGTTCAGATGTATTGGTTGCCCTCCATTTCTTATGCAACACTGGAAGCATCACAAGGGCCTGCTTACAAATGGGAATGTTTTCCTACCTAATGAGCGCAGTGCTCTATTTTGGGGCACAGGATTTTGTTCACTTCCCGGGTCTGTTACTGGCCTGCTGGTGATCAAATGAGAAGGCTGCCTGTGGCTGCATCCTTGGTGAAAAGATTAAGTCTAGGTCAGTGTCACCAAATTAGATTGGTGAAAAATGCAGCTTAGTTATTGTAATTTAAATTCTGAACCGCATTCTTTAAAGAATGAAAATTGCAAAGGCTAGTGACTTTGAAGAAAAATGATATTTTTCTTAGGTATGCAGTTTCTCCTGCTGTCGCCAATTAGAATTCTACATGTACTTTTAAAATTGTACTTCAAACTTGGGCATGGCATTTTATTCCAGCTTAGCCTATAAGGAAAAAAATTGCTTTGAACTCTTAACCAGGACATTTTAAGAGGGAAAGAAGGAAAAAATTCTTTCATTCTTGATATCTGGCATCCTTTATTTTTTTGTCTGAGCTTTGAATTACTGTTGTTGGGTTGGGTTTTTTTATTTCTCTTTTAATGAAAGTGTTGTGGGGGGGGAAAAGGGGAATCCTTTCTAGTACATGACATAAAAGAAATAATAAGTGCAACAGAATATAGCTGGAAGAAATGAAAATTCTTTTGGTCTTAGATTTCTCTGGCTTCAGCTTTCCATCAGGGTAAGTCTCTAGCTTAGCCTGGGCAATGGCAGTTACATTAGAATTTGCTTTTCCTAAATCCATTTGTGAAAACACTTGTTTCTTCAACTTGTATAGAATTAAATTGCACATTTATCTTTTATACCTGTTTTTTTTTCTTCCATTTCTTAGAGACTGAGGTCTTAGATTTTCCAGTCAAGCCTTCTCTCAGACAAAGATGTTCACTGACTGGATCCGATAAAGATCAAGGGTTTAATGTAAAAATAGCTTACAATTTGCACACATTTGTAATTATTTTTTTTCTTTTCCGGTTAATAAAAAAACATAGCTTTTAAGTGATGGTAACCTCTGATCATGGGAGAGACTGCAATGTATGCTGGCTTCAGGCTTGGAGTCAGGTCTGGAAACTTGTTTTGTATTTTCAAAACAGTAAGCATCCCATTTTCCCCAGCAGCATATAGGAACACTGGCTCCTTGGCTTTGGTCTGTTCAACCCCAGATAAGCAAGTCATTCCAACTTAAACTAATAAGAACTTGAATTGTTGCCAAAAGATGTGTTAAAAGTACAATAGCAAGTCTAAAAATCAAAATACATCATTCATTCCCTCTGGAATGGATTCCTGATGCTCAAAGGCTTCATTTCAATCCCAAAGCAAATATGAGCAACTTTGAATAGCTGTGTACCATCTTTTGAAGTTATTTTTATTTTAAAAAGGGAAGAAAACTTTTCTTACTATGCTGTATCCTCAAATCTTATTAATCAATAAAGCCTTAAAGTGGCAAGTCAGTCACATCCTCCCGCTAGGGTAAATGATGGTTTAAACCCTTTCTAAAAATTGCTTCCTTTCTTCCTCTCTTCTCCATCATAACATTTGTTTTGTTACAGGCTGCAAATGTGCTTTTCTGACTGCACTTTGTCACCCACAGATTCCACTGCACAGTGGGTGGAGAGCTGGGGATTTGTGTTCTGTTTTCATGCAGAGCTGTGCATTAAAAAATGTGCTGCTGCTGTTGTATTGTGAGCAGAACATCTTACCCAAACAGATAAATGAAAGTCTTTCCAATCTAAATAAAACTAAATAAACCAACTTGATTACTTTCTGTTCAGAAAATAAGAATACAAAAGGGAGGTAAAGAGAAGTTTTTAAAAAAGGCAAGAAGCTTAAATCTCTGCTGATACCTATGCATGTGTATTTGGTTATGGTTCCATTTATCATAAACTAAAGTCTTGTGCTTTAATGAGGAGACAAGAGGCATCAACTGTGCCCCTTGTTATTAGTTCAACTTTTCATTATGAGTAATTCTGACCTGTGTAATGAAATCAGATTATGTGTGAAAAATGAAGCAGTGCTGTACTGAAATGCAGTGTGAAGGTCAAATGTGGATTTGTAGCTGTGGGAGACAACTGGAGCTGTGAGAAACAACTCTTTTTCCAAACAGACCGAGAAAACATTCCTGATTCTGAAACACAATTCAAGAGGGAGATAAAAGGAACAGGGAAAGAGAGGTATAGCTTGAACACCCAAAAAAAGAAGGAACTGAAAAATGCCATTTCTTAAGACAACTTATGACACAGAACTCGGTTCTAAGAGTCACTAACTCTTCTTCTGTTTTGTTTTGTGTACACAGGGAATTACAATACTCATCAAGGGTCTGGGTCAGGCCCCTAGTGTCGGTAATGAAAACACATCCACTGCCTGTAGTGGTAGCTCATCATTCAGGGCTTCCAGAGGTTCATGCTTATTTATAAGTAGATTGTTCCTGGATTCATTTGTATTATTTAGAGGTGAAAATGTCACACTGATGCTTAGGAAATGAAATTATATGACAATATTTGCTCTGCATTTAAATGTTTAAATTCTGTGTTGTGCACTTAAAGTGAAACACAGACATTGGGAGAACGAGTATGGCAGTAATCAAACCCATATGATTGGTATGGATTTAATATATTTAAAACAATGTTTTAAGAGTTTGCTTTTTCTTTCTTTTCCAAAATTTTAATTTTGCAAAAGGGCAAGAAACATTGAAAAAAACCTGATTTTCATATTGTTGAATGTAACTGAAAAGAGCAAAATCAATAAAGAACAAAATGTATTTCTAAATAACTATTTAAGGATGAAAATGTTTAAAATATGCAAGTGTTAGCAAGAATTATCTAGCTTGCTGTAGGAAATAGTCACCCTCTAACAAATTGATGCTTCTATTCAAAAAATCCCCACATTCTAAATGCACTCTCAACAAAGACTTCAGGTCTGTTCAAATTTAGAGAAAATAATTACGTAGTTCAGAAACTATTCCAAAAGGATGGAACAAGCAAGACTGGAATTGCATACTCTGGGTCTGGGAACATGTATCCTGCAGGCCATGGGGAACAAGATCTCAGACACAAATCTAGGTCCTGGATTGTCCTTCGTCTGTAGACCCAGGAAAGGTCAGTTCCCATTTTGATCTTTGAAACAGCAAAATAATTCCTATTCCTCTGCTGGCCCAGGCTTTGCTTCAATTCCCCTGCTCTGCCTCCAGCTGCCTTCACTTTGGAAAGGTTTGTGGGGCTGCCTCCCTTCTTCCAAGTGCAACTCATTACAGGGATACCCCAGTGTCAGTGGGAGAATAAATCCCACAAAAGGTTGAAGTGTCATCTGTTCTCCATCAAAGCTGGAAAAATATGGCTCTTAGAAAGGAGTGTAAATTCTGGTAAGTCGTCAATGACTGAAGTGTTTTATTTTTGCTGGTGTTGATGTCTCAATTTATTTCATATTTTCTACAGACTATCTTAACTGCTTCCCTTGCACTCTAGCAAACTCATCTCTTTTCATTCATTAGTGGTTTATTATGTTTTGCAGGAGTAGGTATGAGAGTACAAGATGATTTCCTATTTAGTGATGTGTGTTGTTAAACCAATGCAGACTTTCAGTGAGGAATTAGTTTTTGTCTCTCCAGCTGGAATATTAGTTTAAGTTAAGTGAGGGACTTTGACATCTTTTCGATGACATGGGTTTTATTATGCAGATAAGCAGAATAGATCCTAAAAATGCTTTCACACAATCCCACACAACTTCATGTGTTAATATGAGGAACTTGTAAATTGTCAGCACTAACAAAATAATTTGCTGAGCTGCCTCTTTAGGACAGTTATGCATTACTGAGATAATAATTTTTGGTCTATAAATACAATTCTATGTAAAGAAATATCTATGTCACTAGATATCACTGCAGCAGTGACATCTCTTTATTGAAATTCTCAGTTTAAAAAGGTGTTCCTGTTTTTAATCTGAAATAAGATCAAAATAAAAAAATGCAATAGGGAAATGATTGCTACTCTTGATCGTGTTTCTGTCCCCAGAGTAAATCAAAACACAGTTTACTAGGGAAAGATTAATATCATGGATTTGAGGGTATTGGGAACGTTGCCAAATTTTTAATTAAAGTATAGGGAGTCACACTTAAAGCTTTAGGAAACAGTGGGAGAAGAGGGTCATAGGCTGCTCCATTCCACCCAGTTTACACTTCTTCATGGAGGAGTGCTGCTTTCCAGCAAAGACTTTGCTCATGCAAAATCTTGCCTTTCCCTGATCTGAGCTTGTCAGTTTGGTCTGAAATGGAATACTCTTTATCAGGATATCTGATTAATTGTATATCATAATGTCTGAGGCAGCTGTACACTTCAGCTGGCTGTCACTTACCCAAGTTTACCCAAAACTGAATAGCAATTCCTCTGACCACCAATCCTTTATTATACTACCTCAAAATGAAACACTGCTGAAAAAAGGGTCTGAGATTTGTCTCACCCTGACAAAGCTATAATTAGCTGGTTTATTTGTTTGCAAGCTATCTATGTTGTGTTGTATGCTTTACTAAAACAATGAATGACAAGTTGGAGGTCCTTGTCTTGGCTCTGATCTCTTAAAAAGGATGTTTCCCTTTCCACTGGCAGAAATCAGGACACCAGATCTCAGGTGAGGGTTCAGGAGCTGCAAAGAGAGGTCTGCTACCAGGGTAGAGAAGGAGAGGTGCTTGGGAAGAGGGGGAGAGCTGCCTGCTCAAGGACACTGAGCCTGTAGAGACGCCTCCATGTATCCAGAGCTGCGTGTCAGGGCTAGTATTTTGTGCTGTCATAGAAATTAGTCTTCAAGAATTTGAACTTTTTGCTGTCTCTGCTTGTCTTGGTGAGCAGGTGCTCCCTTTCCTCACAAGGCTCTGGCTGCCCTGGCATCCCTTCACCTTCAGGGTGAATTTTAAGTCTAAGCCACCTAGCTCAGAGGTGCAGTCACCTGCCTTCTGCAGCAAGAGGTGATGAAATACCTCTGGGCATCTTCCTTCACATATTCTCTTGTGGATTTGATTCTGGTTCCATGTGCCAGGTCAGCTGGGGAAAGGCTCCAGCCCAAGAGGGCACAGGGATGTCCCAGAAGCCCAGGACTCTGTTCCAACAGCAGCAGAGACAGCAAGTTAGAGGCTGCTGTTGTGTTTGAGAAAGAGGTGGTCCCCACTGGGGCTGACTCTGAATTTAACATCTCAGGTGGCTTTCTCAAGTGTCATGGAATGCATTGCTGTTGGTACTTAGACTTTTTTTTACAAGAGCTGACTGAGAACCCCATGAAAATGTGTCTCTTTGCCCAGAAAGCAGCCCAGTTGTCTCCATTCTATCCATTCACACTCAACAGGGCAAGGCCTAGAGGCACCAATTTTGGCAGTGCTTGCAGAGTCTGACCCATATTGTCCCTGCCATAGAGCACTGGCAGCCCTAAAAAGCAAAGTTTATATAGCCCACCTAATCCAGCCTTTTTGGGATTATGTAACTTCAGGTGCACAGCTCCGTGGAAGCTTCTGAGACTGAAAATTGCTAATCCTGCGTGAAATGCTGGGGTATAATAGTTCTTTGTGAATTCCTAATCCAGTGCTTCTTGTACAGTGACCATAACATAGCAGTGTTGGGGAGGAAAAGGCTCTGGTTTACTGAATGCAGAGTCCTTATCTCACAGAATTCATCTATTTCCATAAGTCAGCAACCAGCAAAATGCTGCTCTGATTTTTTTATCAGGCATCAGTTGGTGTTTAAATGATTATAAGCATGTTATGAAAATTGATCTGTGCTCAACTTGCTTTATAGTTGGAACTAAATCAGTATTGATTTTATATTTTTGTATTAAATTATATATCACAGCTTTAAAGTGCCAAATGCATGAATAAATAGAAACCAATTTTAAAGCAGTTTGTTGCACGTGTTCTTCCAGAAGGTGGCAGCTGGGGAGCTCATACTACTACATGGCACATTCAGACTACTACAGTCTGAACCCTTTGTGTAGGGGAAAATAATACTATGACAGAGCAGAAAGGGGACATTAGACCTCTACTCACCACCACTCACATGCATGAATCGGGAGTTGCATCAGAATCTTGTTCTGAACTCTAGTAATTGTATGAATTTGTTTTCCACAAGAAAAAATAATCAGGATATATAGGATATCTATTTATATTTATTTATTTCATATATATGTGTGTGTGTGTATATATATACATAAATACAAATGAAAAAGGCTGAAAGTCTGCAGAGAGAAAAGGTTGGAAACCAAGACAAAGCAGGGTGGGGTAGCTCTAAGTGGCTGAAATCCAAAGAGGAGGCTGATGTGTCTGTTAGGCTTGGGTTGAAGAACTCCAGTGTAAGGCTGTAGAACTTGTGTCACAGAGCAGAAATATGCCCAGTGATCAAAAATTATCAGAACAGACTGAGAAATAAACAGGGGAGGAGAGGGAGACTGTGAGGGTGATAGAAGCAAATTCCTGCACAATTTTAAAAATGAGGGTTCTTTGGACTGATTTTTGAAACTGGAGGAGAGTTTGTTTGCAGTGATGACTCAGCATGTGTGCAAAGGTGGGTGGCAGCTCCCAAAAACTGAAAAGCTGGAGCTTGCTGAGGTCAGAAAGAATTTTGCAGCTGTTGAGACTGCAGGCAACTTGGTGATAATATATTGGGTTAGTCTGGCTTTTCCTTCTCCTGAGCATTACTTTGAGTCAGCCATGAAACTCTCGCATCTTGATGAGGATGGCTGCTCTTTCCTGGGGCAACACCTGATCACAGTTTCTCAAGAATGCCATTCAGAAAATTGGAAAATTCAATTTTGTCATTTTTAGGGGGGGCAAGGAAGAAGTTTGACAAAAGGGGCGTGTTTAATTATAAATAAAACCACAAAGGTTGTTATTTCCAAAAGAATGGACTTTTGTTTAGGAATTTAGGTTGAACTTTTTTCTTTTCTAGGTTAGTTTTCTTAAACACTTTTAACTACAAACCACTGAAAATATACCTGTTTCATAAGCAATTATTAAAGGTCCAGCAGAACATTCTGTGCTTTGCATCAAAAAGAGAAAAAATCATTTCAATGGCCATTTCCTGGTCCTGGTAGCTGGAAATATAAAATACTAAGTTTTGACAGAAATTTCTAGCTAACTAAAAATGTCATACATTTATGTGCACTGAAAATCAGAAAATAGTCTTGGTTGTGATGAGCAACTTTGATGTTCCTGGACTATTAAAGTCAGTTTTGAGAGAAGACTTTGCAAACAAAACTTTATTAGCAGACCTGCCAAAGCAGCAGTTTCAAATTCTGGTTGCATTTGTGCTCCCTCTTTATTAAGAACAATTATAATTAACGGTTTCTGTGGGAGACTCTTCATTTTAGCTTGAAACCTTCACAGGAATCTCCAGAAGAGTGCAACTGATCTCAGTTCTATGAAATTTAATTGGCTTTAACACAGTTCCTGCTAATAAAATAGAAAAGTAATGTATCAGTAGGTGTCCTCCCTTGTTGCTTTCTCCTATTACAGCGATCCCACGTTGGACTGGGAGCAATTTGATTCGCAAGTAAATCAGGAACACTTTCTTGGAGGGCGGTTTGTGCTGCTGCAGAAAGCAGCTTTGATTAGTGAGTAGTTGACACCTTCCCTGAAAAACCTCGTGTTGGAAAGAGCATTTTACAGGGTTTCAGGTGGAGAAATTAAAAGGCTATTGATCTCTTGTTCGTTAACGATCTTATTACACTTTTGCTACACTGGCTGCCTAATACCCTGTCAAAATTCACCCTTGGCTGCCTGTCATACAGCTGCATGCTTTCCAGCATCAGCCCCATAGGATAATATGACATTTTTTTTACTTTCTGCCTTAAACTGTTGTGCAGTCTTGTCCTGTGATATTTACACTTATCTACAAGCAGTTGCATATCAGCACTTAGTGAGAGATTCCCTAGACGCTCTTGAGTTGTACAAATGTTAAGGCCCCACACTTACAGTAAATATTCCAACACTCATACAGTATTAATAATACAAATTCATAATATTTATAATATATCCCAGGGGAGAGGAAGGGAGGTTTGCTTGAGTGTATTGCACATCATATCAAAAAGGTTTGGAAACAGCTGCCTTTTTCCACAGCTCGTGGCAGCCGATGGCTGCTGCTGCTCTTGGAGACAGTGCTGTCTGACATCAGGTGATAGATGTGCTGCTGGAGAGCTGAGCATCCCTGGGACCACAGGGAGCCCCGTGGCACAGCCATTCAGTGTGATCCAACACAAGCACAAGTCATTAACACTGCAGGAATAGCAGCTGTAGGAAAGCCAGTACACCCAGTGCCAAACCTGATGATGATTTTGCCCCTGAAAATTCACCGGGAGGAAGCGGTGAGTGTGTCATTCTTATTTCCCCAAGATAAATTGCACATTGATTCAATGGAAAATCAGAAACATCAGTCACTTTTGAGACAAAAATCTTGGTGACTGGATGCTGTATTTTTATTCTGAGTTCTGTTAGGTGAGCCCAAACCTCACTCTGCTGCCTTTATATTTTAAAAATGGTAAAGAAAGGGTATCCAGGGAAAAGCCTCATCAAGCAGTTAGGATTAGGGTTTAGGGGAAAGATCCTAAAATGGAATTAGGGATTCAATCTTTTGAAAATCCTATCTGAAGACTACATGAGGTTTCAGCTTCATAAACATTCAGAGCACCTTCTCCTGACCCAGGAGAAGACGATGGTCTGTATAAGCACAAATACGGTGCAAATTCATGTGATTTACCTTTTTAAAATGGTAACAGCCCTTTTCAGTTTGTAGGAAGGAGTTTTGTTCAGGATAGCAATATTAATTCTGCCTTTCTCTAACTTTTGACTAAAAGATTTCATTCAAAATGTTTAATTCAAAAAGTATTTTAAAATAGAAGTGTTCTGCTAACTACTATCAGGTTGGCTGCATGCTAGTTGTCAGATTTGATGCACGCTAAAACTCAAGGATGTCTTATTAAGCCCACCTGCAGGCAGTTTTAGATCTTTTAGCTTTTTTTTTCTGTTGAGTACCTCATCTTCCTCCTAATCCCCCCATAATGCACTAGTATGTGCTTTCTAAACAAATGGGGCCTAGGTTAAGATTTTATTTGATAATGGTTAGGATGCAGCAGCTGAGGGGCTTTGTTTTGGTAGATTTTAACCAAAGATATATCTTTGTATCACAGTCTGTTAAATTTAATTACTTGGAATAATTGTAAACACTAGGACACCTATAAGTAGCTGTAGGTCCTCGGATATCAATGAAATAGTAACTTTATTAATATATCACTGTATATAAGCATCATTCATAATGCCTTGTGACTGTGCTCACATGACTTGCCCCCATGAGGTGCATCCCAGACATGCAATAGCTCACTCTTCTGTATTCAAACTACATTCACCTTTTGGTAGAAAACCTATATAAAATATATTTCCATAAAACTTGATGATGTGTAACTATTTTTCAGCTAACTCTGAAGCAGAGTACATTGATTTAGGTGTTGCTGTTGAGGGGTTGTAGATTTATTTGAGAGTCATAGAAACCAGCAATTTTTCCAAAATATCAGTGAATGTACAGCTGCCATCTGAACTGATTGAAGCTGACTAGAGTGGTAATGTTTGTTTGAGTTTGGTGCAAAGATCCTGCACATTTCTGTTTGCCCAGTCTCCTAAATGAGCATAAATATGCGTCTATGTTTATAAACTGTGTATAATTTTTTTAAAAGGGGATAAAGCATCTAAACATGGTCTTCAATTTTTTGAGGGGTGAAGGCTGATTCACTTATGCAA
Organism: Sialia sialis; assembly: GCA_009812075.1. Classification (NCBI taxonomy): domain Eukaryota; kingdom Metazoa; phylum Chordata; class Aves; order Passeriformes; family Turdidae; genus Sialia; species Sialia sialis. The sequence continues at coordinate 8,978,464 of VRYO01002734.1, read as the reverse complement.
TTCATTTTTTAGAGGGACTTTGGACAGGGAGAGGGAAAGGAGGAAAATGGTTTCCCCTGGTGAAGAGGGGGATGCTGATGCTGCTTTTGCTGATTTGCAGAATGGGTAAAGCTCCATTTCTGCTGTGTTTGAAGGACAGGTTTCAGAGAAAAGGGATGAGCATTCTATTTACCCAGACCATTATGACACAGTGGTCCATGAGTACGGAGGCTGGGAACCTCCCCTGGAAGCCCACTGCCCAAATCCCATAAGCAGGATTGCAGCAGATCCTACTCCTGTAAGCAGAAACTTGGCTGTTCTTTTTGACTGTGCTGGTTGGGGTGGGAAATAAAGGGATGAGAACGTTAAAAAAAAAATCCAAACTGAACTGTAGAAAGGTGATGTTTGTAGCACCTACTATATGCATATCTATGTGTGCCATTACAGGTCACCAAATGATTATTTAAACAGAGGTGGAAAGGAAAAACCTGGATTTTATCATAGTGATGGTCCTGGAAATGCCTTTATATAGCTTCAGATTTATCACCAGAAAAGTCCCTTTGCTCTCATTTTGTGCTAGTCTTGGGGCTCAGCTCTTAATGCAGCCCTATAAAAACACAAACCTGTAATACATGCCTGATTTCAGCTGTAAAAAGGCTTTTGTTCCTACAGTGGCCTCCCTCTGCTGAAAGTCTGCTCTGCATGAGCTTTCTCAGTGTGTAATTACTTGAGGATCTATAGGTAAGACTTTCCAGTACTTAAATAACTGCTATATGAAAACTCCATGGTGAGGCCTTTCATAAATCAGAGGAGGCTTTGGTGCAATTGATTTGATGATGCAGTTCACTCTGGGGGCTGTGAATGGTGGAGTCTAATGAAGAATATTGAAAAAAGTTACAGAACTTTCTCTTGCGTTTTGAGGCTGATGCTTGAATGGTAGAAGCGGTCAAGTTATTAAACCCCACATCTTTCATTTTTATTTACAATATATATATCTTCATTTCAAAACACACATTTGTCCACATTTTTTTTCTTTTTGGCAAAAATTATGATTTCTGACTAACCGTTATAGGTTTTTCTTTAACTTTTTTTTCTCATGTACTTGTTGCAAAAATTATGCAGAAATTCAGTGTAGATCTGTGCTGTACTGAGAGTGTTCATAAAAGAACATAATGCTTAGAGATCCTTTGGCTGTTGTTACTTTTTTGTTTCCTTTTCCTCTTCCCCCTCTGGCACGGAGTTCTTGGGGCTTGGTGGGTTTTGCAATGAGTGAGACCCTGTCATGGATGCATTGCAGCAGAATGGCAAAAGCAAACAGTTTTTTGTATGGCATTTTAGCATGAAATCCTCTGAAGGCCTCTGGTTTTTCTCTGTTTAGAGCACAGTGTTATTCAACATTGGGCCAGTTTTTCCACAATATATCAGTGAAGCCCTTTCTGTGAAGGACAGGGCTCAGCAAGTCTTCAAGGAGCAAAGATTTCCTTTAGTGAACATGGTTCTTTTTGATGTCTGTCAGTCTTTTTGGAATTGTATGTCTGGATTTAAGTAAAATATATAGTCATGTTAACTTGCATTTCTTCCTTTAGTCAAAAGACTCATATTTCTTTCATTCCTTCCTTTGTTGTTTTTTGTGAGGGTTTTTTTTTCAGGGTAGAAGAAAAGACTAAGGCAGTCTTATTCTGATTTGGCTGAAGAAATCTTTAGATAGCAGAGTTAAGATTATGACACAAAGGCAAATGCCATTGCACTCATACTGCTTTTATACAGCAATCACGTTGTACCAGAAATAATAATCTCTTGGTAAGCTAATTTCAAAATGATGATAATGACATTGATCTCCTTTCTAAAGTGCTTTGAGATTTACTGATGAATGTCTTGATGCAAGAAATAGATATAAATTATCATCAAAAGCATTCGTGTACAGAAATTCCAAGGAAAATTATCAGAAAATTCAGGTTCCAAAGTTTAATACTGCTATGGAAATTCTGTCTTCTGCCATTACCATCAGTAAAGAGTGCAAATGAAGATGAAAATATGCAAGGCCAGCAAAGTAACCCTATGTGTGAGCCCCCCCTGCTGCCTCTGGCTGCCATTACCTGGAAGCCCCTTCCCAAGATCACTCCAGAGCTCCTTTGGGAGCTTCAAGGAGAAGCAAAGGGGACACCGTGGTTGGAATGAGGATCAAATTCATTCAAGAGAGAAGTCAAGCTAGGAAAAAGTACCTTTTGTTCCTTCAATCAAAACTCTGAAATATATTTCCAAGAAAGGAAACATTTGAAAAACTTCATTAAGGCTAACAATACTGGTTTTTTCAAAGGTGTAACAATTATTTTCAGAATTTCATCAAATGTAAAATAGTATTAAAATTATAAAGGACCCTTTGAATTTTCAACATGTTGACAGAAAATTTAAATTTCTGTCTTTAAAAATAACCTCTTTTCTTCTAGGACGTTTAAACGCAATGTTTCTGATAGAAACGATTTGGAAAAGCAAGTGCAAGGATTTATACTGCTGCAGCCTTGCAGCTTCTTTGTTCATTTTCACCTGCTCAGCAGGAGAGGAGAGTGGAGCGAGTGCTACAGCAGGAAGTGTAGCACATTATACCTTTTGTGCAAAAGTATCGATATCCAGGCAAGGCAGCGAAGGATCAGGTCCCCTGAAAAGAGACTGCACCAAAAGTTGTGCTCCTTCAAGTAGGAGGTGGGTTGCCCATGGAAATTGTCTTTCAGACTAGATTTAAAATTTGGAATCTATGGCTAGAAATAAGACCATGACACATGCTGCAGTTCTTGGATGTGCTGTTTTATTACTGATGGCAGTATGAGCTACAGTACAAGTGTAAATGCTCTGCACTGGTAATTCTGCAGAGTTAGTATTTGGTTTTATTTTTGTTTTCCTGGTTTAGTTCCCAATATATGCTGGGGGAAAATACCATTTCTCATAAAGGAGATTGGGATGAATCCCCCATATAAATACATCTATATGTCTGCTCTAGCATCTTACATCTGTCCTCTGATTTGGCATGAATGGACTCCTGTAGAAGAACTAGAAATGAACATACAGTAATTTCACGATTATAAGCCGCACCTTTTTCATTGAAGCATCCAGCCTACCCCAGTAGTGCGGCTTATATTCAGGTGCGGCTTATCTATGGACAAATCCCGTGGTCTACCCGGCTACCTAGATGTGCGGCTTATAAGCAGGTGTGGCTTATAATTGTGAAATTACTGTACTTGGATGGGCAGAGAATAATGAAAAAACAGTGGAAGGAGAAAAATACAAGAGCTAGCTTGCCCACTACTGCAACTAATGAGCTGCAATGTTAACAGTGTAGAGATAATGATGGCTGATTTGGGGAGGAAGATGGAACTGGGAAGAAGTTAGAGGAACTGAAGCAAAGGGCAGTGCTTAATGCCAGCAGCCTGAAGGTGCTGTCTTTTCTGGGAAACCTATTCTGAACTGCTGTGTCATTCCCTGAAAGCTGGAGACTTAGGTGAATTTGAGAGACCTTGGGATTCATTGAGAGAGCTGTGGGAGAACAAGGTAAAGCTTTTTCAGGGATTATCTTTAAAATAATTTTTTTTTAAAAAAGTTATGTAAGGTTATGTTCTCAGAGGGACTATGTAGAGATTAAAGGCAAAACATATGCTGTTAAACTGTGAAAGTGATTACACTGTACCCACCTAAAATAACCCTGGAAATGCTGTTTTAGAGTAGATTTTGCATTTGCTTTTAAAGAATTGTGTAGGTTTGCTCTGAATTGTTAAATAGTTGCTGTATACTAGCCTGAAAGCTGCTGAACCTCACCAGTGTATGAAGGTGTGGGATGCTTACATAGCCTCTAAGATGAAAAGAACATTATGGGTTTTCTCTGAAAGTCTTTGGTAATACTGTCAAGAGTTTTGTGGGCTTTGGCTTAGACTAAGTTGTTGTTTATAAATAGTCAAAGGAAGAAAATGTTAGCCATTGTTTGGCAAAATTTAGCATTCCTGTTTTTGGGAACCCCTTCATGGCTTCACTAACATGGCTACTGAGAATGAGGCCAAGCTTCTATAAACTCCTTCTGCTGTATGTGCTTTGACATTCTTATGCTGTGAAACATGTGGTAACGAAGTGTCAAGCTGTTTTACATAAAACTTCTAGCAATTTGGGAATCCATCACAACTGCTTAAGAAAACTCTTTGAAGGCTACAGTTGACCTTGGATTTATAAGTGACATTTTTTTGACATCCTCTTTCTTATTAAAGGTGTATATTCACTTTACACTGTCTTCATCACAAATACAAGATGAGATTGATGAGACTCATCCATTAATTCCAACTTTTTTCCATGACACATCTTGCACATCTCCTGTCCCATCTCTAGCCTCTGCTTTTCATATTAAGTAATAATCTGAACTTGCATAAAAGCAAGTCATCTTGCAGAGATACAAGGGGAACTTGGTCTTTCCAGATAATAGAGTTTAACCTTTTGATTTCTAAATGTGATTCCTTTCAGGGGTGGAAAGTCGTGGTATTTCTATTTGACAGACAGAAAGCCATTGGAACTTGAACTCCTGAACTGGAAAGAACACAAACAAGAGACACAATATAAAGACTATAAAAAAATAATACTGCAGTCAAAAAGGCAGGATATCATCCTTATTTCAGCCAAATCCTGAAATAAAAACCATAATTGACATTCTTGTCTTAATCAGACTGCAGAATGTGAAGGACACTTCTGGGGTACATTTAGCAAAGGATTACGGTTACAGTTGCTCTGGTTTATTCAATCTGTCATTTTTCCTTTGTGCCCTGTCAATAAACACTTTATTGCAAAAGCTGATGGAAAGTGACCACTGTGCTGTTAGTGAGCTGGATGTTCTAATAGTGGCACAACCCGATAGACTGCTGAGCAAATAAAATGCTGGGTTTAGGAACGTGTTCTTTGCCTTTCTCTTGGGTGGAATAAGGAAGTCTTGGCTGAACTGAGCACAAAGAATGTAAGTGTAGGGAAATTGCTTTTATGTCAGCTCAGTTCACCTATTGTTATATTTCTGTAAAGAGTTAAACAAAGCCTTTAGAGGAGGGAAAAGGGAAGTGGAAATCAAGTACACCCTGATATGTGGGTGCTTTTAATTAGGGAAAGCCTCTAGCCTGGCTCTATCCAGCCTGGCAAATCATAACCCCTCTGCCTTATTCTGTATCCACATAAAATCATGTAAATGTGTCTGGTGTGGCATGAGAGTGGGGGAACTGCCAGAAGTGGCCAGTCCTTAGTGACAGGGACCCTGAGAGTCTGTTGCAGATAGAAAAGTGCCTGAAAGGGCAGGCAAGGCAGAACATGCACAGATATCTGTATTGATTTACCCCCTCAGTGAGTAAATACTGTTCTCTTAAATGTGATAGGGGGGGTTTTCATTCATCAGAAAAGTTTTTAAAATGTGCAGAGCTGATAGCTGTGCTCTGACACCCAGACTAGCCATGGGCTGTGAAAACCCAGGTGATTAAGTGAGGACACTTAAGTTGCTATAGGCACTTACATTATATTTAATTTTAAGAAATCTCACTCAAATATTTTTAATTATTTTATAGAAAAAGGGATATTGTCCTCCCTTTGCCTCAACTGCTACCTAAACAAAACAAAAAAATGTTTTATTCTGCAAATTATTTTTATAAAATAAAAAGAGAGAAAATATATAAAGAAAAATATTATCTTAAGAGAGACTATATATATAAACAGAAAATTTTATCCACTAAGGATGTAATACCATAGCACTATTCCTGCCATAGGACATTTCTGCAGAGCCCAGAGCCTGTGCCTGTTCAGAACCACAGGATAAAAGTTGAAAAGTATTGTGAGTTTTTGTATTTACAGCTTGCACCTAAGAGATTTTTTTTTTTTTTTTCTCCCCTCAGTTTGGACTCTTTATGTCAGGGCTTTTGGCTTTGGTGAGCCAGCCAAGCTGTGCCTGAGCTGAATGCTGGGTGTTGCATGTGTGCATAAGCACGCAGCAAAAGCTTACTTATTGTCTATATTATCTCTGTGCACTGGGCTGTGATTTTTCATTTCAGAGCTCTGTCACAAATTGGTGTGCTTGAACTGGTGACATAAAGGAAAGGATTTGGACATACATTGGCATGGGTTTCATTAGCCACTGCACTGCCCTGGTCTGAGCTGGCTTTACAGATAAATCCTGTATTCTTGCCCCAGAAGTAAGCAACAGAATAATTCTTTAGGGGTGTATTTTGTGTAATCCCCATATGGGAACGGTCGCATCTTATTTAATTTTACTATAGCCATTTTGTTCTGCTAAATGCTTTCTTTTCCAGAGAGGTGTGAAGGGTGAAAATAGCTTTTCTTTGGTTTTTAACATATGCTACGTGTCCATGTCAACTTATAGAAACACCAAATACATTTGCAAGCCACAAGCCATGCACTGGTTTATCTGCAACTTCACTAGCCATTGTTTTGGGGCTTTTCAGTTTCAATAATTCAGTAGAAGAGAAGGGCTCCTCACATCTTATAGGATTTTTGGGGATGAGCCAAGTGGAAGGTCCATGTCCTGAAAGGAGGTTTGCCAACATGGGGCAGGTCAGGTTAGCTGAGCTTCCTGATAGATGAAGAACAGAAAAGGCAAATGACATTATTGTTCTCCCTGCCCGAATCTGAAGTGTTTTGGATGTTCATCACACTTCATCCCTCAGCTATTTTTATGCTCTGGCCATTACAATTCTCTTTTAGCACAAAGGCCGTATTTACTGTGTTTATGCAGATATTAACACACTTCCAGAGACAGCACAAACTGGGAGCTCTCAGGCTGTGTTTCTGCGGACGTCGCTCTTGGCATCAAAGGCAGCGTGAGCTGTTCCTGCTTTTCTCCTCTTCAACTCCATCTGTTTATTCCATTTAGCTCCAACTGTTCACTCCAGGGGTGGCTCCTCAGTTGTGCCATTGCCACTTTTTGCAGGGCTATAGATGAACTGGTTGACCTCAGCTATATTAAAACTATACTTACTCCTTTCTTGCAGTCCTTTAACAGGATTAGTTGTAAGTTCAGTTTCTCAATGTAGTTCACCACAAGGTCACACAGACAAACATCTGCAGGACTGAAGGATGAAGGCAGAGCCACATTGGCCTGTTTTGCCCTCCCAGAAATGTGTCCTGAAACTGTGACATAAATCACAGTGAAGTGTCAGAGCAAAGTTTGTCATTATGATCCTTGTGCCCCTTTGCTTCCCTTCTTAGGATGATTAGGAATAACTATGGGACAAAACTGTTCATTCTTAACACCTCAGAACTGCCGAGAAGATGAATGGGCATTTAAGGATGGAGCTTGCCTTATTGTTAGCTTTGGTTTTTAAACTGTCTTCTGCCCTCCTGTGCCATATATTCTACTTCCTCTTTATTTATATCCAGTACTTTGTGAGATTGCCTTTATCATCTGATTGTTATCCCTTTCCCAGCCAAGCAGGAACTAATTTTGGCTTTCTTTGCTGGCTCACCTTTTAACTTCTCTTGTTCCTGTGTTGTTTGCCTTTTTCACACTGAATGCTGATGAGGTACTATTTGGTCTGTCTTCAGCAGTCATTTTCTGGGTAATTTCTTTAAGCAGCAAACACTAATTCCTCCCACTCTTTAAAGTGCCATATGGGATCAGATTACCAGATTAAACATGAATCCATTTTTGGATGGCATTTCTGTCCCATGCTAATTCTATTAAAATTATTGACTATCTGGCCAAAAGTACTGCTGTCTCAAGACTTACATGCAGCTATTTTTGGGCCAGAACAAGAAGGGCAAAGGGCCATTATGAAATGTTGTTTCTAACATCTTTATCTCAAAGTTTGCACTTATGCAAACGTTGCTAAATGGATTCCATTTGTTCACGTTAATGGGAACTGCTGCAAACACAAAAATATATTTTTAGCAGTTATCCTTCTATGAAACATTTTCAATCCCAGCTGACCCATAATTTCAAAGGATCATGTAGGGGGCCTCAGCAAGAGAATGTGGCCCTAGAAATTATCATCATCATTGACATAGTAAAGTTGCACACATGGTAGGAGCAGATGATCATTTACAGGCTGTATTTGATAGCCTTAAGAGAAATAAATATTAAAAGAACTGGTATGAGGAACATGTTTAAAGGAATAACACTCATCTCCTGCATGACTATTTCTGATGCATTACTAAATGGTGAGTGGACTGGCCTGGATAGTCAGGGAGGAGCAGCCTGGTGGTAATGGGGTACTTTTTGTTACTCTCTCTTGAAAATGTTATGTTTATTTGCTGAGGCTGGGTAATGCATGGCTCAGCAGCATGGATTTTGCTCCAGAAAGGAAGAACACAGTCTGTGGATGAAAGGTGGCTGCCTGATTTCCATACCCTACTGGTTGGCTCTCCTCTCCCCTGCCCAATAGAAGTTGTGGTGCAGTGTGTGGGAATTCCTTCACACTGGAGGTTTCTTGGGGACAGGGGACTACTCCCTCAGCCAAAAATGGCATAAACAAGATTTAAAATCATTAGCATAGCTTCTGCCATTATGCTCTCAGCAGATATTGTAAACTTGCAGGATTTGATTCATCATTTGCATTGGTGCAAAATTGGCCGTGACTGCCAAAAAAACAATTGACTGTTCCTTCCCAGATGTTTTCTAATTACATTAGAATACTGTGGTGTCTAATGCAGCTGCTCAGCCATGGTGTGGACCTGCCTTCTCCCACAGGGACCTTTCCAGAGCAGCAACACTTGCTTTGAGATGATATCTGTAGCAGAGGTGGCTGGTACACAGGTAGCAGTGACACTTCAGTCATGGCCAATTCGTTTCTTTCCCGGGAAGCTATCCCACAGGACACATGACTGCTGAGAAGTCAGAGTTTAGAAGAATAACACTGAAAACATCAAGTCATCTCACATCATGCTGGCACGCAGCCCAGAAGCTTGTAAAAATGCAACTTCATCAGACAAAAAGGAGTTACCCACAAAGGAACAGAACAGAGAAGAAAATACCTTCCAGCTCTAACTTGTGATGTTCCTGTGCTTCATAAGCTATGTGCAGCTTTTGTTGCCCTGTCTGCAGCTGGATGTGATGGAACTGGAAGAGCTGCAGAGAAGGTGCCAGCCTGAACAGGGGAATTGAGCAGATTCTGTACAGCCAGAGACTGAATGCATCAAATCTCTTAGTCCTGTTGAAAAGGGAATCTCATGATGTGCATAACAGTGTGAACAGCAAAGATGTAAAGGGATGCACAACATTATAAATGATCTAGAGGATGCAGGAAAGAGTGGATCATCCCCTGCTACCATAGAATAAGAAGCAGGGGCACCATGAAATTGCTAGGCAGCAGGAAAGCACTTTTAATTCCTAATGCAAAATAAATTGAGGATTTCATTGATACAGCATGCTTTGGATACTACATGTTTAAAGAGCTTTAAGAAAAGATTAGACAAATTCAAGACAGAAGTATGCAGCAAAAGTTGACAAATACAATGGTCTAGTTACAACTTCCAGCTCAGGAAAACACAAAATCTTTAACTGACAGAAGCTAGAAGTTTATGTTAGGGGAATATCATCTGGCAGCTTTGGGCTAAATGAGGACAGATTAGTAAAAGAATCCGTTTTACAGCTACCTTCAATTGCCTGGATATTTTACATGCTTCCTTTCATGAGAACACACCACTGAGGCTTAAGCCTGAAAAATGGTATTACTGTTATTTTAATACCTTTCCCATGTTTCTGAAGGGAAGAAGTTCCCATCCCACTCTACTTCCAGTGTGTGCTCTAGTGGAAAACCTCAAGGAAAAAAAACTTTTTCCCCCTCTTGCTGGCTTCCAGTTTTGTGTGTATATATTTATAATTTTTTTTTTTTTGGTCCATCACACTCTCTTGCTTTATGTTAAGCTGAGAATTCTTGGAAGAGGACTGGAGGTGGGAACAGGCATTTCCTCAGGCTAGAGCAGTTAAACTGGCTCAAGTAACAACCACTAAGGGGTACACCTCTGGTCATCACTGAGGGACAGTTTACTTGTTCAGTAGCCCTGGTGCCTTTGGCCTAAGGCAAATGAGAAATTATAAATATCCTTAGAGTGTGATCTGGATTTATATCTATCTATCTATCTATCTATCTTTTTTTTTCTTTTTTCTTTTTTCTTTTTTTTTTTTTTCTTTTTTTTTTTTTTTTGTGGTTTTCACAGGCAAAGAATGTCTAAAAGCATCTTAACCAGGAGATTTTTTTTTTGTCTGGGGGGAGTGTTTTGTTATGTCCAGAGTCTCTATTTGTGTAACAAAGAAGTTATCTTTTTATGCTTGAAAAGATAATGAGGCAAATTAAGTGTAAACCAACAAGATGAGATTGTCTGAGTCACAAGATGGTCTAAAACAAGACAGAAGTGGACTGCATTCATTGCACTAATGAGTTATTTGATGTCCAGCTAGGATGATATTGCCTCTTTTACTGCTAAAGATTTTAAAGGAGACAAGTATTTTATACATAAAGTATAAAATGTTTATGACATTGCCTGTTACATTCCACTGCTGTTGTTTTAGCATAGATAGGAAAGAGCAAATACAAAAATAATATAAAAATAATTCCTTGGTATCAATTAAGTTAGTTCTAAACATGTGTTGCATCTCTTGCTATGTACTGAATCAAATGAAGATACCAAACAGGGAGCTTAAAGATTGCTCATGCACATTTTTTCTTTTTCCTGTTTGCAAGTAACATACATATGAAAAATCAGATCTCTTCTTATTTGAGGAGCACAAGTTCAAAACTTAACATTTACAAAAAATTACGGAGCATGGCTTGAAAAGTTCTAGACATGCTTAATGGTGTGATGCAAGAGTAACCTGAGTTAGCTTTTCTGAAGGCTTTCATTATCCTCTGGGTTGTATTGACAAAGATGACTCATACAACTTACTAAAAATCATTTTAAATGGAAGGTGTGTTTGGTTTTCTTTCTGTCCTACAGAGATTATTGTAGAGGATGACACTGGCTGCCATGTGAGACAGCTAAATAGCAGAGGCAGGTAGAATGGCCTGACTTAGCTCATCATTTCAACTGAAGTGATCAAACAGTTTAGAATTAATGATTTCTTTTCCCTTTATATGTATAAATACCCTGGAGCCCCTACTCAGAACTGTGCTTCAGTGCCTTCTGAATGATGTAAGGAGAGAGGGTTCCTGCTCTTTGTCATTCCCATGGCTCACTGGCTAAACGTGGCCATCTGCTGAATGTTGGGGCTGCAGGCTGACAGACTCACCAGGCCATAGATGTAGAAGTCTTATTCAAACCTTATTTTTGGGACCACACAAATAAGGACAGCTGCAGCTACTGACGCCTTGAAACGTGACTCTGTGAATACTAAATATTGCCACAAAAATGGCAGGCAGGCTGCTGGCATCCATTTAAAGAGCTGCTGTTTGGTACAGAAGGGTTAAAAAGGAAAAATGCTGTGCACAAAGGCTTTGGATAATACAAAACAGTTTGCATCTGAGCTTCTTTGTGCCACATTTCCAAAAGTTTTGTACGTCCATTTAGAGCTGTTATCACTGCTAATGGTGATGACCTTGTTTCTCTCTAGCAATGGAAGGTCCTTTGATGTTTTTCCTTCTCACTGATGAGAAGCAAAGTGAGGTTCTGACTCTGGAATTTCATCTGGTGAGGTAGAACTGGGTAATGGACAGTTACACCCTATAGGATCCCAAGAGGACACACTGCACATATAAATTACATCTAAATTTTCCAGCCCAGACATTCTACCTACTTGAAATAAGACTTGAATCTGATTGGTAAATTCACACTATAATTTCTGTTTATTTTTCTGTACAAGAGAATTGTAAACTATCGGTAGGGTTATCCTAACTTCCAAAATATTCAGTGGAAACAGCAGGTGTGCACCTAACATTTCACCTAACATTTTTCTAAAATTATTTAAACTATCAAACAAGAGAAAATTGTAATTTAGATATGTTGGTGGAGTGGTGTTAGAAATATATTGTAGATTTGTTTCACTTATAACTTCATCAGGATAAAGGATAAGTTACAATCAGTCTTTGGTATTTAATTGTTGTTATAGAGCATTACTATTATTATTATTATTATTATTATTATTATTTCAAAGATACATCTTGTGAGATGGGAAAATAACTGATCTCTGTCTCATGTAGCTATATGTGGTCCCACACAGAAATTGGAATTTCTAGATGACACTGTGCAGGAGATATGTGAGAAGGATATATCTGGAGGACCATGACATTTTTAAGCATCTTTACTTTCTACTGTGTCTTGCAGATAAGGTAGACAGCATCATCCTTTTGAGAAAATTGCTATAATAAGGAAAGTATCCAGGAGTAGAAGCAGGATCTTGTGCAGATACATTGGAAAGGATTTGTGAGTGAGTGCAGCGAGTTCAGCAGCAGAGTGGGGAGGATGGGAGCAGCCACAAACCAGTCCAAGGTCCATGAAAGCATCAAGCACTGATGAAATTTTTCTCACTGTATTGTGATTCAGGGTTGTCTTTGAGAAGTAAAATTCTGGAAGGTAGGAGGATGGTATAATCTGGCACATTATTTGCTGGAATTTAATGAATTCTCCCTATTCTCTCTTGCGTGGTCTTTATAATTTTACAGACAACATAAGACATAGTAACAGAATGACCCCTAGTGTATACTGAACAACAGCAAGTACGAGTTGAGACAATATGGAACCACCTTGCAAAAAAACCAAAAAAGTCTTTACAATTTTAAAATCCTAGAGTCAAAATGTAGGTGTTAAGTCGGAATAACACACATTTACAAAATTCATAGTCTGATGAGTTTTAAGTGAAAAATGAATGTTCTCATCTTATATATATATATCCCTGTGCATTTAAGTAACAGCTACAATTCCTGTTGATGCCCAGACCTGTTACAGAGATACTTTTAATTTCTTTTTGTTTTGTTTGGGTGGTGTTATGGTATCTCTCAGTAGCACTGAATATATTTATCTTTCAGAGCTGTATCAATAGATATTAGATTCCTGTTCACTGCTAGGAACATGGAGATGTGCAGCTCCCTAGATCACACAACATTGTTTAAAGAAACCCTTGGTTTGGGGTACGTTTGATTTTACCCCTCAAATGGCACACCATCAAGGGCACTTGTTTTTGGAAGGTGCCTAGCCTAAATACATGAAAATCAGTACTTTCGTAGTATCTTTTAATTAGTTTCTTTTATCATTTTGAGCACACAGGAGGAATTGTTCTGAAGAACAATTTTGAAGGCTAGGATGAAAGCCTAGCCTTTGGATATTAAAAAAAATTAAAAGCCAAGAATGAGCTTGCTTTTGTTTGCTGTAGCAAGTGTTAAGTTTGCCAGTGGAACTGTATGAATACAAAATGCTTCTCTTTATGCTCATGGCTGCTGAAAGTATATATGGCTCTGCAGAGCAATGTTGGGTTTCAATATTGTATGCCTTTTCACTTTTTGTTAGAGAATGGATAATTTAGGTCTAACTTGAAAGAGCACTTGGCTCCAATGATTCTGATAATTGAAATGTATGAGAATTCTGTTTAAATACAAATCTAATCAGGATATCACTGGTAGCCCAAGCAAAATTCAGAGCACTGTAATGCTTTGATCTATGAAGGTCTTTTCTAACAGGAAGGGGAATTAGTCTTGGTGGCTAAACAAACCAAGTTTGCTTTCTTTTATTTTCCTTTGCCTCTGACGTTTGTTTCTGTTTGAAGATCACTCCAATTTTATTCATTTTCGTTTTCTCCCTTTGTGTTCACTTCTCATGGCCCCTCTCCTGACTCTTCTGTGATTACTCAGATCCCTTCTTTTCCACAGCAGTGACTTGATACTGCAGTCTCACTCCTGTCTTGCAATAAAAAAAACTCAGCAGTAACATTATTTTAGAATAATAGAAGGCAGTTGCTTTATTGTAACTTAAGAACTGAGCAGTTCTAACCATGCAAGAAATGCAGTCTCAGCAGCTCTGGGTCTGGCCTCTATGGTAGATTATTATCTGAGCAGTTCCTTTTTGGGGGAGAGTACCAGGATGCCAGTCCACAGCTGACTAAAACAGATGACCTCCTAATGCACCACATCCAGAAGAAAATCAACTGAGATTTCTTGACAGTCTGTTTTTTGGTTTTCATTGCCTCCATGTGATTAATGTGTGCCTGCATAGTTTTTTAGAAGTCTTTTCTCATCATTGCGTTTCCTTTGTCACAGGGTCCATCACATGACACTTCACTAAAATACCCTACATTTGTTAATGACATCTCTAACTTGATGCTTCTATCACTTTTGTAACAAAAAGGCTTTCCACTTCTGCTAGTAATTCCCATTTATGGGAAGAGAAGGATAATTCAATGGCTATGGTACTTTCCATTATTCAGAATGACATAAAATTACTTCTTTTCAGTGCAGCTTGCTCTCTTTGACCCAAATTTACAAGGCCTCAATTTTGCCCAAGTCCCTGTGTTTGCCGCTTACTCTTGACTGACAACTTCTTATCAACCTAGACCTTCTGAAGGATATTCAATAAAAAAGGACAAACTACAAATAAGAATGCATATTTCCTTGCCTTCTGTGTCAGAGTGGGTATATATGAATAGTCCACTGCTATTTTAGACATAAACAGTTTTGTTCAGAATGAGGTTATAGGGGTATAAGTGGAAATCAGGTTATTTCTCATCTTAGAGCTGTAAATTATTATTATTAGTGTTATTGTTATTATTACTCTGCCACCTGTCTTCTCTTCTGCCTGTTGTACTGATAGATTCGAGGAGTTTCTCAGTGATCCAAACCAGAGAATTTAGCCTTATATAAAAATCTTAGTTTTATTTACAGGGCTTCAGATCTTCATATAGCTGTACAATATCAGTTTGGTGGAACCTGATTGAATTCTTGCCATATAGAGCCATTCTAAGTGAGAAGATAAGAGAATTGCGACTCCTTCATACAGAGTTTGACTTTTTCTCCTAGTTTTGCTTTTTTTGGCTTTTTACTTTGCATCAAGGTTTCCCAGTTCCTCAGCCATCTGGGACAGATGAGTATCAAGGAGGAGCTGTACCTAGACAAGACATTTGGACCTAGATTTTTTTTCCCATCTTTTCCTTTTTACCACTTTTTTCTGCTATCTATGCTGTATTATTGTCATTCCAACAGACTTCTAGTCCAGTTTGCCTGAGCTGTTGTCGACAGGTTGTTTTTTGGGGCTTTTTTGTGTAAGGTTTATGGCATAGTTTGACTACTGCCATTTTAATGTCTGTGTCAATAGGGTCTTAATCACACTGAAATCTCTGGATCTCTTAGATTTACCAAGAGTTCTCCAAGGAAATCAGAATTGCAAAGGCTGGAGAAAGCCCTGGAGGCTTTCCAACTTAATTAGGAGTGAACTCCTTCCCTGTAAATGAAGTGGTTCTTTAAAATGACTTAGAGTCTCCATTGGCATCTTCTGACAGTGCTATGATGAAGTACAAAATATTATTAGAATGATGTTCCCCTTCTGTGACACTCTCTTTCTCTCATATATCTTATGGAAATAGCCATATTTTGTGAGTACCCATAGCATTATTTTCGTTGTACTAAGACAGAGTAAAAAAAAAAAAGGAAAAAAGAAGTTATATAATTTTTTAAATAGTGCAAAATAACAGATTTCTGTAGCATTAAAATCTGGATTTTTGTATTTTAAATAAAATTTGTGTGTGAAACAATCATTAATAGGAAAGCTTTTTAGTGACTGGATGAGAATAATTGATTTATAATAGACTTAATCTTACAAAGGGCCACTGTCTTGCTATATTACACATTTAAGTGATGCTGCTGTTAAAAAGCAGATCATACATCCTAATACTTACTGTTTTATTAAACACCTTTTTATGCAAAGGAGATATGATTTTGTGCACTGGACAGGTATTCCTAGGTGCCACAAAATTGTGGAAATGCTACTTTTTTTCAGGTTAACTGAACACCAAATTTGAAGTAATGGCAGCTTACCTTGAGACACGCAGTTCATGTTCTTCAAAATTTTCTCTAAACCCTTTTCTTTATGGAGGATTTTCTATACATCTTCCTCCCATGTAATCTACATGGAAAATATTGCTTAACCATCTATTTATATATCATATATCACACACAGTAGCACTGAAACACAGCTTTTCTTCTTCATTCCAAAGAGTAAGAGTTCCATTCCAAATGAGCTACATATGGCTCACCAGAGTAAACATGGAATATCTGTATGAAGCTGGCTGAAGTAGCCTGGATTTACACTGCTGTTGGGGGTCTTGCTTCTAATAAGTGACTTCCTGCTTGGAGAATCATTAAGAGTGAAAAGTTTTGTATGTTAATCAAATCATCACAGTGAAGTTTGGTAAATATTTTAAATTGAAGTTCTATTGAGGAAGAAAAAAAAAAAAACAAGGAAAATTTCTGAAGAAATTTCTACAACTGCAGGATGTACGGAAAAGCAGATGCTAGGCCCACTCAATTGTTTTTATTTTGTTTTTATTTTCCTACATATATTTTTATTCCAGGTATTTGACTGGCATAGTTGACAAAAATCAGTTCTGAAGATTTTTTCCATGCTTTTCTTAATCTATTTCAGCAATAGGAGAGTAGCTCACTGAAAGGGAGAAAAAGGGCAAGTTGCTGCTATCAGAGGTTGTTAACTGAAGGCTCAGGTCATTTTGCAGGGTAGATTGTTATCTAGTTTTGTAATTAATTCCTGTTACAGTAAAGCCCTTTCTGGGTATTCTAGGTTCTCTTTTGCAGTGCCATTACATTACAGATATTTTTATTTGCTGCATAATTCAGTGATGCTCAGCTACAAAAATTAAGGAGACCTCCCTCCAAAATTTGGCCGTAGTGTGCCAGCATGGATGTTCTGCAGTTGAGCTAGTGATCCACTAATGAGTCTTTTCTAATTATTGATCCTTTTCTTGACTCAAAGCTGTTTGGAAACTAACATTAAACAGAGGCGTAAGTGCAAAATATAAAGGAATCTTATGGTCTGCTTCTGAAATAATATCAAATCATACATGAAGCTCATCTGTTCTTTCACTGCAGTTGTGCAGAAAAAGAGAAATTACTTGCTTATTTCAGGACAGGGGTGTTTTAATAAAAAAAAGAAGAATGAAACGGTGAGTTTAGCCATTACTGCTTTGATTGCTGCTGGCTCATTAGCATTGGCCACGCTCCTTCAGATTAGCAGTAATTAAACTGTGAAATCAGACCGATTGCCTTAAGCTGAGACACCATACCAGGCTGTCAAGAGAAATCACAGGGGATAAATCAAGGGCCCTGTGCATCTCAGATCACCCTTGGCATGGGTGAGAGTGTGAGAAGTGGAATAATGAGGACATTCAGTTTTTTGTATCTGGTGAACTCTCGGCAGACAAGCTTTGGAAGCGTTGTCATGACAATGACAACAGCAAGGATAAACTCTTACTCCCACTAGCTGTGGTTAATGAAGATGATAATGAAAAATTATGCCAACATTACTGCAATTTTTTTATTCCGACTGGCACTTGTAACCTTACGCCTAATGACACAACACAATACTGACAGTAATTGTGCATTGATAAATGGGGTAAAGATGCCGAAAAAATGTCTGACTCGAAGATATACAAGTTTAGTTAGCTGAGTAATTTCTTTCAATAAGCATTTGCTTTGTTCTTTGAACTCTCACTAGGTGGTTTTGGACTGTGTATGCCAAAAAACATCTCTAATCACTTTTCATTGTTTACTAAAGAATAGGCCCAGCAATTAAGGCAAAGAGCGCCTGTGTTTTATTTCTTCTAAGCAGAACAAATGCGATCAAGATAAATAACAGTAATAAAACAACAATACTTTTTGCAAATTCTGAATGGGTTTACAAATTCAGTGTTTGTTTAACTGCTGGTTTCTAGGACATCCAGTTTGTCCCACTCCAAGTGTAAAGCTTTGGTGGATAAATCTCCAATTACATTATGTAATGGCTGTCTCACCCCCACATTGCCCCTGCCTAAATGCCACCATTTATTAAGATTGCATTAGCACTTACATAAGTGTCTCTTTCAACCACAGCCCCTAAATCCTGGCACATAGGGGAGGATAGACAGACAGATAGATAGATAGATAGACTGACTGACGGCATGTTTTAAGAATATAGTAAAAACTTTCTTCTTGACCTATCCCTGCTATCTGCGTCCTTTTTCTTTCTTACATTAAACCCATGATCAGTCATGGAGAACCAGTCCAGGATGCTAAATCAACAAAAATCTGCTGACTTCATATCCTTTATAGTCTCTTGGTTCAGCTCCCTGATCCAGATGAGGGACGGCGATGGGGCAAGAGAAGCAGCAAGAGCATGTAGGCAAAAATGGTAGTGGCAGCCAGCCTAACCAAAACCTTCCCATCCTGCCTTGAAACATGAGGGCTATTCATGACATTGGAAGGATCTGCATTGCAAACTCTCATTGCCAGCACTATGAGCCCATAATCCTGAAGAGGCTTATGGAAGCTGTTCAAAAAGCGCTCACAGCGAGAACAGAGGCAGCCACCAGAGCTTTTGCAAGCACATCTCACAGGGATTCCCAAAGGGCGACAAGAATCCCTCCTGCTCCCCAGGCCACCCACTTCCCACTGCTGAAAGGTTGATGTTCTTTCAACAAGCAAGGGTGATACTGACAATACAGAATAGCCAACTCTTTTCTAAACTCAATTTATGTAGTGGATTCTGACTCTGCTGCAATCCAGCATCCACACTCCCACTTTAGAAGCCACACCACTTGGCTTTAAAGAATAGCCCAATTGAATGTGTGAGCATGCTGCAGCACAAAAACCTCTCTGGGATTAGACAAATAAATGCAAATTAATCATTTAATGCAAACAAATCACTTAAAGGAGTAAGTGTTGTTTTATTTACTCCAAAACTACCTAAAAGAATAGCTCTTTTGATAGCTTTAGTAAAGTGTTTGGGGTTTTTTTCTATGTAAAGTTCTACTGTTGCTCACCAGTGGCCTCATTCCATCAAAGCTTTAGAAATCTAGATTGTCGGATGTGGGATTTTTTTGTTCAAACACTGTTTGTTTTGCTTTGTTTGGTTTTAAGAAAAAAGATTAATCACAGAGCATTTGGAGGTGTATCAGATATATGAGGGTTCCTCCTTGACTAAGTGGTATTTGTCTTTTCAGTTCTTGAAAGGCAGTATTAAGACAGCACAGTAGTGTTTGTGATTCATGGTTGCAATTCTCTTTTTATTGCTGAACACCAGCAGTGAATAGGAGCTGCAGAAGGACACGTTTCCAATTACTCTATCTCAGAGTTCTCCATTGCTTCTTAACAGAGACGTCTCTATCTCTGCAAGTGAGTGTAATACAAAAGTTTATACAAAAATAAATGTGTGTATAAATATATATACATACATACACCGAAGAAAGATTTCTTTGCTCTTTCAGCTGTGTTCTGTCTTAAAGTTGATTCAGTGTCTGCTGCTTTGTTGCCAATCTTCTCACTAGAAGAATAAAGATGATTTAACCATTAGAGAAAGGTATTTCATGAAGCAATGCCCACAGAATTTTGAATGGTTTTTGGGAAGAGATGACCTGACTCTGAATCCAAAGTGGTGGTCTCCTTGCACAGCATGACATAAATGGCAAGATTAGTGTGGCAAGATCATATTTTCCTCAGCATGCAATAAGTTCAGGTAGGAAATTTAGAAACTGAGTACTGCTTTCTGAAGATAAACCTTTTCCTGGACTGTGGTCTTTGGTCCTTTGTGAGTTTGGGCCCTTATGCTGTGGTGGGATGAACCAAAGTTTGTTATCTGTGCAGGTACAGAGCTTGATGCATCTCAAATGGAATCTCTGGTCCTTCAAAATTCACTTGACTATTTCTTCATAAATAGGGTGCTGATGGGGGGAGAACAAAAATCTCAATTACATTTTCGTTGAGTATCTTTAACCTTTATCAGCACCAGTTTTAAGAGAGATTTTTTTTTTTAAAGACAGGGAAAACATCAAAATACTCTGCCTAAACATTAACAGAGGGCACAGCTCCCAAACTGACAGAGAAATCAGTGCTAGGGAGAAGTCAGAAATAAAGGATCAAAAGCAGACCTAATCTCTGAAGAAAGGAGGATAACAGTACAGAGCACCATGCACTGAGTGAGTTTGATTTAAAGCATTTTAAAAGAAAACTCCATTTACTTTAGAGACTGACAAAAGTTTATACATTCATGAATGAGCTCTTTATGTATTTAAGAGGGATGACAGCAGACAAAGGGAATATTTGATGAATGTTACGGCAAGATTCTGAAAGTCAGAGATCATTGAGAGAGGACAGAAGGTTTTGGCTTTTTCTTACAAAGAACTGCATCTGTTTGGCACTTTTTGTTTCCATTCTGTATGCTAGAACTGGCAGAGAACTAGAAAAGGTATTTGGGAGCTGAGTGAGGAACTTAAAAATATAAAAAGTTTAGGAAAGCTATGCCTCACATCCTTTCATACCTTGCTTTTCATCTTGCCCTGTAATGGAGTACCCTGGCTAAAATTAGCAGCTAGCAGAGACAGGACAGTTGTAGAGATATAAGGCTGTGACTTGAATTCATTGAGAACGAGTGGGAGAGAAAACTGAGGTAGTTTTTATATATATTTGGGGTTATATATTCTGTTATTAAGGCTTTTGATGAACATAATTATTTCAATTATGCCCTGTGTCAAGGTCAACAGAAAAACACTGGACACCTGTACTTCAAGAATGTTCCTTTGCAGACTGATACCTCAGCAATTTGAAGGGGCTGTCTGAGATACAGGCCCAGGTTTTAGTTTATCCTTCTGTCCAGGGGCAGTAACCTTGGCAGAAAGCTGGGAAAAATAACTGAGAGCAGTAATATCTAAACCACCTCAGCAAAATTAGCTGAAGTTCATCTGCTACAACATATCTTTTTTGTTAAATCAGCAAATCTTGAGGTTTCAAAGTTCTAAATTATTTATGATGGGGTTTAACTTGTGGAAGACTAGGAGACCATACAACAAATGCTGCAGGTAGATTTTTAATATCATGACCAGTAAGGTACTCAGATCCTCTCTTGCCAGGCAAAGTACTTACAGTAATTTCACAATTATAAGCCACCCCTCCCGGTAGCCAGGTAGACCACGGGATTTGTCCATATATAAGCCACACCCGAATATAAGCTGCACTTTTTTATTTTTTTTAAGCTAGGATCCATGTATAACAAAGTAACAAATTAGTAACAGAATCGCTGCCATCTGGGTTTGGTGTCAGGTGCTCAAGTTGCAAACAGTTTTCATAGACCAGCGAAGCCTTTAAAGGCAGCCCCAGGCGCCCTCCCCGGCTGGCTCTCACTTCTGGGTTGGCATTTCACTGGGATTTGTCCATAAATAAGCCGCACTACTGGGATAGGCTGGATTCTTCAATGAAAAAGGTGTGGCTTATAATTGTGAAATTACTGTACTTATTTTAAAACATTCATTATGACCTCAGGTATACAGAAGACAGAATTGCTGGTAAATTTTGTTAATGAAGCATCACAGCACTGATGAGAGTAGCTTACCAGACTTCAGGTAGCAGGTTTAGAGATCTCTGGGTCTATAGAGTAGCCTGAGAACCAAAGCTAAAAAGGAGCAACCAGATGATATAAATCAGTGATTACATCATGCTGCACAAGTTCTGAATTATTAACAGTTAAATAGATAATATTCCTGGCTAGACTGCTGTCAGCAGACCCTGTGCCAGGTTAAGTAACGTTTGCTCTGCCCAAGTTCTACTGTCATTGTTTCCACACAGGCCTTTTCTTCTGACCCACTTTCTATTCTCACCATGTAATCACTGAGTCACTGCATGGGAACGTTGTTGTTCTTCTTGAAATGCAAGTTCAATGCAAGTCACTACACAGAGTAAAGCATCCCCTAGATGTTACACTCTTTTTCAGTAAACTGAGTTGGTGCTTTTTATACCCAGTAAAGTGCCTGTCTGTCTTTGTTTTTTCCTGTCTTGGGCTGGCAAAATGTATCAAATACAGGATACCTCTGAAATGAGGAAGATACGATTATCACAGCCTTCTGTTTTCTGTGGTGTGGACCTATGCCTATTATCAGGGCAGATCGTCCCTTGTCCCTTTGTGAGCCCATATAGGAGAGGGTTGGCAGAAGTCATTGAGCAGGAAAGGCGCTGAGGCTGTAAACAGCTTAACACAAGCTACATGTGGAGGAGGAGCCACATCAGCAAGCTCCTAGCAGATATCAAACTGGAAATCCTGAGTACAAAGAATCACAGAATAAGAAGTTAGAATTAGAAGTTAGAGTTAGAAGGGACTCACAAGAACTGTCGAGTCCAGCTCCTGTCCCTGCTCAGGACCATTCCCTGAGTCACACCCCGTGCCTGAGAGCATTGTCCAAAGGCTCCTTGAGCTCTCTCGCCTTGGTGACCACTGTCCTGGGCAGCCTGTTCCACAGCCGAGCCACTCTCTGGTTCTAGAGCTTTTTTCTGCTATCCAACCTAAACCTCCCCTGGCACAACTTCAGGCTTGGGTCCTGCCACTGGCCACCACAGAGATCAGTGTTTGTGCCACCTCTTCCCTTCATGAGGAAATTGGAACTGCAGTGAGGTCTGTCCTCAGTCTCTTCCAGGCCCACACCAACTTAGACCTTAGCTGGGAACATGAAATAACCCTGTGCTTGTTCAGGGTGTGTCATAGGGAGGAGAATTGTGCTGTGCGCACCGTGCCAGGGCTGGAAATAACACTCTGGGCCTCAGTGTTGTTATCAGCCAGAGATGATGGGATGAGGGCTCACCCCCATGGCTGCTGTGCTCCCCACAGGTGCTTTGGCAGCCCCAGCCTGTGCTCCTGAGGCATCCCAGGGCTGCCCTGACGGTGCTGAGTGCTGCTGCCGGCGCGGAGCCCCTGAGCCCAGCGGGCAGGAGGAGCTGGGCTGGCACTCGGCTGCCCGCAGGGACGGCGCGCGGTGGCCAAGCTGGCAGCAGTGGAGGATGTCAGCAGCGCGCCCGAGGCTCGTGCTGCTGTGTAAAACCTCCCACAGATTTGCACATTTGGCAATGGCTGTGCAGAGCGTGGCTGTGGCACGAGCTGCCTTGGCCTTGGCCCGTGTTGGGCTCCCGCCCTGTGCTGTCTGTGCTGCCTTTGGACACTGGAGAGCGAACACAGTAATCTTCTTCAGTGAGACTCAGGCCTTGCTAAGCTTTCAAAGTTTTTAATTGTAAAGAAAAAAAGGCAGTGGGTAGCACTTAGAGGCACCTGTTGTGGTAGAAAATTTTGGACAAGAATTGTGTACTTATTCCTCTGTGATTCCTGCTTACCCTCCATTTCTCTCATCTGTATACTTATTATGGCTAGCATACAGAAGCCTAACTTGATGTTTTATGGTTATATAGTAATTCTTGCTGTTTAAGGTTTATTTAGTGTTCAGATTTCTCTGTTAATTTAACGTCCCAACACTCTCCATCACATAACTTGCATGACCCTTGTCAACGTTTGTATCAAAACTTCTACAGTAACACTTCAGTAGATATAACACTTTGGAAACAAACAAGAAATCATGATGAAAATTAGAGTTTATTGTTTTCATATTGGCTCCCGTGATAATGCCGTTACAAAAGGCATTCATTGTTTTCCTTATCTCAAATTTCTTCTTCCTTCTTGCAGATATAGTTGCATAGAGATATTACAATGACATATTTTTATCTCATATTCTGGAAAAAATCTTAGATTTTTAATTGTTCTAAACACTGAAGGAATGAAGTTGTGAACCAATTGAAGTCAGTGACAGCTTTGCTGTTAACTTCATACATCAGTATTTTGTCTAGCTGTTCCTAATACATTTTATTCAGATTTTCTATATTGTTTACTTTTACATATTTAGGAATACCGCCAAACAAACAAACAAAAAATGGAGGGGAGAAACTTAGTTCATAATTTAACCTTGAGAATGAAGTATACCAATATAAAAAATGTGTTGACCTCTCCGGTTTTTTCTCCCCTACTGGAACTGCCCCTCCCTTCAAGTAGAACTCAGCTGGTTTAGTGGTAGTTTCCAGCCAGTCCATTGTACTACAGCACACAGAACTCTGCCCACTGGTAGCCAATAATTCATTTAAAAAGTCATCTATATCTGCCCCATGGGACTATTTGTGTAGCTAGAATTAAGCAACTGAATAGAAGGTTTGGTCCCTTGGGACTGTTTTGCTCAGTTTTAGCAGTTTTGGTTGCTGTAATGTCATTTTGGAGTTCTGCCCCAAAGCTGAAGTCTCAGACTGAGAGTTTCTTTTGGCAAGGATTTCACTACTTTCTAAAGTGGGCAGTATGTTGCATAAAATAGTCGCTTTCTAACACTAATAATAGTTACCCATTAGATGTCAGTGAAAAAAAAATGTAATTTCAGAACTGGTCAGTTGATCATGTTGGCAGAAAATAATCAAAACTATACATTACCTTGTAGCTTTCTACCTCTGAATTAATCACTGCTGGCTCCTTTTACAGTCAGTGGAGAGAAATGGGCATTTTTTCAGATGTAATTCTTTTGGCCTATTTTAGATATCTAGTTTAGGACAAGATGAACTACAGCCTAGAAGTGTCTATTTCTCATTGCTGATTATAAAAGGAGTCTAGACATCTCCCGGAGAAGTAGGCAGCCAGATTGCAGATGTTTTTATTTATCATTGTGTGTCTTCATGTGGCATGGATGACTAAAAAGACTTCTAAGATCTATTTTGTTAGAATTATTCCAGTACAGTAAATTTAAGCCTCACTACTGAAAATGAGAGATCTTTTTATAGGTTATTATTTTGTAGATAGCAATTAACCACTCAGAAGAGCTGCTAGCATTGACACGCACATGCTCAGCCACTTCATGCTTTAATGTTAAATTATATTTGACATTTAATTTAAGCTCATGTTGCCTTCATTCAAAAATAAACCCTACTGCATTAGTAGTGAGAAGGTAGAGGGATAATTTTTCTCCCCAAATTCACACTCAGTGAAATCTAAACTGATTTTTCACGCTTAGTTTTTCAAGTATATTATGTGCATTCTTCTGAATAGGTCTGTGCAATTGCTTCTCAGATTTGAGGGAAAGAAATCGATGCATCTTTTTTAGTAAGCAATTACAACATAAAAGTGTATTTTTAATAGGTGCTTTGAAGGCTGCACATACTGTGAGGTTTGTTGCCCCCTTGAACCAATTGTAATCAGAAGTGACATATACCATTATTTGCTGGGCAAAGTGGGCCTGATTTTGTGGCTGTACCAGAGCATAATGTGATCACTTTAGCTCTTCAGAAATTAAACACAATGAAGACTTAGCTGATTGACACAGATGAAATGCCAGGGCACAGGAGGAGCTACTCCTGGTGTCTTGCCAGTGATCTTTACCCTCCCTGAGTGGCAATGGAGAGCTGTCCCACCAGGTCTCTGCTACAAGGACCTGAAAGGATGCCAAAGGGAAATGGCTTCTTCCTCAGGCTAGTGTAAGCCGTAACTTAAAGTTTTCCTTTGCCCTACCTTTTACTTCATAGCTATTGAACCGCAAAATATGCTGCCATTCCTGGCAAAGCAGCAGAATCTCTCTGCTCTGGGGCACTGCAGCACCTCTGAGTGAAGTTTGAAGTTGATATCCTGCATGTTGGTGTCTGGGAAAGACCCCATGGGTTGCTTAGGAGCACAATTCATTCAGCCAAATTAGGCTCAGTTTTGTAGGGCTGCTACATTCTCTTTATCAAGTTTTCTGTGCCCATCATGACCAAGACCTGCTGGCAAGTCTTCGGTAAAGGTGAAACTCTTCCAGTGAGCTTTGCAGTCACTGGACTTATTCAAGGGAGCTGGTCATCTCTGGGAATGGCTTTATGCAAATTACAGAGTCACAGAATTTTTTGAGTTGGAAAGGATCCAGTCCGACTCCTGGGCCTACACAGGAAAACCCCAGAGTCACACCCTGTGCCTGAGAGCATTGTCCACACGTTCCTTGAGCTCTGTCAGCCTTGGTGCTGTGACCACTTCCCTGGGGAGCTGATTCCAGTGCCCAACCACCCTCTGACCTAAATCTCCTCGGACACAACTTCAGGCCAGGTTCTGTTACTGTTCATCGCAGAGAAGAGATCAGTGCCTGCCCCTTTGCTTCTCCTCATGAGGAAGCTGAAGACTGCAGTGAGGTCTCCTCTCAGTCCCATCTTCTCCAGTCTGAATAAGCCAAGACATCTCAGCTACTCCTCACATGCCTTCCCTTATAGACCCTTCAGCATCGTCATGGCTCTCCTTTGGGTGATCTTGAACATCTTTATATCTGTCATGTGATGAGGTGCCCAAAACTGCCCCAGCCCAGAGCAGAGCAGGACAATCCCTTCCCTTGCCTGGCTGGTGATGCTGGGCCTGATGCACCACATTGTTTTCAATTATCAGGAGTCATTACTACACAAAAACCAAACAAACAAACAAAAACCAAAATTAGACCCTCCCAACATCAAATAAACCACTGCAGCTGCAGCTCCTCAGCACATTTGTCTTTACTGTTAAATTGAGTGATTTATCCACCTTGCAAAAGACATTAGCATTAAGGGACAGAGTCTTTCTCAGATGCAATTCATTATTAATCTTAATGGGATTATGCTTCAAAGACCACTAAATGCACATCTTCAAAGTACTTAAATTACTCCCTATTATTACTTTTGACAATAAAATAAATAAAGCTTAGTTAAATTCTACATGCTAAACCCAAATTACTATTTTTCACTGTGCCAACCAAAGTGAAACAGACCACTAAAAAAAAACCAAACAAAACACCAGGCAGGAAACAAAAACACCAAAACCCAAACCATCCACTCAGAACCTAAATATTTGAATAGATTGTCATTGACAAATAATCATAAAACTAGGTTGAAGACATTTGAAATTGCATTTTTTCATTTTAAATGTATGTGGCATCAAAAGTATGATTACAGGGAGAGAAGAATAAATATTTAACATCAAACAAATTTCTTTATTAATATAATTACATGATGTAAAATGCATTTCTTAATATTGCTTTAAATAAATTTTAAAAATTCATATTGCAAAGCTAGCACTATCAACAACAGAATCTAGATAATAGGTAAATAGCTCTTTGGGTGGCACTTCCTTTAAAAACAGCAGCGAAAGCCAAAATTTCCATTTGTCTCTGTTTTCTAATGCAAATTCTTCATAAGCTTTGCACAGAATAAACATGTTCAAGCTGTGCCCTGGCTGTATGGAGCTGTGCAGCAGGGAGACGTTTTCTGATGTTCGTGCTAATTGCATTGGAGCTGGACTCTTCCTAGGGGTCCACCAGGTCACTGCACAGAGTCACACAGAGGGAGAGCAGAGAATATCCTGGACAAATGGTGTAGAACGTTGCAGCAGATAGACCTGCCAGCTGCTCAGGTTATCCCCAGGCAGCTCCGGGCTCTGCTACGTGTCAGCCGCCCGCGCTGGGGAGTCTGCACACCTGCCTCAGGCACCTCCTGCCCATGTCTGCGCCTGGTGGCACCCTCCTTTCCTCAGCATGTGGGGTCTGAGATGAGGAGCAGGCACGTTAAGGGCATAAAAGAAACATATCTGCTTTCAGAAACAACAGTGTTAGGGCTCAGGGCTTGTGCTACCCCAGCCCAAATGTGGGAACCCAGGACATTGCCCTGGCTTCCTTGGATGCCT
>VRYO01002734.1:8868427-8949834 GCA_009812075.1 Sialia sialis | reverse complement strand
CCTAATGTGCGGTTGGTGATCTCAGGCCATAAATAGAGACACCGCCGTTCACACCCAAATGCTGACTGATCCTGTCCTTCTTTGGGAGAAGCTGAAACAGGCTCCACTGCTCCATCAGTGCAGTCTGGCCCCGTATTTTGCAGGTTGTTCAGAAATGGAGTGATCTTCTTTAGCCTTTTAGCAAGTTCCCACATGTTATTTAACTCTGCACCCTCTGTTAGGAAAGCTTCAAGGAGTGACATGGATATACACCCTGCATATAACCTCTATCAGGAGGCTCCTCTCTGTTGGAGCATCTGCCATCCAAACTCATGGCCCAGCTCACTTCTTTCAGGTCTTCTCTGCTTAACAGAAGCCTTAAAAGTTCAGCTTTCTCTCTGTGCCTGGGACTTTGCTCTGTGGTGCCTCTAACAAAAGACACGTATTCTCTCGGTAAGGATGGGGTTGCTGTTCCAATTTGTCCCCTTTTCTTCCCCCTTCAGTTAATTCAGTGGACTCTGTAGATCCCGTTGCTTGCCCTCAGATGGAGTGCTTGGTGTTACCCCCTCTTCCCACCACCTCCATCTTCTCTCTGGCTAGGAGGCAGTCATTTGGAAAGGCACTACTTTAATCTTAATGGGGAGGCACCCATAAAGGGATAGTGCTGCTCTGGAAGATGGCTGCTGGTGCCATCTATCAGTTCTTTGGCATTCAGGCCGGGTACCTGAGGCAGTGGCTTTGGGAAGCAGATGGTAGGACTCCCATCTTCAGTCCTCCCAATTTCTTCCCCCAGACACACCCCAACCCCCACTCCAGCAAAAAATTCAGTTGATTATATTGATGATGATTTGCCCCTTGGCTACCTCAGCACATAAAAACATCTTTATTGGACCATGGCAGTCTGTGTCCAACTGCAGGCAACAGCAGGATGGAGTAGGGCCAGTGACACTTTGCTGATGTATTTCCCCATCTTCTGGTGATTTGTGGTCCAGGGACTTCCTGCATCAGAGATGGTATCTTAGTGTTTAATAGTCTTTAATACTTTTTTTCCTCCCTTCAACTCACCTCAAAGCCTTGAAATATACCATTCCCAAAATTCACCATGTTACATTCAAATAAAAATTTAAAAAAAAAAAAAAAAAGGCTGCCACTGAGCAGAGTGTAGATTCTCCCTGACTCAACAAGTTTCTTTTATTATGGGTTTATAGCAGTCAGGACTCTCAAACTTGGTGGAAACCAAGCTGTTGTCTGATTCAGTTTGTGTTGACTGTGGCACAGGTGGTCCTGCCTGTTGGTTAAACTTAGCTGAATCACAGTTAAAGAATTTTGACAAATAAGACCCAGAAATAGAGTCCTGAAAGACAAGGGCAAGGCAGGAGTGTGAAATGAGTAGTTCAGATATCAGCAAGATAGCAGGGGGCCTGGAACCAAATGCTGGAATTGCAGGAAAAACATACTAGGGTCTGAACCTTTTCAGGTTTCAAAGCAGGACACAGTTTTTAGGGTAATTGTCACACAGAACCTTGGTTTGTGTCTGTCCTAGGATTGTGCTTGGGTGACATGCACCCTACCTAACTTGGTAGAGTGGGCACTTGAAAAGATGGGTCAGCTCTAGCTGGGCTGTACAATAATCCAGCTGGGTTGTTGCTCACCATCCCTACACACAGTGTTTAGGCTTAAGTCAAGTCTGCATTGATCTGCAGTGCAGTTTTGACTTTAGGGTTGCGTCTTTCTCAGGCCTGGTCAGTGGGGCTTACAGCTACAAGCCCGTATTTGTAACTGTGACAATCAGGTTGGGCAGCAAGGCTTGTATTTAAGTGTTAAAATAGTAGTTCTCCAAGTGTTCATTGCCCCATGTCTAAAGTTAGATGTGTTGTGTGGTCCTATCAGCTCTTTAAATCAGAAATCAGGCAAATGAGTGAGTTTTTGTGCTGACGTCAGACAGCTGAGATTGAGTATGGCATCAGGCTTCTCTCCATTTACACAGATTTTATCTGAACCAAGTGACTTCAGATGTTTTAGTAAAGGTATTAAACCATCCAAATGCATCTAGGAGCTTCTGTGCCAAGGCTGAAGGGAAGTATTTAAATTTTTTCATAGATGCCTGGTAGAAGACAGTTGCATGCCCAAGTGTTCCTGGTATAGAGAATATTGGGGTTCCTAAGAAAAAAAAAAAGTTTTAGGAAGTGGGTTTTTTTTACATTTATTTTTTATTTTTAAATGGTTTAGCTGCAGTATATCTATTTAAAAAAGGAATTTTAGTCTGATCTACCAGCTTTTACTTTATACTATAATTGATTCCAGGGAGGGAAGCATGTCACAATACAAACATCAAAACTGGACTAAATGTCATTGCATCTAAGATTTTTCATTTTACAATGCAGAGAGAATATAACTGAGGTGTCAAAAGTACAGAGGGAAAGATTGTTGTTAAAGAGCTTCAGTGAAAGTTTTGCATTTATTTAGGCAAATGGAAATGTGCAAAATGACTGCATAGAGCTGAACAGCTCTTGGACACAGGGTTGTTAACAAGTTGGGGAAAAAAAAGCATCGTTAGGAAGACAAGAAGTAGAAGGCAGGATATAACTTTCTTATTTCTGGATATTCATGACTTGTATAAATGTCAGAGGCCAAATAACTGACTTTTATTGGTAATAGCCTGAACTGTATCACAATGTGTATATGTAGTTGTTACTGCAATATATCAGCAAGCTGCCACACTGGGTCAGAGCTGGTTATGTGGATTATAGTGGGGTAATATGCAGGCTCAGGAGTTCTCTTTAGATAGGACCCTTTGTGCCCTTTACTTGTAAAGCATAAAGATATATGTAGTCAACTGCTATAATGAGGAACCATAAAACATGTTATTCAGCAGGAAGCATAGCATCTTCTGTGCTGATACAATCACTGTTCAACAAATAGAAATTGAAAAAGAGACTTCTCTCCTAGTAAAATTTTATTTTGTATTACGTGCCTCATCTAGAGCATGCACTGGTGAGTCAACAGTGCAAGAATTTTGTGCAGCTTATCTAAAATCATGCCATATTGTGCTCTATGCTGTAGTTTTCTGCTATTTCAAAGATTAGGGCAATTAAGATTGCTCACCTGTGATTAAGGATTGTTCCTCTCCACTGTTAAAGACAGCCTACTCCAATATGCTGAGGTTTGTCTGTACTGGTTCTTTCCACATTAATATTTTAAGTACACACACATTTCTGATGGAGAAGTGCACATATACTTCTTAGTGCATCAAAATCTGTGGTACCTGTGCAGTTATTAGTATTTTAGTACTGCATGACTTCTTTGATTTGTTACTTCTAATATCTTCCACTGCCTAATACCAGGTGGCCTTACCTGCTGGAACTCAGAGTCTTTCTTAGAAACACTTGAAACCCAGGCTCTCTCTTGCCCCTTAGTATTTCATACTTTTGGAGTATAGGAGCTGAACACTTTCATTTTAAAGATGCCTCATTCAAAATGAGGAAGCTTTGAGATGGAATCCATATAGAAAGCTACAGGATCAGAAGCACAGTTCCTACAGTCTCCAGGGAAGTGAAAATCCCCCCCACAGATGCACGGGAAGTGTGGGACTGTCAGTGCGTTGAACCTGTGGGCACTGTCCCTTGATGTAACCTCTGGGCTTAGAGTTCAATATCACACCCTATGCAGAAGAAAGATGGAGAGAAAAGACTACATAGAGGCTATTAAAGGGTGAGAATTCCTCCATTTCTGTTAGTCTTGATATCTGTGGAATTGAGGTTAGATCCAGCAGACCCAGCTGACAGATTATACCTGAAAGAATTTCAGAAGCAAGTTGTTTTATGATAAAGAAACATTTTTTTCTCCAATGTTAAACCACACTCAGTGCCTCTACCAGGCTTAAGGAAAATTTTACTGCTCCTGATCTAGAGCAATCTAGACTTCTCCTTTCTAATTATATATGTTCTAAGTACACTGTATCTATACAGTTTAAAATTAAGACAGATTTTAAATCTAAAAATAAAGATGAGGTTTTTGAATAGTCTCAGAAAAGAACAAGTTATTTTCAGAACTCATTCAACTTTTATGATCACTTCCATGTAATAAATTAAAGTTCTCCTAAAAATACTGATGCACCATTACCTAATTAAACTATTTCACACAGTACAACCTCAGAAGCCTGGATGCTTCTCGATTCCATCTCTAGTAAATGTACCTCCCCAGTGACAGAGCAGGGAGTTTGGAAAATACCTGATTTCAAAAAGTGCTGCAACTGAAATTACTGTGGCTC
Organism: Sialia sialis; assembly: GCA_009812075.1. NCBI lineage: Eukaryota > Metazoa > Chordata > Aves > Passeriformes > Turdidae > Sialia > Sialia sialis. Next base: position 8,945,585 of record VRYO01002734.1, on the reverse strand, counting down.
ATGCTAATACATACAGATCAGTCAGTATGGATGGAAATAGAAAAGGTCAACTCAAAAAGAGGAAATTTTTCGTCTTGCCACAGGCCTTTATTTGCATTCCAATTGAACCTATTTTGAAGACTTTTTTTCTGTGAATCTAATGAACTCTTGTACCAACCTGTGTAGAGGTGTGGATTTGAGAAATGTGCAGAGGGCTCAGTGAAAGGAGAATGTCTTTCCTGGGGATCTGATTCAGCCTTTCTCAAGGACTAGACAGAGGAGACCTGGTATCTGATTACATGCCACAAATTCCCTTATTTAACTAGCACTTGGAATCAGAGTCTTCTGTGATCTCATGGGCTGTTCTCAGAAATTATGGGTATGGGGGAAAAATTCCCCCAGAAAATAAATCAACTGCACCTTGGTGTAAGTCTTACCTGTTTGCTTTCTGCTAAACTTTGCCTTCTCTTGGTCACAGACTCTTTAAAGGAGGTGTGAAGGCATCATAGGAAAGCCTGAGTGGTACCAGCAGGCTGGCAAGGTCACTTGCAGGTGACACAGCACAGTCCTGTGCTCAGGTGGACCATCACCCCAGGTGAGCTTCCACAGCCAGGGACATGATGTAGCCCCTCTGGCCTCTTCTGCTCTGACCAGGGGAGATCAGGCACCTGCACACTTCAGAGAGAGGGGAGTACCTCCTAATCACAACCTGCAAGGGTAGTGCTACTGCGCTTCTTTTAATTCTAACATATATTGTGTTTATAAGTAGTGAATGGCATGCAAGGATTAATGCTTAAAGCAGCATATGCTGGCTGATTGTTAGGAGTAGTGCTATTAAAAAGTGATAGTGCTCCAGCTATAAATGGATGCAATTCAATGGATAGTATTAGTAGCAGAGCTGTTCAGCTAAAGCCATGGCAAAAGGGACTCTGGTTTAATAACTTTCTAATTACATCTGTATAAGCTGGGTCACTTAGCAGCAAACTGACAGGTTTACATTTCCTTATATACTAGGTATTGCTCTGTGTATTAGCCCTACACTAGAATTGCAAAGAGAAAATAATTGGGTTGCTTTTCTAGCTTCCCCAAATGGTTTAAATTAATGGCAGTGCAGATCAACACAATGCCTTCATGTGTGTGATTTTAACCTTCATTGATTTTCTCAGTTCCAGGGCAGCATGACATTGGCTAGAGAGCCATGCTGATGTGATGGCTGCCGAGCACTGAAAGGAGGTTTACACAGCATTAGATTAGTTCCTGGTATTCAAGAGCACACATTATGGAAAGCTGAAGGCTCAGTTCTCCACATTATAAGTGTTTGGTGTTATTCCTCAGGGCAGAGAAATTTAGTGTCATTCTGTTTATGAACGGCTGGCAGCAGCTTTGCACAAAGGTTTGAAATCCCTGAAGGAAATCTGATGCCCGGCTGAGATGCATCAGGAAAGTTTTCAGAGAGGATAAGCAGGAAAGCTGCAGCAGCTATAAACAAACAGGCTGGTGGAGATTGTACCTACCATCTTCCACATACAGTGCACTTTAAATTGTATTAATTGTAGTCATGCCTGTTACCATGACAGCTAGGTGCTGCAATTACCTCACACCTCAGGGAATTTCATGCTTAGTACAGCATTCAGAGTCTACGTCCTGCTATTTTGTTTTTATTTTGGTATTTTTTTACACTTTGGAGAAGTACTGTAGAAAGCAGAGCAGAGAAAGAAAAATGCATCTTTATACTCTTTATACTCCCAAGGCACTAAGAGCCCTGTTTAGCCATGTCCTGAGGAACCAGTAAAACATAATGATCTCTGTGGGGATCAAATGCAGTGACTGAGGCTGAGTTTTCCCTAGTAACTGTCCAGAATGGCCAAGACTCGTCAGAAGAGCTCCTTGGTGAGAGGGGCATGCTGCACTGGAAAGTGACTTTGACAAAAAGCTTTACAGGGTGAAAGCCACAACATCCCCTCATCCAGAGGGATTAGCCTGAGGTCTAGCTGTGAGCTTCTGCCTAATCTAGGTACATCAGCTCCAGGGTAAGGCCACAGCAAAACACATTTAGAAAGAATGTCCTTTTCCATTGGGATGCTTTTGAATTGGAAAGCTAGCTGCTGCAACCAGGTGTGCTGGGCACTGGGGTATCAGAGCAGGGCAGGGACCACAGTGCTGCAAACCCAGAGACAGAGGACAGGAGAGGGAAGGAGGCTCACTCACAGTGCTTGAGAAAATACATCTGTTAATCCCTTCTTTAAGGTGTTAAGCAGGCTCAGCTGTCATGCAAGCCTTGTGCTGGTGATCCACTACAGCATATTTCCACAAGTAGCAGATTTGAAGCTCGCTTACTGTACAATATCACTCTGAAGAGTGTTGTAAACAAAGAGATATAGGCTAGGTGACATCCTCTGGGCAAACGTGAACCCTTTAGACTCAAGCTGGGGATTCAGGCATTTGCACCCAACCAGCAATAGTTCATGGATCAGGTTTCCAACCTGACATAGCAGCAGGGTTGGTTTATTTGAGCCTATCAGCATTTTCACATCATAAACCTCAGTGTTGCAGTATATCACAGCTGTTTCTAATCCCTGAGAACTGAGACTTGGCATATAAATTGCTAACTCATATATTAATTTGAGTAGAAGAGGATAAAGCTATGTCTAAGTTATACAACAAATTATATTGATTTTTATTTCAGTTACACACATGCTGTCTGCCAAAGCCCTGTAAATTATGTTTTTCACTACAAGGAATTGCATGTTCATCATGTTTTACATGAATTGATGTCTTTTAGATTGTTTTAAGTGCATTTGAAATAGTCATTTGGTTTACATCAATAAGCTTTAGCTAATACTCTGTTTTGTACATCGTTACTCACTAATATTAGAGTGGCAGCCAGGAACCAAATGTAGATCCTTTGGCTTTGGTCTTGTTCTTAATTTATGTGAAGGTTTGCAAAAACTTTATTTTGAATCTGAAAGCCATGTATCACAGTATTTGCTGACAAAAATGCACCTGTCAGTAAGAGCCTGAAGATTATTATTGTTCAAATGTCACAGCATTCAAATATTACAGAGCTTTCTAACAGATATAATAAAAATACATTTTTTTTTTTTAATCTTGGGTATTTACAGAACATTGGCTATGTTTTTGACCTTAATCCCATTGCAGTACAGGTTTATTTACCTGTGTGCTGGGAGGGGAACTTGATTGATTATTTCTTTTAAAAGGTGGAGGAATAATCCCTGGCAGGCAGAAAAGAACCTCCAGCAAACAGAAATTATGTACTTAGGATATGCAAAACATATGTGTGATCTGTTCTGTATGTAATACTGCACTCACATGATAGCTTCACAAAATCAAATTTACTTCACCTGTCTTATAATGAATTTTCCTGCATTCTAAAGAGACAATGCTATTGTAGCCAGAGTGAGTAACTTTTGGTATATTAGCATATACCAGTCCAGAAGCCACTGCATTTTCTCATGACTAGGGAGTTTTTACAGAGATATTAATTCAAACTTCACAATTGTGAAACAAGTCAGATTCTCCCCTGATCTAAATCAACAGAGGGCTTTCTCTTTCCACTCTCAATCTGTACTTCCCAAACAGACTACCAAGAAACAGTGGTTTTCAGTCAAAAAAAGCACATGTCAAAGTCTTAGGGATGAGCTGTTTCGTAGTGGGTGATCCTGAGCTCCAGGTACTGTTACTTAGCAACTTCTGAGAATGGATTAACGTTCAGTGGGCATCCCTTGCACTGCTTTTTGTACTCCTTCATATTGCCAGGTGTAAATCTCCTGCAGATCAATCAGAGATTTCCCTAAGAGAAATCCACGTATTGCATTGCACGGTGAGCTGGGTGCAGCTGACACAAACCAAGCAGCAGTCTCAGCACAGAACAATAATGCAGATGTATACCTTAAACACCTTTTTCATGTATAGATCATCTTACAGGCTATAATCTAGGGCTTCACTACCATAATCATCCTTGGATAAATGTGTTTTAATATATGTGGCAATATATTTGTTACAGCACATAAACCAGAATAGCCTGACATGTATGCAGTTACTCTTTCTCTCAGATTTCCAGGCTATACTTTGGTCAATCTCTGTTTAAAAATCCTCAGCAATAAGCCAGCCTTCCTTTTCTTCTGCTGCACCCCCAAAAGAATAGGAAAGTCAAAAGAGTTTGGAAAGTCATACATGACAAACTATGTTAGATAATAGAGTGCAGTGTGGAGACCCCTTTTGAAATGAGACTCACCTATAGGTGAGTGTTGTCTATTATTTTGTTACCTGCTCTTCTGATGTAAATAGAAAATCCCCATGAATATTAATGGTAATTTCCTGAGAACTGTCTAAACAGGAATGAACAGACACTATAAAAACCAATTCATTTGACACAACTGGTAAAATTCTTTATGCTGTAGTAATTTGTCAGAACCATTCTTTATCCCTCAGAACAAAATTGCTGCTTTCACAGTAGCTATACTTTTTATTATATTTTGTGTAAATAGTTATATCCACCATGTTAACTTTCACTTAACATTATTTGGGTCACAGAAATGCTGACTGGAAGGAACATGAGCAGTCCTAGGCCAAACTCGAGTTCAAACTGCAGCTAGTGCCAATGTATTCTCAGGTCAGTCCTGGTTTGGTCCTCCTAAGTCTTGAAAACACCAAGAGTGGAAATTCCACCACCTCTTTTGGGCTATCTTAATCTCCCAGGCCATAGCTGGTGACCTGTCCTCATATGTCATCTACCACTAGTGCAAAAAATTTGCCTTTGCCACCTCTTTCATTAACCCTTAGGTAGCTGCAGGTTTGCCCTTTCAACCCATCTTTACCAAGTGTTCCATCAATGCAGGAGTACAAGCATTTCCCTAATGTGCTTTTTGTTTGTGTTGCTGTTTCTGGACTGGCTGTTCAATTGCTGTGTAGGTTTTGCTCAAGCCACTAAGGGGAATTTTCTCTGGGTACAGCTTGTACAGTTTCCTGTACTACCTCTTTTCTGGTGCCTGTGGGGAACACAAGGCTAAAAGCATCTGAGCAATCAAAAGGCTCCTCCACTCTCTCATAAATGATTTCAGTAGGTGGAGATAAAGATTTCTATGATAGCAATAGGAAGGGCCAGGCCCAGGTTGTAAATGCAAGTTAAGAAGAATACCACAGTAATATTTTGCTCATCTGTTTTGGCACAGAAACAGTCAAAAAAGATTAGGCTCAAAGGCTTCCTGCCTTATTTTCCTCTGCCTTTCATTAACCTGGATGGCCAGCAGGTGATAGCAATTTATGCAAATCCTTTTCCCTGTACTACATTTTACCTTTTGACAATAGGCAACCAAGCAGATGACACAGCAACAGACAAGAGGGTTTTGAAGACCCAATTTAAAATCTGAGACACCATATATTTTCCAAAAGCTTTTCTAAGAATAAGATAAAAGTATAATACCTTCGTTTGTGCAAATATTTTAAGACTTTGTGTTTCTAAAATCCAATTTGTATTAGCCTTGAAATTTAAAGCTGTTTATGTCTCCTGAACCAAAAGGCACTGCATGATGCATATAATAGAAAATATGGTAGACTCACTCTATTTTTCCTCCCCTTCTTACACTCCTTCTATAGTATTTGCAAGGAAAATCATCCAAAGGCAAAATGTCATAACTTCAGAAAAAAAATTAAAAAGCTAGTCCTTTTGCAACAAGGGACTTACAAAGCTTTCTTTTCCTTAGGCTTCTCCAGTCTTACAATTTATTAGGAATTCTTGTCATCAAATATGCTTAGGATAAACTTGACATTTTGGGTGAAGATATTTCCAATATCATGTTGTATAAAATGCATCTTGATGCTCAGAACAGCTTGAACAAGGCTGCTGCACCTTTGAGAATCAGCACTTTGGGAATGTGCATGTTGATGTGACTTGTGAGAGGAGGGCCCAGCACACAATGAGATGTTGACTTGCTCTCACTTCAAATCACACATTATTTGAGAAGGAAAAGGTTGGGCAAACTGTCATGGATTCCTTCACTTCCAATCAGCCTGCCTATACTTTTGCCTGAAATAAACTTCTCTGTCAAAGTTTGCCTACTTTCAGGACCTACTATCAGTTGTTCACGTGGTGGAGTAAATTACCTCTTTGTGACTTAGATTCTTCTTTTAGGTAAAATGCAGATTTAATTTCTCACCAATGTGTTCAGAATAATGGTGACAAAATTCATAAGCACCATTTCCGAAAGTAACTTTCTTCTATGTGTTACTAGTTAAAAACAATCTCAATAATTACAACTAGTTTATTAACCAAGCCTACATGTGAAAAATTCATCATGCTGGTTACTCATTCAGTGCATGGGGTTTACAGATACAGTAGATGAACCATAAAACTGACCAGGAACTGCCTAATGAAGCCAAAGAGGATTAAGTCACATATATTTAAGGAAGCACAAAAAAATCAGGAGATTAAGTTGGGAATTAAAACTCTGAAGCTTATTCTACTTGTAGATTTTTATGTACCAGACAGATTTCAAGAAAAAGAAAACTGTCCATGGACAGTGCCATATCTTCTGACCTGTAGATCACCAAGGACATGGGACAAATAGATTCAATTTCCTTGCTTTGAGAAATATTCTGACACGTCTGGTCTCCTGGAATTTGTTATAATCACCATCATGTCCTCAGATGCTTTCTTTCAAGGAGTCCTGTTGAATTTGTTGCATTGCATGTGGAGTAATTAAATGATTGTTGGGCTAGAAGGGGCCAACATCATAAATCATATATTCATGGCTGGATTTGAGTTGGAAGGCACCTTTAAAGAGTCCCAACCCTCCTGCCATGGGCAGGCACAGAGGGGGCACCTTCCACTAGATCAGGTTGCTCACAGCCCCATCCAACCTGACCTTGAACATTTCCAGGCATGGTGCATCCACAGTTTCTCTGGTCAAGCCCCTCCAGTGTCTCACCAATCTCACCATAAAGAATTTCTTTCTTATATTGTATCTAAAGCTACCCTTTCTTAAATTTAAAACTGTTACCCTTTTTCCTATTATTTCCTATTATTCCTTTTTTTGTCTTTTTTAGATGCCCCCTTCAGGTACTAAAAGGCCACAGTAAGATGTTCCCAAAACTTTCTATTCTCCAGGCTAAAATCCCCAACTCACTCAGGTTTTCCTCATAGGAGAGGAACTCCACCCCGCTGACACTTATGTGACCATTGCTGAACAAGTATACATGTGGCTAAAACAGGATAAGGTAGGAAACTGTGGCAGTGCTTTTTGCAGCCTTTATAGCGGCATCTCCCTGAGCAGTTTTGTTATTTCAAAATTCATTTTAGCATGGATGACAATGTAGACCCTATTCTGGGTGTCACCAAATCCCTTTTAAAAGTAGCAAAGATCCTCCTGGCCAAGTACAATGAGCACACCTGCCATCTGCTTCCTACATCTGTAGGTGATGCTTATGTTCAAGGGCCAGTACCTGTTACAGCTACTTTGGATTAAATGGCAGAGGTGACCTAAAAACTGGTGGCTTAACAAAAGAGACACTTTAAGCAAATGGATAATCAACAAAGCTTTATTTACAGGGTATCAGGCCATTATATTAATGTTTTAAATATATGGCTTTTTGTCTCATTCATCTGTGCCCGAGTGGGGAAAAAAATCTGTAACAAGTGTAGCTTCCTAATGAAAACACTATGAATAAGAAAAAATCTTCTTAGCTTTAAAAGTAAATGTCACGATCTATGTAAAAGTTAGTCTTTTGATACTGTTTGTGAGACCAACATCTTATTGAATTACCTTTGTGCTGCTTTTCTGCTCTCTAAACCTCACTCTTCAAAGCTTTGTGGCTGCACATTGCTGTGTGAATAGGCTTATGGATGCTATGAACTCTTAACAAAAAATCCATTATAATGATACTTTGCTGTTTCAGGGATATTCACTGTATAACAATCCTAATGGTTCTGGTGAAGTAATAGGTATGGAAATGCTGGGTACGAGATAGCTTCTCCCTACTTGAGTTGCTATATGAAAGGTTCTGGCTGCAGTTATTGATGCTCTAACCACCTGCAGCACTTAAACTTGCTTTTTACTTTTGTCCCCAGCAGTGGTCCCGTTGCATTCAGTAGGACTGCATACATGATTAGTCTGATCAAGGTCTAATTAGTGAAAGAAGTGCAGCCACTGGTGCAGCAGACAGAAGGCTGTGTCCTGAGCCTGTCTTCCAGACACATTTTTAACCCCTGTACCTTTATCCATGCACCCACACAGGCACAAGCTGAATGCAGAATGTTATTCTGAAGTGGCATTTAAATCCTGATGAAAAACAGTTTCATAGTTTACATCCTCTGGAGAACCAGACAAAAACTGTCAATTTTGATTCTAGAATATTTCAGCAGCCTAATCAGGACCATTTGGTGAATGCAGAGATCCCTTTCAAGGGGAAAGTAACAAGTGAATATTTATTTGTTCTGCTTTTGAAACAACAAGACCTTCTTCAGGCAGCAGTTAAGGGCTCCATTTCTCCATGAAGCGTTCAAAGAGCAAAGTTGCTCTGGCCCTGAGTGGAGCCACTGGAGAAAGAACAAGATTTGTGTCCTCAAAACACTTTAGCCCACAACCAGGGCAGACTTATTATTTTCCACAGCCCAAGTAGCCTACAGAAACTAGTTCCCCAATTTAACCAGCCAGGGAAGGTGCCTCAGGCTGGATAATCTCAATCTTTCAGGTCTTTTGCTGCTAAGCTCCATGGCAAATGCCCACTGATGGCAATGATTATCTGCAATATTTAGTGCTGCATGTTTTGCACAATAAAAAGCACTGATTGAGCTTTTTTTTTTTTTTTTTTTTTTTTTTTTTTTTTTTTTTTTTTTTTTTTTTGTTAAAACAGTCACAGTCTGATGGGCCAAAGATGCTTTGGTCCTATTTCCTAATGTGAAAGGATACAGAAGGCATTTAAGTTCTTGGGGAATTATTAAATAAATGTTTTAAAGGGTTTTTTTTTTTTTCCCTGTTAAACTGTTACTCTTTAAAAAAATATTCCCACCTAAATTTTGATTCTCGAGCTCCAAATTATCATGCAGATATTAAATAGTTGAAGTAGGTAAGCGCTGGGAGTAAACTGGAGAACTGGCTAATGGCACAACTGGGAAGTGGGAGAGTTGGCTGATGAAGTCTCACAGTACAAGTGTACCTTACATGAGCAACTGCACCAAGATGACTCCATAAATCATTCTGTTCATGAAAATGCTGGTGAGTCCTCAAAGCACTGTGAGCTTTTGTGGGCACTGAAAAGTCATGCTAAGTGAATATTCATGATTCAGTGCTGACAGTGACTTTCTTACCAACCTTTGAAAAATTTTACCCATTCAGTCAGGATAAGGAACATAATACTGTGTTAATTAAATGCCCAACTAAATGACACAAATTGTGAGTATGTAATAATTAAAAGGAAAAGTTCATATAATAGTTCAGATAAAAATGTTCAGACTCTGAATATTTGGAAAATATTTATGAATTATAAATGAACAGCTAGAAAATTAATTATTGACTTGTGAATTATTTACTACCCAGAACAGATGTTAAAGTTCTGCATTATTTATTATGATGCATTTATTTCAGTGCTGAGTATAACCTATGAAAATAATAGTGATATTAAAACTGTATTATTTAAACAGGTTGATCAGTTGTAATTATTATCCCTATTAAACAGGAGAGTCAACTAAAAAACACAGGGAGAGAGATTTTCGAAGTACCCAAGGGGTGAGGGTTCCACAAGTCTAATAAAAATTAATGAGAATTGCACTTCTGAATCCCTCGGGTGCTTATGAAAAATCTTTCATTGGGAGGTTAAATTGCATTCCCAGGAGAAGCCAAGAGCTTGAAATAGAGCCCAACTTGAATTTGCTGCTCATTCTATCTGATGTCTCCTCTGTTTGGGGCTGGGTTTTTTTGCCATGGTACTGGAATGTAAGAGCCATTAGATACCAGGCCTTCCTAGCTGGGCAAGCAGTTCATCCCTCTGACCTGCCTGCAGGTAACAAATCCATTGTTCAGATATTCATATGTTTGGAGTTTGCCAAGCAATTATTATCTCTTCATTTTTTTTCTTTCTCCCCAAGACTGCATTGAAACAGAAGGTTCTTTTTGTCATTTTTTTTAAATGAAACTAACTATCCCTTATCAGCCATCTCATTAAATTTTAGATTTTTCATCTTTTGGGTGGAGTTGACTTTGCATATCCATGACATAAGATCTGAGGAAGACAATGAAATTGCAGGGTTGGCACTGCAGTGGTACAAGTAACCATCCAGCCATCCTGAAGATCTGCTAGAATCCTCAGGCACAAAACAAACACCCCCGTGCCAAATTCATTTTTGTCCCTTAGTGTTTTGGTTTTGGTATATCTCACAAGGACACCTCTGTTTATTCCTGCTTTGTGGCATTTGTTACAGGAATCTGTCTGAACATCTGTCTATCAGCTGTGATATTTAAATTAACTGCATTGTGTCCCTCTTGCTTATTGTTCATCCAGGGTAAAAATACTTGGAAAATACCTGGACATCTTACTTAATTTAATTTTATTTTTTCTGTGCCTGTATTATTCTCAGATTTTTGTTAGTCTATCAAAGTCTTGCAGTAAGCTTGGAGATCTGACCCTACATTCAGTGAGTTCATGTCACTTCTGTTTGCTAGAAATCCATGCAGTAGAAAGGCAGCTCTCTTTTGGTGGTCCCAAATGGAAGTAACACTTTCTTTAAAAAGGATGTGCCATTTTCAAATACCCACCTATAACTTTTCCACTTGGGCCACAAAATAAAATGTAGAAAATGGCTAAGGTAGCACAAGAAAACCTGTATATATGATTTTTTTTTCTTCTGGTTTTTATTCAGCTGTGTAGAGAAACAGATGCTACAATCTTCACAATTTATACAGTAACTTTTGGCTAAAAACTTGAATGCATCTTATAAATTTTAATTAATTGAATTCTACAACAGCCTTGTGAGAGATTGAAGTTCTGCCATGTCCATTTTACAAATAAGAAAACTGAGGAACTGATAAATGTAATAACTTGAGAAAGATTATACAAGTGTCATGGGCAGACCTGGGAAGAAAACTAGAAACTCAATGCCCACTTATCACATTCCCTTCCCAAGGTCCAAAAACATATGGAAATCTGTAGAACAAAACACTTTGCTGTCTTTGCTAGCTCTGGAGGCCTTTTTATGCTGCTCTGATGAGATTTGGCTTGAATCTGAAGATGGAAAGCAGCCTGTCCTCTTCCCTTTCATCTCCATCTGACCCATTGTGTGCCAACAAAATGCTTTAGTTTGAAAAGGAGAGGATAGTGTAAGAAATTAAATATTTTAATCTGGGGATGAGCACCTTGGAGGATTCAGAAAGGGATGATAAACCCTGTGGTTAAGGAAGGTGTTGATTTTCCACCTCATCTGGAGTGGGTGCACTGGTACCATCCCCAGCTGTGGATTTATTGGTCCAGCTGTGGGGTTTTATGCCAGTGTGATTTGCTTTGTGAGGCCAGGCCACAGGAGGATGAACAGGGCTCTCCATGAAGGTGCCTTGTCCTGACCCCAGGCAGGCATCTTGATTTCTCCTTCTAGTGTCCCCATAAAACCCACAGTTCCCCTCCTCTCTGCCTAAATCCCCCCAAATAGCAGCTTTAGCCTAACCTACCAATAAAAGCCTATGGTATCAACCTCTAGGCTTTGAAATAAACCTGTTGTTGTTGGGCTGCCGATATTATTAGGCACATGTAAGGAAATAAATAAAATGTTTGCATCTTTTATTTTTCCAGAGGTCTCTGTAATCCTCTTTAACTTCAGTTGTTAAAAAAAAGAAATCCTGTCTTTTCTTTAAAATCAAATGGAGGCCTATTCTTATTGAAATGAGGTTCATAAATCATTCTGCCAGGACAAGTTGTTCAGATCTGATCATCACAATAAAATAATAATAATCTGCTACATAGAAATTAGTGTGAGCACACATTTTCTACTGTGAGGGGCAAAAGGGATCTACAGCAAGAAAAAATTCTCTGCTGGGATCCTTTTTAATAAAGAGAAGCAGCAAGCCACTGGAGAGGTGTTAAAAACACAGCACATCTTAGTCACAGGGTTTAAAGCCGAATTCCAACAAAAGAGATATTAAGGAATGGTTTGGTGTTCCTCTAAGTAAAATATGTTGCACCACACATACTTCATAACCATTTAAAGAGTTTTAATGACAAATAGATTGATATTAATATTTTAGATTAATGTATAACTAAGAGTCCTTGATTTTTCTCAATGATAAATAATCCAGCAGTTCAATGGATGATGAATGTCCCTCCTCTGAGAAACTGGAGAGCTGACACTGAGGAAAATGCATAATGCAGCTGCTGCCCCTGAAACCTGGGGCTGAATTCAGTGCAGGATTTAGGAGCATACATCCAGAACTGTAGTCACTTCTCTGTCCTTCAGTTACACACATCTCTGTGTGATCATGAAGGTCCTGCAGCATTTGTGTTGGGTTTCTTCGGTGGTCACATGCAGCCAGTGCCTTTGGGAAAGCTTGGCTGCAGCCAAGAGAACACAGCATCCAGTCTGAATCTGTGCATTGGTTAGAAAATATCAACTTTTTAAACTGCATCTGCATAAACTTGTAAAATATATAAACAATAGGAACTTTCATAACTGCCTCTGTATGGCTTGAGAAACAGAAACATTTGCTGTTAAATTAATATGAAAATATTCTGTAAATACAACCAGAACGAAAATAGGGGTTTTCTAGACCTCCTTGGTGTTGTTTCCCAGGTCTCTCTGGCAGTGAGCCATGCAGTGTTTCTGCTCAGAGGTGCTGATGGGCTCCAGCACCCATCTCTGGGTGAGAGATCAGAGACGTGCCAAGGCAAAAGCTCTCCCACTTCATCCTTACACAGCGTTCTGATATATGAGTCTCAGCATGTGGCAGAAAGTCCATTCTGTGTCTGAGCAGCTTTTAGAGGTACAGAGGATGGTTCCGAGGTGCTCCTGTGCTTCTCTGCTCTAAGTGCCCCGATGTGCTGGGAGCAGGATTGGGCTGAGCTGCATGCTCTGCCTCCTGCCCTGCTCAGCGCCGCGCTGGGCTGGGCTGTGTGGATTCCTGGAAGTCGTGACTCCCCTCCCTCCCAGCAGCATCACGTCTGCTGCCAGCAACCTTCTCTGTCCTGGAAAAGGGCACAGCTCCTGCACCTGAGGAGCCATCCCCCAAGGAGCTAGAAAACAAGAACATTATACATTTCTTAGCCACTGGGAAGCAATTTATAACATTCTTGTTTTCTAGCTCTTGATCACAATGAGGTCCAGATCTCTGGCCAAATGTAGAGTTTATTTTGTTTAACATCCATTTTGATAAATGTGTAAACAAATTGCAATCAAAACTGTATTTTGTTAATACACTCTTCAGAAATTGAAATTCTCTTCCCCTTAGCACATCATTAGTTAGACATGAAACCACGACTAAAGCCTAACTTTTGGATCTCTTAATTCAGTGTTGTAATAGAGTATAAAGCAACAGACCTTCATAGTCTTGGATCTATAGTCTTCTTAAATTCTGTTCTGCACAACAGAAGTCAAAAGTCAGGGCTCTGTAGGAAACCCACAGAAGGATAGCAGCTTAAAAATAAATAATGACCTTGATGATCTGTTAGGTTTTCTTCTCGTTTTCCTTCAGGCAGATGAATTGCCTTTTAAAATCTAAAGTGGTATGGAGAGGTTGTTTCAATGATATAAGTGGTGAGACAAAATGGGAACTGCCAGGAGAAATTAGAAACTGTTCTGATATTTTAGTAGAACTTGTCTGATCAAGCACAGTCAGAGCATGTTCCTAAGCATCTCCCCTCTACTGCTTCTTCAGCTGGAGTAACTTGGGTATCTGAGTAAAAGCTTTGGCAGAACCAAAGTCCTACCAAGGAAACTGGGTAATATGCTGTATTTTTAGCCCAGCTCTGCCCTTACTGCAAGTAACCGAGTGCAGTGGGGAAATTTCTTGTAAAAGAACCCAATTGTAACAAGGAGTCCTTTGGAAGAAGTGCCAGATGAAATGATTGCTATGAGAAGTCATTTGCAAGCTTATTCCACCTCTTGTTTCCAAATGGATGAATGCTCAAATTCATGAAGAGTATGAGGGATTCACAGGATTCATGGGTAAGACAGGAGAGTTTTAGTCTTCTTCCTGAGACATTTCCCATTTTGAGGGAACACTCAAAGGGAGAAAGGGGACCTCTACAAAGAAGCTTGAGGTTCTTGTTTTAAGGCACTTGTGTCATATTCCTATCCTAAAGGAGTGGCTTTTCCATAAAGGCTGGGAGAAATCAACACACAGCCACTCTTCTGCCTTTCTGATTCAAGGGAATCCTCGAAGACCTGTCTACCCCAGCCCTGCAGCTGGTTGAAAACTGCAGTGTCACAAAGCAACTGGATGGAGTGGGCCAAGATCCAACACTCATTCATGGATGAGATAAACTGATACAGAAAGATATCATTTTTCTTTGTCGTATATATGATAGTCATGTTTCCAAACCCTGCAATTTCAAAATTGTGTAATTGTCATATAATGGTAATCATGGTTGTTACACTGTGTTATGTCTAGGGGGAAAAAAGGGTAGGAAATTTGTTCTGTGTGAAACTACCAGATTGAGGTATAGAGCAGACACATGAGCTTGTGTCTACATTAATTTACCCACTTGACTGCATCTTAAATTTCATATCTGTTCTATCATCCTCTTAATTAAGCCCTAAGTAATTTAAAGCTTTGAGGTGGACTACTGTTTTATTTCTAGCTGTGGTGGATGGAAGTGTGATTCATATGTGTGAATAAAAATAGATGAGGACAGACCTTCTCCAGTGTAAACTGTTACAGCTCCAGAGATTCGTCTCTCAGAGAGGAGGCAGCAGAAGTGGCATAGAGATTTTTGTCATGGTTTTGGGGCAAGGTTTGTTACTCATACATGGCAGCGGTACAAGACCATGCAGAAAGGGGCTTCAGGGCTGAAGTCTTGAGTTAGTCCCATTTTGTATTTGTTGCTATCTAAAGGCAGATGAAAGATGAGGTAAGCAGAGAAATTCTCACAACTGAGAAATTAAATACATTAAAAACAAGGTGAGGAGGGCTGCTGAAGAAAGTAGCACCTCCCTTTAGCAAATTTCTCACTTTGTGTAAAAATAGCCTGTGCTCAAGCGTGTGGTCAGTGGGAGCTTCAGTGGGAGCCAGGGCAGCTTCAGCACATTAATCACCTACCTTTGATATCCAGATAGGAAGTGCAGCTCTCATAGGCACCCCAGAATGTTATGGCACTGAGTCTGTAAAACAAAAAAATGTTTTGCTGATCCAGACAATGTTGAACAACTGCGTTTTGAAACAAACAGATCTACTGCTATGTGAAACTCCTTCTGTGGCACTGAATAGAAGCATAATTACAAAAGATTTGAAATCAACTTCCAGCTGAAAACTTGCCACAATATGCTTGTGTTTCATAACTAAACCTTTCCCTTCAGTCCGTGCTGGCAGTGGCAAATTTTTGCCTCTTGCTAATGCCTAATGAGCAAAGCCTGTTATCAGTGTGGCCGGGCTACAATTGGAGGTAAAATTCAGAATATAACCCTTCATGAGACTGGTGCTGGTGAAAAATTATATCCAAGTATACAAATGATAACTAAGTATTTCCAAAACTTGTTCTTTCATTTTAGAAATAGTAATAAATTAAATCAGAAGCAAGACACCAATGATGCCTCAGTTACAGCTGCGCTATGCACTGTCCTTCCTGGTTTTAGGATGAAAATACTACATTTATCTTTCTGAGTGGCAGGAAATTTATAATCAAAATCTTTAAGTTAATTTAACCAGTGGGATCATTTTCAGAATATATTTCTCTGATGGTGTCTTCTGCATCCTGATAAAATACTGCTCCTCACCTTCACATAATCTCAGTAGATTCATTAAATTCATTCTCTTTTTCCATGTCATACAACTGAAGTGGGAACACAAAACCCAATTCTGATAGATGAAAACCTAAAACTATATTTGAACAGTCAGAGTATGGTGATTATATAAATTAACAAGTGGGTAGTGGCAAGTTCCCCTTGACCATGAGGAAGAACTTTACTGTGAGCGTGAGTGAGCACTGAAAGAGTTTGCCCAGAGAGGTTGCAGAGTCTCCTTCTGTGCAGATATTCAAAAGCTGTCTGAACATAATCCTGAGTAATATGCTCTAGCATAACCTGCCTGAGCAGGAGGTTGGACTAAATGACCTCTATTGGTCCCTTCCAACCTTCCCCATGTTGTGATTCTGTGGGGGGAAAAAACACCAATAAAAAAATGTATTTGAAAATTCTTTTTAATATGGAAAATGCTTGCAGAATTTTTGGCAAATCTAAGGGCTCAGTGGAAGCTATATGTTGAAAGAAATAAAAATACTTTTGTTTGGTGCTTTTTTTCCACTGGATTTACTGTTTTCCTTACATCTGTCCTCTGATGTTTTTTCCTCTCTTTTAGTAAGGGAGAAAAAAATAAAGAAAGAACTTAAAAAAAAAAAGGACGAAATAGGGCTATGCAAAAATAGGACTTTTATGACTAAAAAACTCAGAAGCAAATTTCCAAGACTCTCTGCATTAAAAAAATGAAAGAACTGAAAGATTTTTATAAGAACCTGAAGAACAAAAAAGTAGTTCAATTTTGTTGTTTTTCCTCATTTTCAGGTTGGCTCTACTACAAAGAAAATGAGAAAACTGTCATTATTATCATTAATCTGGTTCCATTCAGCCATGCTGTTTATCTGCAGCAGACCCAGTAATGCAAAGGGAAGGCACAATGCCTTTATATTATTATCTCCTCTAAATATGCAAGAGTTTATGAATAAACTATTTATCAGCTTTCTTTGTGACCAGCTCTGAATTTTCTTTAAATTTACATTATTATTATTTGTGAAGCACCTTCCACTTTGACTACAGCTTATTTTCTTCTGCTTCTATATGATCAAAGTGTCTAATGCAGAAGGACCTTCTGCTCTGCCAAAATATGTCAGAGTTTCCCAGATATGCCATGGAAGGAGGATGGAGCAGCATTGTACATGAGATTAATGTTATGCTACAGATTGGTACAAAGAAATGAAAAATAAGTTATAAAGCCCAGTACCATGGCCTGGATTACATTAAATTAGGGCATTTTTCAATTTGAAATTTTCTTACTTTAAGATACAGCATTAAAATTCTCTCTGTGTGTGGAGAATGTCTGCACTGTGTCTCATTTCAGACAATTTTCTTTCCATTCATCTTGTCTACTACCATGTAAATATGTTTTCAAAGTTATTCTTCCTTTCCAAGTAGCTTTTGCTGGCATTGCTTACATTCTGTGTGTTTTGTCACTCTTCATTTTTGTCCTCTCCTTCCTCAATCAAGTGTTTGAACAGGAGACGACAGTGTTCAGGTTTTCTCTGGGGATGTTAGGTAGAACAAGATAGAATCAAAAGTTGGGTCGTGTCATGATATACATTTATTGAGACAAAAACATCTCTATCCTAAAAGAGTGTGTGTTTGTAGATGTATTTTTAAACTAATGACTCACTGGATGTGTGTAATTTTTAATGGGGCGTGAGTAATGCCTGGGAGTCTGTATTTAAATGTGAGGGAAATCTTGACATTTTAAAAGGGAATTCTCTGGTGTTGTTTCTATGGTAACTTTTCTAAGGGGATGATATTTTTTCATTTGATTTTTAATTGTGATCAACAGTAGAGTAACTAAAATTTTGAACATAAAATAAAAGAAATTATATTTGTTATGAGCTCTTTCAGACCAGCAGGAGACCAAGGCAGTGGTTGCCAGTCCTCAGCTGGGACCCTAAAGAATTTTCTGTGGTTCATGGACTTGACTTGGTATTTTGGAGGGACAGGGTGAAAGGCACCAGCATGTTCTGGGGAAACACAGATAGTGGGGTTACAGCCAAGAAATCCCCAGTAGTGCCAGTGAAGCTTAGTGAAAACAGGATAATCAATCCCAAAGCTTTACATGGCTAGAGAAACAAAACTATTAAAACCAGTGAATTAGAGATAATGACATGGGAACATGAAGACCTTTAAGAGTATCTTCACACATCCTTTCCTCAAAAGAATCTTCTCAATCTCCTTGAAGGGCTGAACAGCAGAATTTTTAAATTAATTGTATTAATTAATTATTAAGCTACAACTCTTGAAACTTCCTGCACATGTATGTTTTAAAACAGTGCAGTATTTTCAGGCATAGTTTTCTTTTACCTGTGAAGTCAGACCCTAGTGTGCTTTTTTCCTACAAGCAGGGCTAGGTCGTAGGAAAAGGTGCAAGCTTTGATCGTGGCACACATTTCCTGGCCTCTGGGAGAGTTGCACTTTCATGCACCAAACAATTGATCCAAGCCTGTATCTCTTCCCTGGGTATATATAAAATCTATCCTGAGAGCTCCATGGTGCATTTGGGAGCTCTGAGGCCAGGACCAGAGGGAGGCTGGAAGGACTTCCAGATGAAAATTTTCCAAAGTACTGTTCCCCGTTAATTTCCTCGATTTTACAAGGAAATGTAACACATAAAACTTAGGACCAGCTGTCTAATTCCCTGTGGAAAACTGAATTTTATACTTAGTTTTAAATGGTAAACACCTAAATTTTCCTGAGCTCCATGTCTGAAAAGGATGCATCATAAGTATTACAGACAATTTAAACTTTGGTATTGAATTAAGAGAAATCTTTAAGATTTATTGAAAAACTTTTCGTACAAAGTTATCACACACAGAGTGATTAAAAGGAGGGAAGAGGAAAAAAGGTCTTTCTTTCAAAGGACTAAGCAAATCACACAAAAAAAAGTGATAAACAGAACATCTTCACAGAAACTCTGGCTTTCCCTCTGCAATTAGTTTTGCATGAGAGGCTTGTCAGTGCATGTCTTCTCAAGCTTTGACATGACCCCTCCACTCTTTGCCCTTCCAAAACTCTTCCAAAATTATGGGAATACAGTGATGTAGCTCTTGGGGTCACTTGTAAGACCACAGCTGAGGATGAAAGCTTCTGTTCATATA
The DNA here is from genome assembly GCA_009812075.1 of Sialia sialis. Classification (NCBI taxonomy): domain Eukaryota; kingdom Metazoa; phylum Chordata; class Aves; order Passeriformes; family Turdidae; genus Sialia; species Sialia sialis. The sequence goes on along the minus strand of VRYO01002734.1, from coordinate 8,926,550 downwards.
AATCACACCATTGTTCTTCTTCCTTCATTTAAAAAAAGGAGACTTCATGATAATCACTTCAAGCTCCAAGTGTCTGAGTCCATGTAAAAGCTCAGGGACCATACCCACATCTACTGGGGATTGACGTATCTGTGTCAGTAAAGCAGTGACTCTGAAATCTTACTGGTTTAACTGGAATTTTGAATTTGATCTCTGTTTTGAAATCAATTGAAAAACCCTGCTGGGAGTGTGTGTGTGTTTGTGTGTGTGTCTCACTAACATAGGGTAGGTGCTTTTTCAACAACCTCTCTGATTTCATATGTCATGTGAAGCTATATATTTAAAGCACACATTTTTTAAATGACGATGATAGCATGCTATCACACATGATTGTTTATCTAAGCTTTCTAGCTTGTGGTTGCAAAAACGGATGCAGTCACCTTCTTTTTTTCTGTATCCAGAAAAGGCAAAATTTTTCAATGTTCTCAAATGTTTGTATGACTCAGAGATGAAAGGGACTTTCTGAAAGTTATGTAGTCTCCATCCTCCTTCCTCTAAGTGTCAGGATTTTCCTTCTTTTTTTGGTAAGTGTTAATATTTTCAGAATCCTAGTTATATTACAAATGCCACAGACATAGTGCCCACTTTCTTTATTGGCTAAGGACCTGCTTCCAACCAAGAAGGGACATTTTGTCATTTCTTCAGTAGGAGAAGAAGAAGAGGAAAACCCTGGTAAATTGCTTTCTGAAATAGAGAAGTGGGGTGTGAGTGGAGGTGGTGTCTTTATTAGATACAGTAAAAGTACATTTAGGATTTCACTGGGTGTCTGCCATCTTTGCCAAATTATCTGCTGAAGCCCAGCTCCAGGACCAGTATTCCTGGTGATATTTCTAATGCTGCTCAGACTTCCACTGTTTCTCTGTGTCACAACATAAAATCAAGGCTTTTATCAGGGACCCTAAACCAATGGGAGCAGCAACCAGAAATCTAAAATAAAGCAGAGTTCTACCAGTACATGAACTTAAGCTGACCAGACAGTGCTTTGCAATTCTGACTTTTCTCAAAACTTTGTCTACCAGTTCAAATGCTGTCTCCATCCATTTTCATAGAAGGCATTGCTGAATATTCCAGAGATGGTCATGCTCTGCAGGCAGAAATGGAAGGTCGGTGCCAAAAGAAACTCAGTGAGACTGTATGAAGCACATAAGAACTTTGTAAACTGTCTGCTGCAGAACTAAACTATTTATAAAAGCATTTTATTAATTTAAATTTATAATGCAAACAATTTAAAGCCAATAAAAATGTTCTAACATCAGATTGAGGTAGGTTGGAAGTGAATTTCGATCAATATAATGAAGGACAATTTTCTAACGTAATCTATGTTTGTCCTGAGGCTACCAGTATTAGGAGATAAGATAGAAAGAGCAATATCTGTGTCAAAGGCAGAAAAAACACATCTTGATTTCAGATCTCCTTCAGATTTGCAGCACTAGCTACTATTCTGAAAATACTTTTCCATAGTTAAACTGTACTAGTTTGTTTTCATCTCAGGAAAGAAGAATCAAACACCCTTTCCATTATGATATTAAAATAGCACTTAAACAAACTAATCTGCTGATGTTTCAGTAAACTGATACCCCACAGTTCTCTGAATTCTTGGCACATACAGTACTGATGCATAAAAGGAGTCCATCATTTCAATGATAGCCACATTCTGTTATAACAAGATCACAGTGTAAAATCATGCATTTCTCATCATGTTTTGCCATTAAACATGTTTTAAGTTGGCATTTTTATAGAAGCTTCTCAACTAGGCTTTCATAATAATAGCATTTAGTATCATGTTAAAATTTAGATTAATTTTTATCTATATTCCATGACTATAAACCTAATTACAATGGATTTAAAGTTTCAATACTGCAATTTAATTTTTTTTTTTTGTGAAATAACAATGTACATAAAGCCTCACTCTGAAAACACTTGCTATTGTGTTCTAGGTGCTATTCTGATTGGTTCTGCTAATTTATATTTGATTTCTTAGAATGAAAGGGGAAGGATTGGGCCCTACAAAGACACTCAAAATGTTCTGTGTAGAGGACAGGTTTCAAAACACCTGCTGTGACTCCTAGGGTATTTTGAAACTTTGTCTTCAATATTTAGTTTCCCTTTAGCTGATGCTGCTGCTCAAATATTGGGAGGGTAGAATTACTACTGAATTAGGTAGAATTACACTTTTTTATTTTTTGACATAGCTACTAACAAGACTCCTCTGCCTTGTCCTGTGCTTTATCTCAAGAAAGAGGTGCACCTGCAAATCTAGAACACATCAGCTTTAATTAAATTGAATATTAAAAATGCAATTTATCCACTGGTCTTGTAATATTTTGTCTGTGGATCAGTAAGCATCACAGGCAAGTGGATCAGAGAGATCTAACAGCTTCGGGTTTTTTTTAAGTTACCTGGGAAAATGTAATAAAGTAAAATCTTCATTTGTTTAAAAATGTCTATAAATGCATCCATTTTTATCTTGCTGATTACTTTATGAGCAATATATTATCAGGATGCCACTTTCACAGGGTACATCAGCCTCCTGGAAGACTGAACTGACCTTTTCAGAGTGTGGGTCCTCACTTCACTAATGGGAACCCCCAAACATTTATGTATCTCTTTCCTATTAAAAAAAAAAAATAGTCAAGAGGGCCAATGTGAACAGAGAACTAATCAATAGGAAAATGTGCATCCAAGTTTGTTTTGATGAAGCACAAACTATTTTATTTATTGAAACTGTATTAATGTAATTAAAATAAATGGAAAATGCACTCTTTACTTAATTAATATTTTAAGCTGTCTCTGAAGAATAGTATGCAGCTTGAATTTAGTTATCATTTTTAAAGTGCAAGACAGATTAATTAGATTCAAATCTTAGCCAGAATGAAATAATTTTCTTAATAAAGCAAAGAGCCCTAGAATTTACTTGGAAGTAGAATATGTCTGTTGTTGATCTTCATAGATGAGCATGAGAAGATAAGACATAAAACTCAATGGAGTCTAGTGGTTAAAATTCCTCTAACTCTAGTTTTAAATTATGGTCCTAGATGTTGGTTGTATTTATAAGAAAGGTGTGGTGTTTTCAAGACATGGGAGATCTGCCTCTTTCTAATACATGTATTCCTAAAGTAAGAGTAATTTAAATGCATCTGGTATAGGAAGTTAATATTTGGAAAAGATGTTTTGTTCATTGGAGTGAAGGAAATTCTACTTTGATTTCAAGATCCACATGAACGGAAAATCTACAGAAAATCCTCTACAACATTCCTTGATCTGTATTTAATGAGCAAGACTCCAAAGGATAACTTACAAACAGCACAACAATGAGATTAAATAGGGGTTTAACTTTATCATACATGCTTGAAAAGAAGGAAAATCTATTTCATGCTGTACATTGTGCATGCATTTGCAGAAAGAAGGGGCTAAACTTAGAAGTGCAGACAGCTCTGTAGTCAGAAATCAAGGCAAAATGGTCACTGTGGTTTTCAGTGCCCAGTTATGAAGAACAGATTTTTAGGGAGTCCTGACAAACACTGGTGGTTCTCAGGCAAGAGTTTTGTTCTGCACAAAATGGAAATGCGTTTCAGCATCATTCTCACTGAAATTGCAAGATTTAGAATATTTTGAGTTTAGGCATAGTTCAAATACAGCTCTTGAATTTGGATGAATGTTAATGTGAATCTTCAAAATACCGGTATTTTTAGATGCGCTAAACCCAAAGAAACTGTCTCAAAGTCATTTATACTTTCAATGTCAACTTTTTTTCCTGAGAAAAAGACATGAAACTTTCTAGAAATGTTATAATGAAAGGCTGATGATGACAGGCTTCTTTTGTTTCTCCATTTTTCAATTAAATCATATGAAAAAATTAATCAGTAAGTCAATTCACAGATATGTGACCACCAGTTCCATAGATACTTTAAAAGCAGATTTTAAATTTAAAATTAGTAAACAATTGAAAATTATTTCTTCTATCTCTCAACACCTTCTACATTTTTAATGAATAACATGTTAAACAATCTATGTTTAAATAATTTCTCCCTGTGACATAACCCTCACAAATATCTTTCATTGCTTCAAAGGTCGTATTTAGAATGGGATAAAAGTAATGAAAATTACATAAATGTGGAAAGTTTTTAAATGTCACCACAAATTTCTCAAAATCTCACTATTAAAGAAGTATGTATTTTAACTAGTATTTTGCTGTCTCTTGACACTTGGCCAGTCAAATTCAGGTTCAACCCATTCAGGACCTGACAGTTCTGAAAAGATACAATGTTTCCCCAGGAAATGTTCATGAATATATTTTTAAATACTAAATACAAACTACAAAGCTAGGGGAAGCATTTATCAGTTTCAGACAGTTCATTAGAGGGATCAATATGCAAACACACGTGTCCTTTTAATGAAATCACTTGGCGGGTTCATTTATCTTTTAACTCAAACAATGCAGGTTAGTGAGCAAATTGTGTGTGCTCTGGCTCTTCCAGGGCAGGAGAATCTCAGACAGAGAGGGTCCTGTCAGGCTGACAGGCTGACAAAGCAATGCTTTCAGACCAAGCACTACAAACGGGGCTGAGGAGATGTCTGGAGAAGCCAAATTTGTGTTAATCTGTGGGAACGTGAAGGATTTTGCATGAGCAGAAGCCAGGTGAGGAGCACCTCTCCTGCCTGGAAACCTTTTCAGAACGGGGGCGATGTAAAGAGCATCCTCGTCGCCCTGGAAAGGAGGGTGAGATGTTAGTGGGGGTGAGCTCATGGCACAACCACTCTGCACTTTGTGGACACGGCAGAACGGCCCTGTGCAGGGCATGGTGATGGCATTTCGGTGCTGTCCCGCAAGTGAAGTGTCGCTCTGGGGCGGGGATGCTCCTGGGACTCAGGCGGCTCTTGCCTTTCCTTGGCTCCTCGCACGGGTGCATGTCCCTTACCCAGTGCCGGCTGCCGAGGGGCTCTGGAAGGATGAATATTGTCGAGAGGAAAAGGAGGAATTGCTGCACGGCGCTGCTGCGGTGTCCCCGGGACAGCCGCGGGGAGCCAGGGCCGCCCGCTCCAGTCCGGAAAGCAAAACCCTCCGGGGCCGGGCAGGCGGCAGTGCCCGAGCCCCAAACACCTGCCGGGGCAGCAGGGCTGCGGGGAAAGGGCGGCCTGGCCTTCCCATCCCATCCCATCCCATCCCATCCCATCCCATCCCATCCCATCCCATCCCATCCCATCCCATCCCATCCCATCCCATCCCTCCCATCCCGCACAGCAGCTCCGCGGCTGGGGAAGGGCCGGGCGGGGCTGGGGTCCCTGCCGAGGGGAGGGAGGTGTGTGCAGCTGCCCGGCTCGGGACAGCTCTGCCCGGGAGCAGCCGCCGGCGTGGGGGCGGGACGGCTGGGGAGAAGGGGAAGGGGAAAGGGGAAAGGGAAGAGGAAGGGGAAAGGGAAAGGACTGCCCGCCTCCACGGACAGAGGAGAGCTGGCTCTGCCCTGCCTGCCATCCCCAGACGCAATGACAGCGGGAAACAATGGGGCCAGGGAAGCGGGAGGGCTGTTCATCGGCGGGGGAAGGGAGATGGAAGCGACCTGCCACCCTGCCGCTCCCCGCCCGCTCCTGTCCCGCTCCCGCAGCCGGGGCACTTCGTGGGCAGATGCGGGGGATGGGGGAGCCCGCAGCGTGTTTATCGGCGACATGCAGGAGTTAGAGCGAGATGGGGAAGACCGCGGGGTCCGTTTCGTTGTAAGGGTCGGCGCTGCCCTGCGCGGGAGCGGGGCTGTGAGCGGGAGCTCGGGGTGCGCAGCGCCGGGCACGGCTCTGAGCAGCGCCCGCCGCGCTTTACCGAGCGGGACCCCGTCACTGTCCCGGGGCTGGTCGGAGCACACTCCTCCTTCCTAATCCCGTGTGTCGTTTGGAGAAGGAGGATCAGAGGGGAGAAAGTTTGGATCTCCTTTGCTTGGCAATGCGTGGATTATTCTTTAAGGAGGAAAGTCTTTTCAGGAAGAAGCGTTGTGGGTTCCTTTAGTGTACTGTGATGCAAATGACTTGTAGCTTTTCCTTGCTGTCCTTGTTTGATTTTATTTTTGGCTTTCTGTCATTGTTCTACCCGCACTTCCATCTTGCAAGAGAGACAGACACCAAGGAAAAAAAAGGGGAAAAAAAAGGAAAAGAAAAAGATGGGGGAGGGAGGGTGAACGTAAAAAATCAACCAAAAGAAAAAAAAAAAAAGGAGAAAAGAAAAAAAAACAAACCACAACAAAAAAAAACCCCAAAAGCCCGCACATCCTCAACAGAAACCCCAAACAGCCAAACAGCTTTTCCACATGAGTGACACAGCCCGTGTCCATTCATCGCCGCACTCCGGCGAAGGGTTTCTGCACAACCCAGACCTCCTTAGCCAATTGCTGCCAGCAACATGTGGAGGGGAGGCATCGCTATAGCAACCGGTGGATGGGCCATGTGCGGCAGCCGGCAGGGGCTGCGAGCAGCCCGATATAAGGAGGGCAGCGCCGGGGCGCGCCGGCATCCTCCGCCCGCGCCCCGCGGGGACACCGGGCCGCCCGGGGCCGCGCCTGCCCCGCCGCACCGCACCGCACCGCGCCGGGAGGCGGCTGCGGGCTGCGAGGGGCGGCTGTGCTGGCCGCCGCCTTTGTCTGCGCTGAGGAGGGGCGGGGGGGGAGAGGGGGAAGTTTTGGCACCGCAGAAGGATTGCTGGAGCCCGCCGAGGTGCGCCGAGCCCTCGCAGAGAGGGGCCCGTCCCGGCACGCCGGCAGCAGGTACATGCGGCGGAGGACGGGGTGGGGGGAGCGGCCCGGCCGGGACTCGGGAGAGCCTTGTGCGCGGCGTGGGGTGCGGGGCCGGCCGGGCTGGGGCAGCCGCTGCCGCCGGCCGGGGCCGGGCCGGGTGTCCGCGGAGCAGCGCGGACGGAGGGGTCGCTTCGGCTCCGCGCGGCCGCCAGAGCCCTGCGCGCTCCCGGCCGAGCGCACCCCGGGGATGCCCCGCAGCGGGCCCGTCCGGCAGGCGCGGGGCGGAGCGGGCAGCGGGCCCGGCGGGGCCAGGACGCGCTCCCGGCTCGGGGCCCGGGGACGGGACCCCGCGGTGGGTGCGGGCGTGCGGCCGCGGAGCTCCATCCCCCGGCGGGGACGGCCCGGGGCCCGGCCCGGCTCCCTGCGAGACGGGGCGGCTGCTCCGCCGACGGAAAGCTGGTGCTTGCCAGCATTACCGAGAGCCGGCTCGCTTGCTGGCACTCGGCTGTAAGGGCGCCTTATCTAATCCCTGAATTATGTGCCTTCAGCATCAGCATTAGATCAGCGCTGGCGCTGCGGCTCGTGTTTCTCTTGCTAGCTGAAGATATTTGATTAAGCTCGGCTATCGCTGACCGTCCTCTTGGCTCGGGCTCTGACACTCTGTGACTTAGACCTGCCGAGTCCCTCTCTCGCACGGTTTTACTGTGGCGCTAACAAAGCCTGGGCTGCGGAGGAAACCTGCTTCCTGGTGCACCCACTCTGCTGCTTTGCCCTAGCTGCCCCCGAGTCCTTAGAGACGGGGATCCAAGTTTCTTCACCGTGGTTTCTTCACCGTCTCCGAGCCCTCCTCTTCCTGCTGCCACCTCAGAGGTGCACTGTGCGCCTCCGGACAGGATGGGCCGCGCTCCTCCATCTCCATCTCCGCCTCACCTACCTCTGGATGTGGCTGTCCAGGTTCCTGAGTTGTGTGTTATCCCTACACTGTCTTAGCGATGCTGTCGGCTTTTGTGCTTTACTCTTTATCTAACTGCTGACTTAAAAAAATACCCAGATCCTCATGAAAATCTTGAAGCTCATTGAATTTCCTCTTTCACAACCTTATTCCTTCCATGCCACAAACTTCTTCGGGGTGCTTGGACATTCTGGCATTTCAGCATCACCTTGTAGTGGGATTCAGAATAATAGCTCTAATTTCTTGTAACTCTAACCAGAAACTTCACTTCTGTTTGCCTTTAGGAAGCCAGAAGAAAATATCTACCATTGATCAAGGGATCTTTGAACTCAGTGAATTTTTGATTGTATTCAGTCATTGTTCATGGCATTAATCCTACTAAAAGGTATAGAGACGCTCCAGAGTGCTTTGTGGTGTTGAAGGTTGTGGAAAGATCATTGTACCCCTACAGATGAATAGATCTGTGGCTTTTGCAGTGACCTTTCTCAGTGATTTGAATAAGCTGCAGCTCCCAGAAATCCATCTGCCTTTTGTGTTTGTCGATTTGTCTAATCTTTCTGACCCCTAAAAGAAGCAAAAAGTACCTTCCCATCCGATTTCATCCTCCCGAGTAAAAGCATTAAATTGACCTCGTTTCAGGTGATGAACTGACATTTGCTGAAAGTGATCCTGGAGTCAGGTGAGCTTTCCGGGTAGAGAAGGAGGGGGTGTGAACAGAGAGTCAGAAGGTAGCGGCCCCAGAAATCTCTCAGTAACTCTACAGATAATACCTTGAAACACCAACAAGTAGCCTGGACCAAACAGCTTGGGTGTGCAGTGCTGAACACAAGGAGTGTTACACGCACAAAAGGTGAACATCCCCAGGCCCTGCTGCCCCAGCCTAACCTGACTGGGAGCACAGCAGGGGAGCAGGGACAGCAACCAAAACTGAGGCAGATGCTGCTTTCCCTTCTCTTTTGTTTTCTTACTTTATGAAAGGTAAAAAAAATCATCTCTGTAGCTTTCCTGGGGACTGATTATGGTAGCCAGGCTCCTCCTGACGTAAAGCGTTTCTGTGGTTTTCTAGTAACCTATCAAAACTTAACCAGAGGAGAGTATCAACCTATGTGTCAGATAACCTCTGGGAGAGGCAAATGACTAGAAGTGAATTTAAGTTTAGATTTATATCAATGAGTAGACACACACAGATCTGTGTGTGTATATGTGTGTATATATATATATACACACACAGATCTGTGTGTATGTGTATATATATGTACATACACATTATATATATACACACCCACACACATCCTTTTCTTCATGCTTTCTATATAAGGAAATAATACGCATATCTTTTATATTTTCTTGTAATGTCAGTGGCTGCAAGTGTTAACACAGGATATTCCTTAGAAAACAAACAAACAATGAACCAAAACTTATTTTAGTGAACTTTATTTCTAAGACTAACGATTTTCTTGTAGAATTCTTTTTTTTCTGCCTAGGTACTTTTTTTCCCTCCTTGAATGGCATATTTGCAAGTACAATTTCATCTGCACAGAGGAACAATAGCTTTCAGTTGCACAAAGGATTTCTCCCACCCTGAATCCAAACCACAATGCCTCTTGCTCTGATAATAGCTTCTGAAAAGATTTTGTAATGCACAGAATTAATACATGATTATTTCCGCCTCACTTCTCTCATTTATTAGATTCTATAGTGAATTCCAAATTAAAAATAGCACCTCTTGAGTTTCTTAACGTTCTAATATTTTGAAACAAATCATATTCTGAAGTTCCTCTTTTTGTCCATATTTATTAAGAAATCTTATTTTTTTATTAGTGTTCAGAAACAAAACTATGTACTAGAAATGTAAAAAATTGAAGCATGCAAAAATTGCAAAAAATTACGATGTTGAGTTGTTTAAAAATTAATTGTAGTGATTTTTCCATTGCTAGCTGGAAGAATGGTCAGGTGCAGTAACTGGCAAATTAGGTTTTATATCTTTTTAAATTTATGAAGCAAAACAAAACCTCAAGTTCAGCATAGTTTTGCAAGGACCAGAATCATGCCCTGTGTCCTAAAGTAAATAATGAAGTGTAATTCTGCTGAGACATCTGGATGGTGAGCTTTCACATCACTGCATGGGGAGCTCCTCTCTGTCTTACAAAGACTTTCTCCCACACTTCCAGCATAGGTGTGAGAACTTATTTACATGAAAGCGTACATTAAATATTTACTGACATTTGCCTGGAATTCGTTTGAAATGTCGGCTGTTCTGCTGCATCATGGGATGACACCGCGGAACGGGACGCTGCTCTTTGATTAGAACAGTGATTTGTGACTCCAGTGTTATGGCTGCTCTAGTTAATGACTCACTTTTGGGTGTATATAAAATGTGTTCTGTCGAGGGACTGGGAAAGCCTACATGAGATCAGACCCTAAGCATTTTCTTTTCTCTTAAAAAAACACACAGACCCTCATAGAAACAGTGTACTTCAAGTAAACACTGTGTGTGTGTTAGGTGTACTGTTGTTCTTCGCTTTCTAGCATTTAAGCTAGGTCGGGCTGTTTCAAAGCAAGACTGGATAAACACCTCCAAAGCCTCTTCATTCAGATTCACTTTCTAAGCCATTCATTTAGGAATTAGTTGTTTTTCCCTTCACTGGGACTTCATTGATACTCCACACTTTTCGAAGGAGAAAATTAGTCAGAGGAATGTCAATATATTCTGTTACGTGAAGTTTTAAAAATGCATAGTTACATGTAGCTGAGTTTAATATTTAATTGCGTGTAATTTATGTGGCCTATTTATTTGTTAAGCCTTGGGTGGGGAGGTAATTTGTTTTTCTTGTTATGCAACAGCTATTGTTCCCCTTCCACCCCAGGCACACGCACCATGGCACACGCACCATGGCAGCCCCAACCAGCACAGGGAGAGGTGTTCTGCTTTAAAAGACATCCGACTGTAAATGTCAAATTCATAAATATTTAAACACTTTTCTTTCAATTTCAAGTCAAGGCTGACAGGACGCCTCTAATTAACCCTGGGCTCCGTTTCAGGCTGGGGCCTTATTGCAGGGAAGAATCAGGGGGTTAGGCGAGGTGGGGAAATCTCTGCTCCTGGCTGGAGGCAGCGGGGGCGGCTGGGGGGAGAGCTGGGAGGAGGGAGGGAGCTGGTGACCAACACGTCGGATTAATTTTTACCCGTTTCATAATGCGATGTTTGGTCAGGCATCGAGCAGGATGAGAGGGCAGCGGGTTCCTAGAGCTGCCTTGCAGACGGTGGGGGCTGTGTCCCGATGGGATGTACCTGGGGGGACGGGCCGGGCTCTGCGGTTCCGGCTGTCCCCAGCCCGGGGCCCGGAGTTGGAGCCGGAGCCGGAGCCGGGCGATGGGGCTTTGCCGTCGGCCGCACCCGGCGGTTCCTGCGGGACAGGGAGCATCAGCCGCTGGCCCCGGGGAGTGCGGGCTGGCCGAGGTGCCGAAGCAGCAGCCCCCGCACGCAGGGAGGGGACAGCGGAGTCTTCCAGGCCCCGACGGCAGCGGCTGTGGAGCTGCTCCCCGTGAGACGGGAGGGATGGAAGGAGTGGGAGAAGCGCCGGTGGTGGCTCCGCGGCGGAGCCCCCTCTCCCTTCCCCTTCGGCTGCTCCGACGTGGCGGGCAGCGCGGAGCGGCCGTGCCCCGTGGCCCTTCCCCGCGGGGCTTCCACCTCCTCCTCGGGCACGGGGGCCGAGCAGGGGAGGGCGCCGCTCCCCTGGACGTGCAGGGGCTTTGCAAACCCTCTCCTGCCCGAAGGCTGTCACAAGGGACGCGGCTGCGCTGACTCCCCCAGGGCAGGCGCTTGCCGAGGTGCAAGCAATGCCGAGCGCCCCACGGAAGGTTTCTAACTCTTCCCCGTGTTTCAGGCTCCCGAGTGCAGCTGTATGCTCAGAGTATGTGGGGGAGGAGGGTGGTCTTCGAGAAATTCTTTTGTCAAGGGTAGCCAGCTCCAGGGACGGCAGCCCTGACTTAGCGGGGAAAACTGCTTGGCGAAGTTGGAAGCAACATCTAAAAATCGCTCTAACTCCAGTGGCAGAAAGAGCCTGACGCCCTTTCTCTTCTGCGTGTTTACTCGGAGCTTTTGACAGCACTTTGCTCCCATCATTGTCATCGTTTCTCTCTCGCATAGCCCTTTCCCCGTGTGCTTGGTGCGGCTGTCACACGACATCCGGAGAAAGAAAATCGTTTAAAACTGCTGTGGAGACAGCAGAGAAGTAAGGCAGAGGAGCAGTGCCCGAAACTGCCCGCCAGCCTCTTTCCTCCCGTCGATGCCCCTGAGCCCACCCGGGGGCCGAGGTGGCCCGAGCCGGGGGTGTCCGGGGCTGGGGACAAGCCCTGCTCGGCTGATGGGGGCCAAACAGCGCGGCGAGAGGATTAACGTCCCGGGGCGCAGCGCTCGGGGAGGGGGCGCCGGCACTTCGGCGGGAGCCGCCTATTGAGATGCAGATTGCGACCCTTGGCCCCGGGGGGACGGGGCCTTTCAGGGAGATGCTAATGGCAGAGCGCAGCAGCCCTTTAACCCCCCCGGGGCCCAGGCGGCGGGAGCAGCGGCGGCTGCCGTCGGTGCTGCCCCTCCCGGTGTCCTCCGCCCGCTGCGGGCCCGGGGCGCTCCCCCGGGGGCAGTGCCCGGCTGGGGCCGCGGGGGCGGTGGCGAGGAGGCGGCCGCGGAGCCCCCCGCAGCCGGGGCGGGGTGGGGTGGGGGTGCAGCCCCCTCCTCCTGGTGGCTGTTGGGATTTGGAGGAGGGGCCGAGAGCCGTGCAGGGGAGGGGAGGGGAGGCGGCGGGCGCGGCGGTGGCTGCGCGGACGCGGGCGGCACATGGCCGGTGGCCACGGCGAGCCCTGTGCCCGCCCCCCTGCGCCTCGCCGGGGCGCACGGAGCCGCGATCCTCCTCCGCGCGGCGCATCCGGGCAGGAAAATCCGCGAGTCTGACTGAACCTGCATTTCCATTAACTCAGCCTCAGCCCCGGCTAATCCGCAGCACTGAAGGCAAGGAGGCTAATTAATGACAAGCTTTTACAGTCAAGACCAGCGATAATTGCTTTGGTGGCCTTTATGATTACAAGATAAAAATGGACCGGGCCTGACATAAGAGCCACTGTGTACACTGCAAGACAGGAGGAAATTAAGAGCTGGCTAGCTGAATACGGAGCAGAAAATTACTAATAGAGGAGAGATAATGAATAGGCCGGCTAGGCATTCATGGGGAAAAATCCATTTTGTTACCACGCGAAATTAGGTGGTGGAAAGGAGTTTGCTAATTGTTCTCGTCTTGTAGCAACCAGGACTGAGGCAGGGGCGTGCTTTTCAATTCATTTCCCTGGTAATTGTGAAAGGGGGAATGCAGGCCAAATGAGTCTTGCTGCAATTTGCGCGCCTGGTCTTTTCATTTTCATGTTGCGTTTTTAATTGTTGCTAATATAGCTTATAATGAAGCTAATGAGGGGAAATTATTGTACAACTTTTTAGCACATGGAGACAAGTGAAATGCACTAGAAGGATTCTCTCCTATTGCTGCAAAAATAATAGTAATCTGGAGGAGTTTGGAACTATCGGGGGTTTTTTAAAGCCGCTTCCCTCTACAACAAACAAAAGGATCGCCACCTACTTTTTTTTTTTTTTTTTTTTTTTTTTCCCCTTGTGTTTTATTTTTCCCTAAGAAAAAAGCAGTACTGGATTTTCCCTTGCTGCGCCCCGCGCAGCGCCTGGCTCTCGATGCGGGGCGCGGAGCCGCGGGGCGCGCACCCAGCGCCTCCGCCTCTCGGTAGTTTAGCGGGAGCCGCCGGAGCGGAGGGCACGGAGAGGGGGCACGGCACGGTCCTGTCCCTGCCCCTCTGTTTGCCTCCCTCCCCGGCCGAAAGTCAGGGCTGCCGGGTGTTCCCCCCGACGGGATCCCCCTCCGCGCTGCTCCGTGACCGCGCAACTCAGGCGCTGCCTCTCTCTCCTCCCCTGCAGAAAAGCCACGTCCCGCCGCTCGCCCAGCGCGGGGAAGAGGCAGAGTCCGCCAAATTCCTCCTCCTCACCCTCCTCTCCCTCGCCTGCATCGCCGGGGTCCTGGCGGCGTCGGGGGTCGCCTACTGCCTCCGCCACCGCGCCCAGCACCGCCTGAAGGAGAAGCTCTCGGCCCTGGGGGCTGACGCCGGCTCCGATGCGCCCGCTGCTTACCAGGTAAGGAGCCAGCTCTCCTCCTCCGGCCCCGCTGCCCGGCAGAGCCCCGGGGGGACCCTTCTCGCCTTGGCAGTCGCGGGGCTGGGTTTGTTTCCGACGCTCCCCCCCGCCCCCGTTCCATTCATAGTCCCGCAGATTCGGTGTAGCGGCTTTTTACTGCTGGGTATTAATTTTGGCTGTTCTGGTAGCTGCTGTAAATTCGTGCCTAATTAGAAACATTAAAAAAAAAAAATAAAATAAAGAAAAGAAGCAGCCCTTGCCATTGAAATTCTCAGAAAAATAACATTAATATCCATAATCTGTCACCCCTGCCACTATTAATAACGAAAAATCTTTAACATTTATGAGGAATGGATTGCACGGTTATCTAGAGATGTCTCTCTTTTTGAGTAATCGACTTCTTCAGGGTCTGATATGAAAAGAGCCTTTGACCCGATCTGTTGCCACCTTCTGCCATTATTCAGATAAAATGAAATCTAATGCTGATAGATGAGAGGTAAAGCAGGACTGGTTCTAGGAGAACAATGATAGCAGATGTGTACCCAGTAATGCTGGAGGACTGCACTCAGCTTCTCAGGAATAAATCAGAACCTCAAGCTTTCTCTTTCAGTTTCAAAAGTGTTGGGTGGAGAGACACTGCACCTTCCTGAAGTTTGTTTTAGATCATATGGCACTTATTTCTCGCTGTGCTGTTGGTGTGGTAGTGCATGTGTTATGGTCATATACCAGACAGCCCTGGTGTGCTATCCAAAAATATTTGGAGTGTGACCAGGAAAAAGAATCTGAGAATGTGTAAACATTGTCTCTGTAGTATCTCTGTTGTGCACCCATAGGGCCTCGCTAACGGCACTTTTCTGTCAAGTTTTGTTTTACTTTCTTGTTCTGCTTAGGATCAGACATTCTGGCCTTTCTGTATCCGGGAACTGAGATAGATTCAAATTGGCAGCTGAGAGTCATATGGGAATAAACTCATATTTCCTCACAAAGTTTGGGTCTGTCTGTACCTCTTAGATGTTAAAGATGTATTATCTCCACAGCTGGGTCTGGAGAGAATTAAGTACAGAATAATAAATATTAATGTTTTGGTAACAATTAGTATCTTCAGGAATGGCTTTGGTTTTCACTTTTAAAGAAATGTTTACTTAAAAAAATCATTAAATTGCATCTTTACAATCTTTGCATTTAATGACTTCCAAAGCAAGACAGAGTGAGAACAAGAGCATTTCCTGTAGACAAAAAAAAAAAAAAAGAGACTGTTCTCTGAGATAAAGTGTGAACAAAACAGCAGTTTATCAGTTTTGTTGGCCAATAAGACTGTGGCCATAAATATTTTTGTTTGATTTTAATAGGTGACTTGCTGATGGCTTATTTAAAGTGCAGAAGCAATAGGTAGGCTTTTCTTCCATTAATTGTGAATACAGGAATTCTTAATTTTTTTGAAAAGCCCTCCAGGTTCCAAAACCACACTTGAAACTGAATTTGTGATAATTAACAGGACAATCTTCCTACTGACAGCTCTAATTAATAGTATCTGTAATTAAAATCGTGCCCTTCCAGCAGGAAAATTGTTTGAATTTCTTGGAGTGACCTTTTTTGCCATTTCTCCTGGGAGTGTAGTGGTTGATATTGATTTTATAATGAGCTCGGTTTGTTTAATAAGAATCTGTAATCCAGACACTAAATGAAATGTGTGCTTCATTTTTTCTTCACAGATTTATATGTATTTTTGAATCTTCATATTTAGATCTCAGAATGACATTTTCTGTTTTAAAAACAATAACAATGCTTTGTGGTTGCTGCTCAGTTTTGCAATAGCAAGACTGTATTAATATTCTTTGTTCCTGACCTCTGGGCCCAGTCCTAAGCGCCTGACTTCTTAAACAGTTCCATTGGGTTTTCAGGGGAACTGTAGTCATGAGTGGGAGGAAAAATGTTTTTCCTTAAAAACAAAGGTTTCTAAGAGCTTGGCTCTCCTCCCATGGAAGTAAATGGGAATTCTGCCATTTGTTTCAATGGCAGCAGTAGGAAGCCCTAGTATAGGGAGACAAAATTCTCAGGCAGTTTTGATGCTGCTAAGTGGCATTTTATTAAAATGAGCCTGGGTCTGTGTATAATAAACTATTCACATGGATTTGAAGGGAAATAGGATTGAGCCCTACTCGCATTGTCAGAACCGCCTTATGCTGAGCTGTGTTAAATGTAATGGATGTCTGGTGTGATACATGTTTTGGATAGCATCAGTTAGGTCTCAGAAAGGCATCTGCTATCTTTTCCTCACCTTCTCTTGATACTTGCAGGGGAATAATGTAACCTGTATTAATATGGGGGAAGGAAAGAAGCAGGCAGCTTTCAAAACTACTTGGCTCTCCTCTGTTATGTTTCCCAAGTAACGACACAGTTAACTCAGTGTTTTTTAAAAATATGAAATATTTCAGGGGCTGCTGCCACTGAAAGGCTATGCTTTAAAGCTTAGTACTCCAATGTGTTGCTGCTTACAGCTGACATGACATGTCTGATTTATTTTTTTTTTAAGAGGGGGAAATTGGTAGGTATAAAAGGGCCTTGTGGCCCAATGTGGTTCAGAGACAACACAGAAATACCACTTTGATTCACATGCTTCTCAAAATGTCAGTGGTTTATATCTTCACATAAACAAGACTGACCTAAATTTTCAGCATTTAGCAGAAGCATTTTTCATTCTAACCCAGTTCAGCTAGGAGAGTTCATTCAGGGTTTTACTCCTTCCTTACTCACCCTGTGAACTTTGAAGCGTTTTTTCCCATGGCTGTTTTTTGGAGGGGCTTGGGGTTGGTTTTTTTCCTTCCTTTTCTGGTTCGTGCAGTGAAATGCCATCTTGAGAAGGGGCAAAGAGACAAATCACATTATCAGGGAAATAGCAGGTTGGCTGCTAAGTCTCCCTCCGTACCGGAGGCGTAGCTCTTGTCATGCACGAGCACTCCTCGCACTTAGCTACTAACACAAGTATTTCTTGTGTAACTGCCTGAAGAAGGGACCTGTCTCAGGCAGGACAACCAGTGCTGTATAAAAGTCGAAGCGGGCAAATTAAATCGCTGCAGTGCTCCTGAGAAGCTGCCAAACCTGGTTATGCAGGTGTTGGGTAAGGCAAGCAGCTGGACCTCAAAGCCTTGAAGTAGGGAAACCCTATTGAAAGACTGAGTAAGAGGAGGAAGGATAGATACTTCATTTATCCTCGAATCGCTAAACAACGAAATTACAGGCTGGTTTAATTAGACAGTAGCTGAGGGGCTTTTCAAAATTAATGGAAATAGCGTGTCTCGTAAAACGCTACATTTTCTACATGAAGGCGGACAGTTTTTGTGTCTCTCACAAACACATCTCCTGTCCTTTCAAAGCACACGTGTAATGATTAGATAAGTCAGCGTTAGCATTCAGGGATAACTAAAAAGAGGCTCTTGGTGCCTCTGCGGAGCCGCCGCGCATGCGCGCACCTGCACCCCTGGTTTTAATTGTCGCTGCCGTTGCTTTGATCTTCTTTGAAAAGCAAGTTTAGCATTCTGCAAGCCCACTCTCTGGTCCAGGAGATTAGGGCAGAGGCGTTTTAGGAATTTTCAGCAGACACTCTTTGATTTATTTCACAACACTGAGCAGATTTTTCTTCGCGCACTTTAAAGACTTTAGAACATAACCCAGAGAAGAGCGGGCACTGAGGCATCAGGAGCGGGCAGCAAAGAGAGCCACTAAGTGCTCATCTTATTGTCACCGCTCCCATTAGCGAGCAATTTATTAATGTAATGAGCGTGTGGTAGTGACTGCTACGATTTAGGGATGCTCTGTTTGATTCAGGGTGATGTATTTGTGAGTCCAGCTGAACCCTGGCTTTTGACCCCTGTGTGGGGAACGCTGGGGTGTGCATGTTAAATCAGCAGCATATTTTATACTTTGCATTGCAGAACTTTCCTGTAAGCGTGGTCTTCTGCATCACTGATAATGCTCAGCAAAACCTTGCTCGTAATGGAATTAAAATGCAAAAGTTAAAATGCTCTGAAGCTGGCTTCAGTAAGCTTGCCTTTTAATATTTTATGTCAATAACATTCTTTTTAATTTTCCTTCATCTCAGCCCAAAGAACTTCCTTTAAAAAGTGAGGAGGAAAAGACCAAACAGTTTACAATGAAGTTCTTTCTTAAACTGCCTGAAGTGTTCAAGATTACATGCAGATGGATTACATCATCAGCTGTTTTAAAAACTTGTCCAATTAACTTGATTTGGCAGGCATATAGTTGTAAATTATATGTTAAATTCTACATTATTACATGTATTGTATTATGTATAAATTATATATTCCTTTGTCAAATACAGTCTTATTAATTGCATTATCCTGCTGGATTCAAAGCCCCTACGAACTTCTGCATGCTCTTACAGATTTGATCCTGCTGGTATTTTTTATTAGAGGTGTTAAGAAAACACTATTTGCAACAATTACAATAAATATTTTGCTGCAAATATTTTAAGAGCTCCAGCTGAAAGAATCTGCTGGAAACAAACCCTCTACTTAACCATCATGGATGGTTTGTGTGTTTAAATACAGATAACTCATTACCTCTATTATGACTTAATATTTTACACTCCAGACTGAATTTCAAAAACAGACTTGTTATTATAATATTAGACCTTAATGTTATAGTAATACTGTATATCAACTCCTTAGAAATTGGAATTTTGTGGACTGAGTGAAATGAAGGGGGGAGGGAGAAAGGAAAATTTTGCTGCTCCTATTTATCAAGTTCTCAGTAATATTCCACTTAACGTCACCCGTAGTACCAAGGAAAGCTGGTAAACTGGGGACAATCCGTACCATAAAGTATTACCTTCTATCTTTATAAAACTTATTTTTCAAGGACCCTCCTACACTTGAGCACAAAAGATATCACTGAGGGTGAGGTTATTCAGCACATGAGTATTTAGTAAACATTTCAGAAGGAATACATTTTGTAAGGATTTTGGGTAGATGAAAATTTTGCCTTAAGGCAGAATGCTGTGAAGGGCTTGCTGTGTTCTCTTCTGGGAAAACAAAGGGCATAATGCATTTTTAATCTTTTCTTTTCCTGTGTCCTTATTTAAAGAGGCAGGAAGAGATCATCTCGTGACTATGTAAAGCTACAGGACAAGCTGTAATTGTTTGTGATAAAGCATACACGACCTGGTATATTAATTAGAGGAGTTGTTCTTGTCCGTTTAAGTCTTCTTATTGTGTATTATGTATACAATTTTGTCTCTCTGATTAGCATTTTGTCTCAGAATAAATTCTCAGGAACCTGCAGATACTTTGTACATACTGTAGTTACATAAACCACTGTACTTTAAGGTGAGACAGTTTTCACAATGTACAAAATATGTGTGACTACACAGAATTCCCAGTGGTCACACACAGCAGTTCTGGGAGAGGAGAAGGGGCAAGTGTTTCAAGGTGATTAAAAGAAGAGTTTGCCTTATGCTTAAACAACACATTGAATTCAGACAGTGGATGGCCAAAGCAGAATGAAGCAAAAGAGGATGTGTACAAATCTGGATTTAACTTTTAGTCAGTTTTTTGTCTGATTAGTGTTCAGAGCTATCCACAATTCCTGTGGTGTGGTGGACTCTGTTTTTCCCTAACCTTGCCATCAAATTGAGTTAAATGGTAGCAGTGTTCAAAAGAGCATTACAAAATACTGTATGAATTTATAGATCAGCAAACATTTTTCAAACTTGCCTGGTTAATAAATCAGGATACAAATAAATAGGGGCGTATTTGCTACCACAGCATTTAAAATCAACTTCAAAATGAGAAATGCTCAATGAGAAATGCCCATCTTGAGTGCTGGAGCTTGATGGCAGAGATTTTCAGAGGGCACTTCTGGAGTCTTTGAGCTTGAGGCGTGTGTCTTGAGGAGCAGGGCTCCTGCCACCTCCTGTCCCTTCTCTGCCTCTCTGCTCCAGCACACACAGACCATAGGAAAGGGAACCTGCTGGGTTTATTACAGATGGCTCTCCTCCAGCCTTTTCATATTCACATGAATAACTTCTCTGAATTACTCAGTGTCTGAGAAATGGACTGGCCCTTACCAGAGAAGCTTTCACCTTCGCAGTGCAGACTTGGGCTGCTGTAGCAGTGATGGTGCAGCAACACCTAGGCGTAAAATACCCCTTACCTTAGAGTAGGCAGGTGAGAGAAACGTTTTTTTCAGTTGTGGAAGGAAAATGAGCATATATGCAAGTCCTGGAGTGCTTGGATAAGAAGGTGCCATGCAGGTCTACATTTTAAAACACTGTCATTTCAAGTACTTATCCATTTTTTTGCATAAGACTCTAGTGCAAAGTGGCAGAGAGAAGGTGATGCTGACCCTCTCCTCTTAGCTAACTTTGTTTATTTTTCAAATGTATGGTGTTTGAGCTTGGTGTTAAGTGAAACAAGGACAAACATGCCCCAAGCATCCCGCAGTATAATTTCTCTGTATCTGGGATGTTAAGAAAATGCAAAGTAAAAATAGTAGGAGGCGAAATTAAGTTAGTGACTCATTTTTAATTACTGGGAAATCCAGAGTCCTTACCCAAACGGGCATTTCTTAGAAAAGTGCTGGAGGTGCTCTGGACTTGCAGGCTGCATCTCGCCTAGTAAATTGAACCAGTAAATATTTCCAATGGTTCTGGCACCATTTCAGGTCAGGCCACCCAACTTTCCCCAGTTTCTTAGCAGAGTAAGCACAAAGAAAGAAAAAGAAATAAATTCACTCCACCGGCACTTCCATTAATAATTTGGCTGTAGCCACCTGGTTTTAGAGGGTGAGAATTCCTGTTGCTTTATCTGCCCAGAGTCCAGGCTCCTGTTCCCAAGGATCCAGCTCCTGAGCATTCTGCTCCTGCTTCAGAGCTCCTTTCACCCATCCCTGTGGTGCCACAGGCTGTTTGCCAGCTGAGCGTGGGCTGGTTCGGGATAAGTACAGTGGATTGTCTCCCCCTGGTAAATTGATTATATCCCAGTGCCTGTAGGTTATAAAGAAGCCAAAGATAACCACAGCCTTGCCTAATGGGCTGGAGAGTATTTGATTTGCAGTCCCAGGCTGTACATCATCTCAAGTGTCCCGATTTCTTTCTGGAATAACTACACTGCCTTTTTCCCACCCCCCCATGTAATGTAGAGGATAATCAAGCCTGTCTTTCCTACACACTTCTACCCTTTTTTCTGTTTTAGGATTTTCCTTTTTCTTTTGCAGCAGCGCTGTTATCATGTTTCAGATTTGACACATTCTTCTATTGTGTATTCTCTGAATGCTCAGCAGCTAACACTGCAATCTGGCTTGCTGATCCTTTCATATTCCTCCAGAGTGCTGCACCAGAAGAAAAAGAAAATGCATTTTTTTAAGTTTTTAACTGGAAAGTTTTGAGGATTTTTTTCAGGCTAAATTTTATACCAGGACCTCTGAAAGGCAATAGAAATAATTTTAAAATAAAGAACTATGTTAGATGATGTTTGTCAGTTCTCGTAGGACCATGTTGCCTGTGAGCAGGAGCAGGTTGCAGTTTATTCTCTGAAGTCTGTAAGGTATATAAAAGCATTCTTCCTACTGCTTTCTTCTTGGTACTTCTGTTCCTCCTGCACACCAGTCTGACAGGGTGGGCAGTGGAAGGGAAGAGGAGGAGGGAATGCTGTGTCTCTTCCTTTCTCCTTCTCTGCACATGCAGGGAGGCTGTGCTGTGCTTGGATCAGCAGCATCTCCCCCCCAAGGGTCTTTGTGCCTCCTGCACTGTGTGTTTGTGCTTCACCTTTGGGAAGGGTTTGAGGCTGACCTTGGCTCTTTTGTGGGACAGATGAACAAAAGTGAGTCTCAAATCCTCCGCTTTCCTCTGCCTGTAGCCCTGTAGGGACTCTTGTAGGGATGCTGCCAAGTGGAATATTCAGAGTGGACTGATAGTTGTGTGGTTCTGTTGTGATGGAAACTGTAAGGCAAGTTTGGGTAGAGCAGCCCCTGTCCTGGGGCTGAGCTGCTCCAGTCTTCCTAAGGGCACAAGTGAGAGGTGTCATCCCAAACATGAGTGTGTGCAACCACACACTGAGGATGTGATTTGTGTTGGCTGGACAAGAGGCCCAATTTAATTTCTCTTAACAGAGAAAAAGCTCCATCTCCAGGCATGGGGGCCTTCTGTCCAGATATTTTCTTTCTCTTGTGATTTCTTGCACAATAGAGATCTAAATTCTTTCTAACAGTTTAAAGAACTGTAAAAGACAATCTGAGTGATTTAAAGCACAACAGCAAGGCATGAAAAAGGACTGAGACAGCACACCTGACTTCTTTGTTCTGTGTTGTGTTTTTTTTTTTGCTGTGCTGTGTTCTAAGCTCTTGTAGCATCAGTGTCTGTCCCTGAACTTTAATTCAGTTGGAGTGTTCCTGCAGCTCTTCCCATTCCAGTTCGGGTTCTCAGCTTTCAGTTTTTATCACTTGCATTCTAAGCAAGCAACCAAACCAAGACTGAAGAAGGCAGACTGTAAAAGGATGTTCCTAGAAGTTAAATCCTTCAGAGAAGCAAAATTAATTTGGAGGGTGAGAGAGAATAGCTTTTGAATAGGAGAAAATCAAATTTAGTGTAAGTGGCTTATCCAGAGGAGAAAATCCATGAGGTTTTCTCTAGCTTTGTTGACAAGTTTCTGTACTTTTTTGCTAAAGACAAACAAGTGATGTTTTATTGATGGTTGTTTGGGATGACTGCATTCTGAACAAGCACAGATTTTGACCAGGGCAATTGTGGGTTTTTTTTAATTTTTAATCTTTCATACGGATAAAACCCTGTTGAATTTCAGTACAGTTTTTATTTTTCTTTTTTCCTGTCTAGCTGACATAGTTGCAGGCTTCTTGATGATTCCAGCTTTTTTCTTTTACATAGGACGGCTGTTGTTTTGCAGAACCCTGTTCTGGCAGCCTCTCAAGAGATCTCAGAAATGGCTGATCTTGCTCTCCAAAGTGAGAACAGCTCCACATTATCCTGATAAAACTCACTTTTGCGATTAGGATGACATGCTTGGCTGATTAAAATCACTCATTTTCCCCTCATCAAGTGTTGCCTGACTTGGGGAGCTGTGCACTCCATGCAGGTTGGAGGGCTTGTCCTTGGTCACACTGACCAAAGCAGAGGTGCCTGCTTTGAAGTGGACCAACACCACCCATTTTCTGGTTCTGCAGGTCTCAACATCCCCCTGGTCTCCACAAGTGTGTTGAGGAGAATGTTCACATGTTGGAGACATACTGATCTTTCCTACTAACTACTAAGAAAAGAACAAGGGAAAGATGAAAAGGGAAAATTCACTATGTTGATGCCTTTCTGACGGCGTGGGGAAAGGAAACTTGGATTTTTACCTTTTTTTCAGCTTCTCAACTGGATTTCATTCTGGCTTTTTGGGAAAGAAAAATGCCTTGAGTGGAGTGAAATGGTGTGATTTGCTGGAAGAGGTTTTGCTGCAGTGGCTCACAGCACAAGGTGCCAGTGGCTGGCTATTTACGTCAGATAGAAGGAGAAATGTGATGGAGCTGAATATATTTTGGGGAGTAAAACAATTCCACATATAAATTCATCTTATACAGAGAAATTATATCATACATCTCCCTCTGTGCTGTGTGGTAACAATATGTGGAGTCACATGGGGATTTGAGCATGCAAATTCTGTGCATTGTGACCTCCCAAGAACAAAATTAAGAACTGCAGTTCCTAGTTAACCTCACTGGAAAGCACTGGAGTGTGAAGTTAGAACATACATAAGGGTTGCCTAGCAAGCTGTTCCAAATTTCAGCTTCTTTTTGGAAGTCTGGGTCAACCCAGTTGCTCTGCAGGCATTGTTAACTAAGAATTTTGTTTGCTTCTTTGCGGCTTTAGAAGTTAATTAAGTGTAAATCAATGCTTGAGGCTTCTGTGAATGATGGTCACTCCATCGCCAAAGGGACAAGGCAGAAATTGAGGGAGCAAGGAAAAGGTGACAAGAATGATTAAGGGCCTGGAAAATTCATATGAAGAGAGATGGAAAAGACAGATTATTTCTTCTAAAACAGTAACAAGTAATAGTATAGAAAAAAAAATAAAGAGATATATAAATGAGAAACTGAAGAAAGAATAAAATTTTAGTTCAGTCTTTGGCCAAGCACCACAGTAAAGACTTTCAGTTATATTATGTATGTAAAATAAAAAGACATCAACAGAATACAACTGCAACGAGCAACACTTTCTGCAGAATGTTGATGCACAAGTTGTTAGCAGGAATCTCAAAAACCAAAGGAGCCACATGACAGAAAATACTCTGTGATGAAACAGCTAATAACGTTTTAGAAGATGCCTGTAGCTTCATGCCCAGGTCCTAAAATAATCCAAATATGAAATGTGACCATTTAAGAAATGGGCCCACTTTGAACTTGTCCTGTGCTGTTCCCTGGTGCACCTTGCAGACAAACCAGTGCTTGGTGGAGAGGTCCAGGGGAAAGTAGTGACCTCCTGTGCTTTTATGGGCTGGGAAAAGAAGGTGCAGGAACCTCAGTAATGGCCAGGGAAATCCTTTTCTTTGAATGCAACCACACACATTAACCCTCTGCTGTTGCTGGGAATTCCTTGGAACTGGTGCCATGGGACAGGTTGGGGACAGTGGAGAGGGCTGCAGCTCTCTCGTGGCCAGGCACTCCCAGGGCACAGCCCTGGGACAGCTGAGAGCACAGCTCAGAGAGACATGGGGGAGCCCAAGAGAAATTGTGCATTTTTGCTGTTGTTGCTGTCTTCTCCAAAATATGAAGTGTCTCTGACCATCAGTACCCAGTATTAAATCCCTGTTAGTTTGTCCAGTATCTCTTATGACAGCAATACACTGGAAGTGTAGAGATATTGACCATTTCTTAATCCTTGAAGACTTTTGTGATGTGTGATAGAAAGAATGTCTGTACTCAAGAGACATGAGGAAATTCATACATGCTGTTCTTCCCCATAGTTTAGTCGGGTTTTTCTGTATTACCAAAGATTTGGCTCTTAATAACCTGTGACTTAATAGCGACTTTCTTCTTTATCAAAGAGCCCTTCAACCCTTGTGCACTAAATTTGCGTTTGGTCTTCCTAGCAGAGCTCAAGAGGGATTTTTTTCAGTGGACAATGGGTGAAGAGCAGTGAGTTTAGTTTTGAAATCAGGAGGGGGTGATGACTGGCAATTTTGACTGTCATGAGAGATGATTTTATAAAAAAATGTTTGCCACTGATGACCATCTTTGCTAAATGCTTCCTTTATCCTTGCATCACCTCTGGTGTATGGCTGCCTTATGTGGAGGAAGAAAAATGTATTTGAGGTTTTTAGAAGCTTTTAGGATGACTTTTCCTATTTCTGTTTTGCTTTTAGAAACTCTGTTACCATGAATGCAGTTACACAGACTTAGGGAGGAGCAATACTAATATTTGGAGTGGGTAAAAAACCATTTTTAGACATAAACTAGTGGCTATTTTGTTTCTCTCCAGGCTGGAAGTGCTTGCTGAGTCCTGCTGGCTGCTGGGAATTCTTATTTCTAGCAGAAATGATCTCCCATTTTCAGTCCTGCAGGGCAATAAAGTAGTTGACTACACAGCCTTAATGTATAGCTTTCCTGAGAAACTACAGCTGTCTTGGGACTGCATTTTTTGCCTACTTTGGGCCCCAGGCAACTATAAACGCTGGGAGTGGAAAAGGAAACATTTGTGGCGGTTATCTTTAGGAGCGCTGGCATCTGCTGGAAGCTGCTCAGGTTTGGGGTGGGTTAGACAGAGTCAAAATACCTGATGGATTTACAAATGGTTCTTGCAGGTTACGGTAATTTCACGATTATAAGCCACACCTTTTTCATTGAAGAATCCAGCCTACCCCAGTAGTGCGGCTTATATTCAGGTGCGGCTTATAATCGTGAAAGTAATGTAATTCAGTTGTTGCTGTGGTTTATTTGTGGCTCTCACTGTGCCAGTGGTGAATTTTCTGTGCTAATTGATATTAAGGAGCAGCTGTGCCCTCATGAGCATGTACTAGAGTTAAGATGAACAAAAACATGGCAAAGGTGACGTTTGTTGTACATTTTTTTTATCTCTCTGTTTACTCCTTTAAGAAGTCTTTCCTCTTTCAGCTTCATACTTGCCTCATATAATTGTAAAACATTAAATGCAGGCCCAGCTGAAATTTAGGAAATGCTATTTAGAAAATAGCACTGGTCAAAACCACTTTTGGTTGCTTGGTTAGTTGGTTTTGTTGGGTTTTTGGGTTTCTTTGGTTTTTTTTGTGGCAGGTAGGTCATTCTGATGTACCATCACTTCCAGAACTGCAGTTATCTGAGCTGCAAGGCCAAACAGAACAACCTGAGGGGAAAAAAAAAAAGGTGCTTTTACACCAGTAGTGACTTCAGGTACACGGTTTGCAGATATATCCTATTTGAAGCAGACATTGGTTTCCTTAGAGTCATCCCATACAAATTCTTAGGGAAGCCACCATGATCATGCAGGGAAGATCATCTTTAAATCAATCTAAAGAATCACCCCCCTTCTTTGTGTAGATCCTGTTTGTGAAGACCAGGGTGCTGCAGTCCTGTTTAGTCCAGCATCTATTTCACAAAACTTTTAGAAATAAAGGCTCTCATACTCATGCAGTCCCAGTCAGCAGTCTTTTGTATTTTTGTGTAGGAAAACATTCTCCAGATGAGTTACCTAAACATTCCAATTTCACTGGCCCTCTGGAAAGCAGTATTATCCCCAAAGATACCTGTGCTTTCCTGGCATGGATTGCAGGGCAATATTATCATTATTTCAGACAAGCATCATTAGAGCTATGCTGTCATGTCCTCCTTGGCAGTGTGAGCTATGGAGGAGATATCTGCCTCTTTCAGGAGCTTCTGGACTATTTAGATTACTTCATCATTGATGAGAGCTTGCTGAAAGAATGAAAGTAAAAATATTTTTTCTAGCTGTATTGCATAGACAGCACCTTTGGTTCTGTGCAAGCACAAAATTTTCATGTCTGCTGGACACCTGGAGATGTGTACAAGACCACAATGGCTTTTTGTTTGATTTGGTAGGACAAGAACTCTGCAAATTGAATTTAAAGAGGGAGAATAAAACAAAGAAATTAAAGAATTATTTTTTTTTCTAAGTAATTTTCCATTTAAAGTTAGCCATGTTTGCTTTCCCTTTCTGCATGGTCTTGTCTTTTTTTTGTATACATGAGGAAAGGGGAATTACATGAGTTATCACCATGAAACACACACAATGCTAAAATAATTGAAATTTTAAGTTTCTCAGGCCACAATCAGAATTGAGGTTTTGTTAGAAGAATGATTCCCAAGCCTGTATTTGACTGTGATGCTCTCAAAAAGAAAAAGCATCCCTGGGTTTTAGATCATTTAACAATAAAACAAAGCAACCCCTCTCCCCCAGTCCCAAGGTTCTGAGTTACATTCAGATATACAGAGTGTGGTATAAGAGGGTGGATAGTAAACTGAACTGGGTACATGAAGGTTGCATTGACAATCAAATATATTTTACTTTCTTCTTTTTTCCTTTCATTTTTTTATTTGTGTTCCTCCCAAGATCTATCACATGCAAGTCTAGATAAAAATGAATTGTCCAGAGTGTGGATGTGTAATAACACGTTTGATGCTGTGTCTTTCAAAATATTACTCTCAAACATTTTTCCAATATATCTCTTTATACCTGTTCTGAAGGGATGCAGATATGAGAGATACTGCCTTTTCTGACAAGGATAGAAAATATACATGCAAATATTCCACATATGTAAACAGCTCTTTTATTCCTGGACAAAAATTATGCAAAAATTAAGCTAAAGCTTGAAAGTATGTTTCAATAACTCAAAAATAAATGGTAATAAAGCTGTAATTATCCCCAAAGCTACAAATACAGTAAATAAGTTAAAGGTAAATTTATAACACCTGCAAGCTTATCAAGTATGCAAAAGCAAAACAAAGGCAGCCAAATGACTTTAGCTTCACCCTGTAGTAACACTAAGCAAATTTAGTTAGAGAGTAATGATGTTTATAGTCCTAGATTCATTTGTTTAAAAAAAACAGCTTAGATTATTTTTTCACTTTTTAAATCTCATTGTCTTATGATTGCATCCATGGCAGAACAGTGAAATCCAGGCTGTACCTGCAGACCTCAGCTCATCCTGTGGATAGCACCTCCTGAAAAGGAGAATCAGACTACTGTCCCCAATTAAATGTATTAAAGCTGAGGGAAAAAAAAAAGGCATTTTAAAGGTCTTATTCCTCCATACCTAGCATATAGATTACATAGATTCTTAGTCTTCATTATACATTTTATTAAAAGGTGTAGCCTTGAATCACTTAGAATTGTGTCAGCATTTTAATTTAAGATTTCTGCGAAATAAGTTCACATATAAAATTAACACAGTGTTCTTGTGATCATGCCTGCTTAAGCAGATTTGTTTCTTGATTGATAGAATATTAGGCAGGTCAGGTTGGAAGGGCTTGGTGTACACTCAGCTATCACTTTTAATAAACAGTAATTTCTTTGTTTAGTGTCTCTGCATTTTCTTAATAATTATCCGTGGAAAGCTTTATTGTCTTCTATATTTTGCTAATTCTAGAATAATTGTGCCACACTTGTTTCTGAACTAACTTGTTATTTCCATTTTAAGTTGCTAAACAAAACATTCTTTAATGCGTGGAAATGTCAGTCCTATTTCCTGGACTTAATTTTTGGTTTTGTGCAAATTTGTGGATTAAAATTACAGAATAGATTCTCATTAATATATAATATTGCAATTATGTTTCTTTTTCTAAATAAACTGAAAAGTTGACATTTCCCTCACATCCCAGATCTCCTGTTAGTCAGATCTGAGGTGACTGTGGCTGGGGAAGAAGAGCAATGTTTTAGATACAAAGCTATTTTTGTTTACTTTGGACTGAAAACATACATCATGCACCTGGTACCAGCTAGAAGAGAATGATTCATGTGCTGTGGTCACTGGCTGGATTTGGAATACCTGAAGGTATTGCTTAGAGAATTTGCATTAAGTATTTGCAGCATCCTCTCTGGAGGCAGCTTTGGGGTGGAATGGCTCATCTTTAATGATGGCAAAGCTGAGGTGAACATTGGCCATGTCTTAGCTGGGATGCTCCAGTCAGCTCTCCTGCCTGTACTGTGTCACCCTGAGGTTCTCCAATGCCATTTTTGCAAATGAAACAAGGGGAAAGGTTCAGTATTACCCATTAGCCTCAGTTACATCTGGGTTTAGTTCTGTGGTTACCTATACTCATAATCCTTATATATACATACATTTCTCTTGAAAACCAAACATTGCAGCAAACTGTGTGGCTTCAATGGATTTTCTAGTTTCCTTAAGTGGATTTTCCAGTAGATGACATATGAAAATTTGCTGTCTTGTCCTTCTGTGACACCAGTGGCTGCTGTGCATCACAAAACCACGTGGCAGAAGAGGTGACAGCTTTTTGGCAGCTGCTGTCACTGGCTGGTGACGTGGCATAATACATCTGCAAAACCAGCCTGGACAGGTGTCTGTGCGTTCCATTTCTGAACAGACTTGATGCCTCCTTGTTTGAGAGGAGTGTTTCTCACCTCTTCAGGTTCAGAGACCCTCTTAACAAAACATGGTGGCAAGACTGGTTCCCAGTTTTGTCCGGGAGACGCAGCAAATCTCTGAATGCCCTCCCTTAAATGTGGATAAGCTGCATTCATGTTGCAGAGTGCTTCATTCACAAGTGGAGTGTATGGATTCGAAAATCTATTTGCTGTACCTGGCACTTCATGCTTCTCCCTGTCTCTGTGTGGACAGCCAAGTATTAGGGGCATTTTAGAACCTCATTGTGAGGAGGACTGGGAGGTTTCCAAGAGTAGTGTTTATGGTTTGTTTAAGGTTATCAATTGTGTGTCAAATAAAAAGCTTGCTGCAGATGATCATGGTGCAGTACTTTGAACTCATTTAACTCAACATTATTTACAGAATATTTATCTTGGTTATGGCAGTTTTTGTCATACAGCGATATTACTTCTCCATTATATACTGCATGTGACCACCATATAAGTTTGATAATAAATGTTGGGAAATAAAAAACAGAGTAAGTGCCTCAGTATGATAGCAATTCCCATGTGATGGGAAATAATGTCATAAACTTCAAATTACCTTTTAAATAAATGTTTATGTCCAACCCATCCATTAGATCATAGCCTGAAGGTCAGGAGGATCGTTTCTTCATCTTTCACTGTATGCATTATGGTTGCTTTTTTTAGGTGTAAATGATGTTTTTAAATGAAGAATGGCACTTGAAGTATACACAAACAATGGCTAGACATTACTGAGTCGCAGCATGGCAGAAATAGCCTCAGCCATTCTGCTAAATATAGAAATGCAGCAGTAAATTGAATTCATTCTTAGAAAATATTTTTAATGGCTGAGACAATACAGAACTGTAGTTCATGTCATTCTCACAGTATGAAGCATTGATATTTTAGTCAAGTTTGAATTGTAGTTGTGGATTGGTAAATGGCTGATTTGCAAAATGCTTATGAGAGTAAAGGTTTTGGAGAGGAAGGCCGAGCATACCTGAGCATGCAGAGAAGTGCACAGGTATTGTATTTATGAGGGTCTGAACCTCCTAGGGCTTTGTTCATTTGTGAAGAGATGCCGGTTCAGGAGGTGTCATAGGATGGTGTGAAGCACCCCACACTCTGAGACCCCAATATTCCCTTTTGTAGGAGGGGAATACTGGTAACCCATCTCAAGGCCAAATTCCACATAAAGACATATCTCTGCTTTAAGCTGGGCATCCCTTGTCCATATGACCTGGAGGAACCTCTACAGTTCCCCAAAACACGCCATGCATCAAAACTTTTATATGTGATGGTCTTGAACGTGTTACCCCTAGTGCCAGGCTAGAAACCCAAGTGGGAGCTGGGATGGTTGGTGAGTTTGGAGAAGCAGAAGCTGGAGCTGTCCTGTTGTGTGGATGGGGATGGGGCAGCTTCCTCAGCCAGGGCTGCTCTGGCTGGCAGAGGGGGAAGGAAGAGCTGTCCAGGGCTGTCAGACTGAGCTGGAAATAAATTCAAACCCAAAACTTCTGTTTACAGGGAAGGGAAAACCCAGTCATGGAGATTTAAAACTCCAGTCAAGAAATTCAGGGGTGTTTTTGCTTCAGCTGTGATTTGACCTTCCTGTTGACATTAAACGGTTTTTACGGCAGAGTGACGTGGCTGCTTTGTTTGAGATATTTGACAGTTACGGCAGTTCTGGGAATAATTGTTTTGGCTCTATATATGTCAGGAAAGAAATATGTTAATATTTGAGATCAGGTGCATTTTTTAAGCATATTTGAATTTGTTACGATTCTCAACTTCACCTTCTTCCACAAGGACCATGAACATGTTAAACTTAATTTAAAACAATGTTTCTTGGTAACATGTTATACACTTTCTGTCCAAAAAGATCTTTTTGCTTAGAAGTTAATCTATTCCAGAACCAGTAGTCTATAATATTGTTTCTTTTGTCATTATAATTCCTGTAAAAATGGTACATTAATTTCTTAGAGATCACTTGATCTCAATTCTTTTTTGTTA
Source organism: Sialia sialis (assembly GCA_009812075.1). NCBI lineage: Eukaryota > Metazoa > Chordata > Aves > Passeriformes > Turdidae > Sialia > Sialia sialis. The sequence goes on along the minus strand of VRYO01002734.1, from coordinate 8,895,057 downwards.
GCAGAGGTCTATAATCCTTTCCACAGCAACCACTTGTAAAAGCAGAGGATTATGACTTGAGGCAGGATATGAACAGCAGGAACAGATCAACTTAAAAACAAAGATCCTATTTGAGTACAAATGCTATTGTTAGCACAAAGTTGGGGTGAGTCAAATGGCAGGATGTCTATTAGAATATAATAAATTCATATCAAAGCCACATGGCATGCTAGCCAGAAGACACATCCTTCTAGCAGTTATGTGATAGACCTCTTATTTTTATACCTCTACTTATTGTACTTTTGCTTATTCCAATAAACCATTCCCCCTGGGAATGGCTCATATCTAAACATCTGAGCAGCTTTTTTGGTTTTCTGTAGATTTATTTTTCTGTCTAAAAAAGTTTCCGCTCTGTTATACTTTTCCCAAAATCTGCTAAAAGCAGGGATTTGAAATTACACTACTGCAAGGTCATTCTGAGGTTAGTAATAGTCATTGTGGACTATTGCTATCTTTCCTTATGAAGTGTGGGTTCCTCCAGAGAAAAAGAGGGTTTTTCCTTCTTCCTATATTTAAGAGATACAAGGACACCTTTTCCTTTATTTAAGTCCTGTGTTCAGTACTGATACTATCCAGCGCCGATATCTGTGACTCAATTCAATGTAATTTTGAAGTTTAATTTATTTTTCTAATATTTTTCATGTAAAGGTTAATAGGAAGCTACAAAGATACCAAGTGACAGAATGCATACTATTCAAGTATAGTAATATGTTTTCACTTTTGGTAAAAATTAGAAAAACTCTTTCATGGCCTAGACAAAATTAATAAATATACAAAAAAGCAGTGATGGAGTCAGGTAGCAGTTTCACTTGGGATAGTCTTCTGTACAGTTATTCTAACAATTGACAATGTACAAGTAGTAGTCTCTGCTTCCCAAACTTCTGTGGACTGTATTTTTGTAACAGACAGTGAAATATATCCTGTTTATAAATGATACGAATTTCATCTCAGTATCTTAATTTGTGCATGCATACATACATGTGTATATATATATATATATAAATATACATACTTTATTAAACACCATCAAATAGTAAAAGTCCACATAAGCATCATTAATGGCAAGTAAGTTTTGATAGAAAAGAATATTTGAAGGAGCCTTTAATCATTGTCGTGTGGTGACAAGAGGAGACTGAGTACAAGGGTATCAGGGAGTTTGAATGCTTGCTGCAGCATGGATTAGGATCCCCCTAAAGTTTGCAAGGTTAAAAAAAGCTCCAAATAAAATCTTAAGTTATATTTTGAACTCCTGTCTGAAAAGAAGATTTTATTGCAGTTGATAAATAATGGTTTTCAGATCATCCTACTGATGGCACTTGGGCTACAGCTAAATTATTAGTGAATAAGAAAAGCCAGAAGCCGTTCCAGTGGTATGAATTTTTCAGCCTGTATTATTTTGTTAGCCTGAGGCAAGAGATTGTGCTCTTAGTACTCATTTGTGCAGAATGAGTAATGTGAGACAAATGTGTACCCACACCACGTGCAGTATGGCCACATCCTGTGTGCCATGCAGCCAAGGACCTCTCATGGACAACAGTCATATGTTAAAAAAATGATCATTTTATTACAGTGTCTGTGATCTTATCACCACAGCTGATTGTAATAGCAGCACAACATGGCAGTGTAACTGTGGGTCTACTCATCCTGTTAGAATCTAAATTTTATACTCTCAGGAGTCAGTTTTCCAGCAGGATTTTCTGTTACCTAACCAGAATTCTGTATATTTGCACGAATTCTATGCTTGAGAGCAACTGAAAATATGTATTCCCAGTGCTATCTATTTTGGTGTTTCAACATGACTTGCATTAGTGTGTGTGATAGCTTGAATTTTCTTTCTTCGCCGAAGCTGCTTAAACAATACAATGACAGATTTCTGCTTTTATTCTTCGTTAATGTCATTCTTCATCCTCTCTGCCCCACATCAGGGAGGAAGTGTTGCGAGTTTGCTGTTTTAATGAAGAGAAATGAGGCATCTATCAACTAGGATTTACACTGGAGAGCACATCAATTCAGTTGCCTTGAGCTTGCTGAGTTTGCATATCCAGGGCCAAGCAGTGCTCTCAATTACTCCCGTGCAACCCCATTAACTTCAGGAGGTTGTGTGTTTCAAAAGTGGCTTTGCAGAACGTGGGGGAAGAAAAAAAAATACATCTGTTAGAGGAGTCAAACTCCAAAATGTGATTTTTGGTTATCTATATGAAGATGTGCGTGCAGCCATAATTGCACTTTTGAAAGGTTAGAGTAGTCATCACGTAGTAATTTTCATTGAGCATCCCTTTGTAGATGTGCTTAACAGAACAGACAGCCACCCAAAAATTACTGTAGTGAGGGAGAAAACACTTCCAGCCCTGGAAACATATTGTAAATCACATGTCTTTAGTAGACTCTATCCTGTAATTACTCTTAACCATAGGTTGTTCTCCTGCCTCTCTCTGTAGGAGCTATGCCGGCAGCGCATGGCAGTGAAAGGCTCTGACCGCCCGGAGCCGCTGCACTCGTCCCGAATCAACAGCGTCTCCTCACAGCTCAGCGATGGCCCCGTGCCCAGCCCCTCGGCCCGCAGCAGCACCTCGTCCTGGTGTGAGGAGCCCGTCCAGTCCAACATGGACATCTCCACTGGTCACATGATCCTGGTAAGGCTCTGCCATCCCCGTGGCACAATTTCCGGCAGAATTTTGGGAAGAGATAGCTCTTAGAGATGTCTTTTCACAGGAGGAAAATATTCCTGAGCTTCATTGGTAATCTTAACTTTGCATAATTTCTGTTTCTTTTTCATTATGTTTTTGTTTTTTTCTTCTCTTGGGAACATTCTTTTCTCTTGGCCATATGACTTGTTTGCATACTTGCTTTTAAGAAAAAAAAGCCCTGTGGTCTCCTCTTGTCCTATTACAGTAATTTCACAACTATGAGGTGCACCAGAATATAAGGCGCACTTCCGGGCTGTCGGCAAATTTCCGAACTTTGTCCATAAAGCACACTGGACTATAAGGCACATTTCTTTTTTGCAGCGAGGATCCGCGTGCAACAAAGTAATGAATTAGTAACGGACTCACCCGATCGCGGGGTTTACTGGCAGGTGCTCAATTTGCAAACATTTTTCACAATTGGTGTAGCCTTTAAATGCAGCCCCAGGTGCCCTCCCTGTGCTGCAGACCCTGGCACTCCCGTCCGTCGCCGGCACTGTCTGGTGCGGCTCTCGTGGCATGCGACTTGGCTTGCACTTCCAGGTTGGCAAATTTCCGAACTTTTTCCATATATAAGGCACACCAGATTATAAGGCGCGCTTCTGGGTTTCGATCAAAATTTTAGTCAAAAGGATGCGTCTTGTAGTTGTGAAATTAATGTAATTTATGTTTACCGCAGCTTAGACAACTGCAGAAAGCTGCCGAGTTTCTGATCAGCTCACTGCTTTTTCTCATGTGTCTCCAATGTGTGGAGATATCTGAGCTGAGAAGGCAACAGAAGATTAGTGATATGGAGCAATTTGTTTCTTTCACCCTTAGAAAAGAAAAGGGATCTGAATTTTAAACCTTGCCTGGATTTTTGGTTTTTTGTCCTTGGATGAATTTCTTCCAAGCTGGATTTCTTGTGTTTGAAATGATCCAAATACATTCTATTGATGGAGTCTATGCTGGAAATCTTGGGTTACTTCCAAGCACAGCTTGAGACCAGTATCAGTGTAGAAGATGGACACATGAAGAGTTTTTTGTGTGTGAGAGTCAGAGTACAGTGTTTGGGACTGGTGGAGCTTGTTTCTGTCCTGCTGGGAGAGCTGTAGAGTAATCCTCCATTTTTTGTGCCTTATTTTCATCTTTAAATATTTACTGTCTCTCTAGAGTGCACTGATATTAGCTGAGTAGAAGTTAGGTGGTAGTGAAGAACTTGACCAAAAGTTGTTTTGCTTTGTACATTTGACTTCTGCTTTTATATATTTTCTTCTGCTTTATGTCATACTTTGGGATCATAATTTTTAAACTTCTTTCTTTTTCTGGACTTATATTTGAAAGTGCTGTCTTCTGAGGTATTTTTCAAGTCCTTACAAGCCAACTTCACATAAAGGAGAAAGGAACGAAGGCTGGCAAGACCCAAAAGCCTAATTTGACCTCAGCCAAGTTACTGATCTCCTTCAGCCTTGATCAAGTCAGCTATAAAACTGAACAAAATCAGGGTGGGATTTTAAACCAGATGCTTCCACCAAGTATATGATCCTGAGTAAATACATGATTACCACCCCCTCCCAAAAGTAATTAATTAATTATTATGTTAATATCTGGTAGACAAGTGCAGTTTGGAAGGGTTGTTCCCATGACAGAAAACCATTTGTTGCAGTTTTGATTGTTTCACTTTTGCCTAACCATAGCTAAAATTCAGTTGATTTCCTTTCATAGTTGAGTAAAATACTTGGGGGCTGCGGGGGGAAGGATGGAGAACGCCAAACACCTCCAGTTTCCCAACCTCAAAATAAGTACAAATTCTGAAGCAAGGTTCAAAAAGTCCTAAGGCAATATATTTGTATGGAAATAAGAGCAAAATTTCCTATGTAGATGTAAATATGCATTTAACATTTGCAAACAGTTTCAACTACTTCAAATTGAGCCAAATTGTTTTCAGTGATATTATTGGGAAGCATAAAAAAATCATCTCCAAATCATGCTTAAAGGAGAGAAAGTTGCATATGGGAACCACTTATTCTGGCTCTGTAAATTTTTGCAAAATTGCAAGAAAGAATTGTCTTCATGTGGCAATCAATAAACTTTAAAAATAGTCAGGTTGGTCAGGATCACTGTTACGGTGTTCAGTGCCCATAATTCAGTCAATCCTGTTTAACCCTGAATGAACTCATACATGTGTTAACTATCTGACAGCAGATGTTCTGTCTTAGATGGTGAGGGTTCAAAGAAGGGTGAAAAAATGTTGTATTGTTTTGAGAGTGCAAGCCACACAGAGAGAGTAAAAACAGTTAATTTGTTAAGTCTAACCTGAACAAACAAAAATCAGTGATTCAGGGGAGTCTGTCTATGTGCTGTGGCATATAGAATGGGGAAAAATTGTTCTTAATGGACTCAGATGATACAGTTGGGAAGAAAATATTTGTTAGCATCGAAAGGATGCATTTAGCTTTGCCATCAGGGCAAGCCTAATAGGAGGGTCAGGCAGGCAGTGGGATGTTTACTGAAGGAAGCAGTTAAACCATAAATACAAGATTTGCCAAAGGCAAAGCTGGGTTAGGTTTACATGGAAGGATCAGCATCTCTCAGCTACAGCACAGAAGCAGATGATTGGGCTTGATCAGAAATGCTCATGTTTTGTGTCACTGTGGGTCACAGTGAAACTGGAGAGCTGACCCAGATTGTGTTCTGCTAAAAAATAAATGCACGTCTCTGTAATACCTTATTTACCTGAATTTCTCTCCTTCTGGGGATGTTGTGGCTTGTTGGACCTCAGCAACAGAAGCAGCCAGAGGTGAACTCTTCCTCCCTTTGCCTTGCAGATACAAGTGAAGGAGAGTGAGGAGACGCTTTGCAACTTTTATACCATTTAATACAAGACAATTTTCAGTTCTTCTCATTTCCCTCTGCCACAATCCTCTTACCTTTTAAATTTTGTAGATATTTTCTTTGAAAAATACCTCAGTGCCCAAAAAAGCAATGAGAAATATTAGCAAGGGGCCCAGTGAGAATGGCAAATACCCTCTGCTTTGCACGGTAAATGCACTTACAGGTCTGTAAATGTGTTGTTGAGCTCTACAATGTGCAGTGAAGCTGAGCTAAGGCTCCTCAGTCCTTATTGCTTATCTCCCCAGGAGGTGCCAGGATCTCCTTAGACAAAATAAAACAATGGATTACTGTGTAAAGTGGAAACAGGAAATAATTTATTTTGAATCATAAACAGAAAAAACTTTAATGGAAATATCTTAGAAGTGTGTGACTGCGGAATGATTCCATGTAATCTTATTCAGAGATAGCATTGGTCAGAAATCTTTCTGTAAAGCTGTTTAATTTGCTGGAAAATGCTATCAGTCATACCTTCAGTCATGTCTAAGTCACCTCAACTTAGGGTTTGTTGGAACTTGGCTTGGCCACAGGTACTGTTTTCTTTGGAGGACTTGTTATCCCATTGTTCATAGTGCTCGAGGTGTGCAGAAACCAGGAATCTTCCAAGCCTGGTGGCTGTGGGGCTCACTCAGACTGAAAGCAATCTTTAAAGGGAAAAAATGCTGCATTTCTGCCACTTGCCTGTGCAGCAAAGGCGATGCCTCGCTGTGACAGCACCGTGAGCTGGTTTGAGCTGTTGGCAGGAGCAAGCAGGGAGGGCTCAGGAGGCCCAGAAGGACAGTGATAACAACATTCAGAGCTTTTTTTTTTTTTTCCTTTTCACTGTCTTTTTCATCACATTTCTAACAGGAGGGTGGCGCATATGGCACGTTTTGATTCTCTTTCTAAAAAATCCAAGCACTTTGGAAAGTGTAATTAGAGGAGCATGTTTAATGCAGTCATGTTTGTGGCACTGGCTGGCTGCTTTCAGCATGAGCAACAATTCAGGATGTGTGCCCTCATTTTGGTCACCACCGGTTCTGCAAGAAAACATCATTCAGAAGGTCACCACAAGGGAAAGAATAGGAGCTTAGATTTCTACCCACTTCATTCTCATGTGTATGTCTGTACTGCACCTGACAAGACAAGTTCTAATAAAGGGCAGCAGTTCTGTTTGCAATCCAGGAGGAAAACCAGAGGGGGTTTAAAAGTGATCAGGAGAGATTTAGTCTCCCTAACTTGGGCTCCTGTATTTTAGGCACTTGATGAGGTGTTGGTGTTGCCTTGAGTCCATAAATTCCCCCTCTGGTTGATGAAGTGAGTGAGTGGCTATGAAGGTCTCCAGGGAATTAGGTAGAGTGTGGATTTCTCTTGAGATGCCCCTTTGTTCCTGCACAATCCAGTTGATGTTTGCAGCTTACACAAAAGAGTCTCTTTTGTTTGTGCACCAAGGTGGATTTGGATCCTACACCTGCATCATCTATTTCCATACTCTTTTGGTTAAAAACATTATCTTTTATGAGGTCTTACATGAAGAACAGCGCTGCAAGAAGGGAGCATAAGCTTGTGATGATAACATTATGAGGTTGTTATCTGAATACCATATAAGAAAGGAAATTTGCAGAAGCAGAAGTGATTTTCTGTGTCTTTCAGGATTTTCTGTGTTTTGCAGGCTTTTTCCTTGTAAAGACAGATGTGCAAAATTTGGAGCATTGTACATAAATTAGAATTTGAGAAAGTGAATTTACAAAAGGTCTTTTTCAGTACGTTTTGTAAGCTGAATTCTGAGGAGTCTTCTCCCAGGGGGTATGAAACTGCTTTATGTATTGGAAGTAATAATAATATGTGATTGTGATGATGTACTTTTCAGAAGGAGAAGAAAGTTTCATACTTGGGCTGAATGGGGTGATGGGAACAGATGAACCAGAGCCTGAAATCTGTGACATTTTATCTAGGAGATATAAGTCTGGTTAATCCCCTTCTCTTTGGCAAAATTCCTGTAAAATCAGGACATTCACCACAGAGGAATGAATGGCCTCATATGAGAACTTTCTATCAAAGTCCTGGGACAGGTTGTGTCCTGGAAGGTGACACCACCTTAACTGGGGACATGGGGTGGGGACTTGATGTTACTAAAACAGGCAAACCCCAGGTGCTGAATTTTGCATCCACTTTCGTTTTGATGCTGAATCACTGGCGGGATTGCTGTAGGACAGGGAAGGGTAACAAGGAGGGAATAATTTCCAAGATTGAACCTGGAGGTTTTTATAGTATTGGTATTGTGTGCTCTCTGAATAGTAACTTTTTGGTGGTTTCTTAGCAATTTACCCCTCACTCTCATTTTTTGAAGTGAATTATTTTTAAAATGAGCTCTATGGTGTAGCAGCTATAGATTTTTTTTTTAATTGAATATGAAAGAATGTAGAACTGAGTGACTGAAGACACATTGCAACAAGAAAAGGTATTTGCTGGATCCTGTACTGCACCTTGCTGAAATTCCTTTATTTTATCCCTAAAGCTGAAATAAAATTGGGAGCAAAAGGCATCTAAACACACTTCTCTAAATGAAGAGAGAAGCTCCAGCATGTAAGGACAAATAGCACTGAGCTAGAAGCAGGTGTACTTTCCACCTTGACCTTAATCCATACACACACTAAACATCTCCTGAGCAAAGCAGCACGCAGGGCATGAGAGCAGTGCACTGTCTGGGGACACAGATGCTGCAGAGGTGATTTAATGCTGGCAGGGACAAAGGTGAGGAGTGCAGGTATAGAAAGCAAGGTCTTTGTCCCAATCATTTGTTTGGTTATTAAATGGATTCTAATTTTTTTTTCCTTTTCCTACCATCTCCTTCTACCAGCATTAATACTTCTTTGTGCATCTCAAGAATATAAATACCCTGTTTAAAAAAAGCTTGCAGCTGAGAAATTGAAGAAAAAAAATCCTCCCTCACATGGGAAGGGAAAAAAGTCAGTGGCAAAGTTTAGCTAAAAGCATAAACTCCTTACACATGTGCTAAGTGGATCTAAATCCCAAGTTATCTTTCAGCTGTGCCAGTATAAATAGTTGTAGAAGTCTCACAAAATTAAGTCCCAGGAAAGCTTTGGCCCTAAGGGCCATTTCATCATGAACAGTTGGACAGGAGGGCTCACAAGGGAAAGGGCTGGTGTGGGATTGCATTACTCAGTGACAGGACAGCCAATATCCCAAAAAGACATAAACACTGTGGATGGGAAAATCTTTACCCTTCTCTCCCTGAGTTGTCATGCTTTTAGGGACAAGCAGAAGTGCCTGCCTCCTGAAAGACGTGCTGATGAAATAGCATTTATCTCTTCATTTTATATCTCTTTTTCTCTCCCTAAATGTTTAAGTTGTTTTGAAACATTTGTGCGTGTTTGTTTAAAGCTGGGGCTTGAGATGCAGGAGCAAAGAAAAGCTGCAAAGAAAAGCGAAAAAAATCTCATGGCATATGGAAACAGCTCTACTAATAGAGCCATAAATCTAATAAATGGATGTATGTACTACATAGATTACATCAATAAAACTCAGAAAAAAATATTCATGAACACATTATCCTTTGATTCTTCCATTTTTATTTGTTTCGTAATAAGTTGCCCCCCATTTTCTATATTAATTTTGTTGAATGAGCCTTAGGAAATAATGACAATTGAAGAGTCAGTATTAAATCAAGAAAAAGATTCCTCTTGAACATGATATGAGATTGATTTTGAAATCTTTTTCCCCCTAAATTCTTCCATGTTGTTTTCCCTAATGTATTCATGATTAGAAATAACTCATCAAATTTCTGTGACTACATCTTGCTCTGTCCTTTGACTGTAAAGTGTTTATTCCAGCTTTGTTTAAGCTGCTTTGGTTGAACACTTTTATCCAACTTGCATCATTCCCTAAGGCCTTTAGTAGAAAGATGAAGAAAACATTTCTCTTCATATTCTAGAGTACTAATTTTAAAAGTGTTACATTGGGAGATAAATGTGACACAAAACTAGGTTATGCAACTGTGTGCACCAAGTAAAAAGAAAAGATCATTTTCTTGTCTGCAACAAATCTTGGTGGTTCTCTGGACGTTTTTCTGTTTCACCCAGCTTTCCCATATTTCTAGAGGACTTTCAGGTCATGTCAAAGCAAGACAAGTATCAGCTGTAGCAAGTGGCAAGAGATGGGGAATTTAATGAAAAATATCTGAGTTTTGATAGTTCAGGTTGAAGACAAGCAATGTTGCTGGATGCTCAGCTGCTTCTGAGAGTCTCATGAACCGTGGAGTCTCCCGGAGATGAACATTTATCTGGGAGATCTTGTCTTTTGGCTCCAAATGCATGCTTAGTGATGAAGTGCTCTTGCTGTATTTTTCCTATTGTGCACACTCACATCATGCATTAAATCCTTGATAACTCATTGTAGCAGACACAGCAGTTAATCATATTTTGGATCTAACATGTGGAAATGCCTGTGAAGAAGGATACTGGAAAGAGGGTGGTTCAGGAAGACTTCTCAAGCAGGATACCTAAGATGATAACAAATGTTACAGAGTATTTCTGAGCTGGTGGCAGAGTTCAGATATGAGAAGGTGGTGAGTTTTGACTCACTGTGGAGTAAAGAGATTACTCACATGGGTTGCTAGACATGGTGCACTGCTAAGATCAAGTAATGTGTGGTGAATGGGACGACAGCTTCAGAGCTTCTCAAAACGTGTAAGACTTCAAGGTGAAACTGAGACTTGCTTCATGATACTTCCAAAGAGACATAATATTGGCACTGTGTTTTTGCACTGCTATGCCAGTTGCAGTTTAGGATGCCCAGGAGAACTCCCATCAGTATTTTAGAGAGCTCTTTCTCTTTGTGTGGGCCATGCCAGCAGAAGTTACTGAGCATGGCCTGGTTATTTGTAATGAAGACCGTTCAATCCCTCCACTGATTAAAGTCTAGTTGTGCTCATCTTCAGGGGCAAGGTTAAAAAACACTTATACTTTTCTTTCTACAACTCCTTCTGGGATTAAACCATAATTTGGCAGTGTTTTCAGAGTAAGGTAACAGAATTTGGGTGGTATTTGGAAAATTTGATGTGTAGGACACAGACAAAATGCTCCTGTGATGATCAAACTTTGCATATGCACCCACGACGCAGCTGTGGAAACATTTTTAAATAAGGAGATAAACATTAAAATAATCTGTGAAGTTTGGTTGGAAGTAGATGACATAGTATTTGCTGTTCAATAAAAGAGGACTGTTTTACTTTTTTGGTCAAAACCAGGTAAAGTATTGCATCCTCACATATTACATCCCTACCCCAGTATGTCTTCATAAAAGACATAATTTTACTGAGTTTGTCTCCTTTATGTAACTGTCCTTTCATTTCAGACCAGAGTAATATCTTACTTTTTTTCTAGTTGGCAGCTCTCCCTCAATGCTGTCATGTCTCCCTTATCCTCTTCTCCTAAACTCATGAGCTAATGCTGCTTTAGGTTGCCAAGCTGGCCAAGAAAACCCTATTCATAGCAAAGGAGAATTATGAGTTGCCTCTTGTTGCTGGCTCTATGTTGGACCTTTGCATTGGACTAAGAATAGAAGGGAAGGATGATAAACTGCTCACAAGCATCACCTCCTGCAAACACAACCTGCCACTGCTCTAGGAATTATATTCTCTGGCTTTTTTCTTTCTGGAATGATTATGAGGGCTGGTGTCCAGGTCCTAAAATGTTTTGGTCAGTAGTAAATCCATCAAGATTTGTTGAAGATGGTCAGTTTCTGGTTTTGACCCATCTTTAAAAAATATTTCTCTGACTGTATACCACAACTATGTTAATTTTAAGATGATTTATGTGAAGGTTTGCCACCTTCTGACTGGGCTATTTGTACCAACTAAAATATTCCTGTGAACATCCAAAACCCCTACTGCACATAGCAGCTAAGCTCTGGTAGCTTTCAGACTGCAGAGAATTGAAGCACGTTTCTGTGCATCTTTTATTAAATATGTGCACATGCAGCACATTTCCTTAAAGAAAATAGAAATGACAATGTCTCCTTTTTGGGTGCATTATATTTATACTTCAGCACTGAAGAGAGTCTGGTAATTATAAAGCTGTTTAAGCTATTTTATTTTAAAATTATAAAGGTACTGAACTTAAGAAAACAAATGCAGTCAGTTATTTACTATTGACTACTTCTTTCATTCTTCCTGTATTTAATTTAGGTGGACTTTAGCTGGTTGCAAATAAATTTACTGAAGGACTAGCAATGCACATCATGATTTGTGTTCTTGCTGTCATGCAAATTCACAGAAAGAAGGAAACATATTAAAGAAATTTGATAAGACCAGGTGGTCTGAGTGAATAATTTCCCTTTCATTAACATATTCCCCTTATTAACTCTGTAATTAATTGTACATAGCTAAGGAAAGCTATGGAAATTGCATTTTGAGATGTATCAAAGCTGACTTTATGCTTCAGACTTCCATGCAATTTACTATTAATGAAGCAAGAGATGGAGGCCCCAAATCTATAATTATTACTTACTATTTGAATGACAAGCAAAGAATTTTATCAGCACAGTTTCAAATGAAAGGGGATTAGCAGCTAATGTTGAAATTGTTAATCTTTCTTATTAAAATAATTTTGACGAGAGTGTTTAGCCTGAAAGAGGTTTCTGGAACATCATTTACCATTAAAACAGCTATTTTCTGAGGCTCAGTATGAATTTGTCTAAGTTTGACAGCGGGGTGCAAATATTTTTTAAATGAATGAATATTTTATGGCAGCTAAGGCTGTTCATGTGTGAGCTGATGCCGAGCTGCTTGCTGTGTGCATATTCCTAGAATGTGTAGCAGGATGGTAGTTCAATATCCATCTCACCAAAGTGAAGATGTCTACTGAGATAACAAGGGGGAAAAAGCTCCAGCAGGAAAATCTGAGAGCTGAAACTGCACCCACGGCTGCGTCTGCAGACGAGTGATTAGCGGGTGGGAGCCCAGTCAGAATCAGGCCCTAGATCTTGGTGATATATTTATGACACAGTGTTACTTCATGTTTATTTAGGCCTTCTTATACCTTTAAATACTGGTGTATTTTCAGGGTTTGTATATTTTTTTTTTTTTAGTATCATGTGCCTTGGGATGACTGTTCAGTGGCGGGTGCTTTATACCCACACACATTCTTGTGTACAAATACCATGAACAGCAATGGTATCCATTATAGGTATAGATAAATATTTGGGAGCAGAAATACAATATATACAGCTTTTCTGTGTTAATGGAAACCTGTTTAGCATTTTAAATTTTAAAACTTTTCCTTGCGATATTTTCAATTTTTGTTCCTTACAGCGGTGTACAAATGAAGTTGACAAGGCTATTTGTGCTCCTTGGGATGAGGAAATTGTGAATATATAGTGACATGAATGGTGAAAAGCACAGCAGTGATAATTTATAAAATTTAATTTACTGGTCTCAGCCACGTCAGTACTGGAGGAGATGTATGTTAAAGAAGCCTTTTAATCTGCCTGTGTCACATTACAGAAAAAAGCTAATGGAAAAGATGTCACATGTCTTTGCCAGTGACAAATTTTACCACTAGAATAGATAGAGATCATTTAAATGCTTTAAGACATTATTTGCATGAGTAGATGGACTGTGTGTAGAAGTACCATCAACACAACAAACCCTCATGTACCTGCTCTACCATGAGATTACTCCAGGCTTTACCTCTGTGTAGAGCATGTGGAACTTCACTGGGCTCACCCCAACAACTGCAGATTACAGAACTAACCTTTCACCTGTGGTCCTACAATGTTCCCTGGAACAGTCTTGCAGAGGGAGTGCTATTGCAGCAGGAGGTGTCCTGAAGTGTACATTCACTTCATTTACGCCAAAGGAGTTTTGGCTTAAATGTAGCAGTTTTTAAATAGCATACCCAGAGAAACACTTCCATCATAAAATCATGTTTTGTATGTATTATAATTATGTTTTACGTCAAAGGCATCAAAGGGTGCTTCTTAACCTGTAAGAATCATAACAAACCGTGCAGACCATGACAGCAAGAGACAGTCACCATGCCAGTGTGGTAGGCTGGGGTGGACTGAAAAGAGTGAATTTTTCAAGGATGAGGCTAATGCAGAATCCAAACCCAAAGCTTTTCTAAATGCAGGAGTATTTCTGATGCAGCAATTTATGTGCTGCTGGGGAGGGCACCTGGAAGGGTTGGGTTTATTAACCACAGCTACCTAAGATGCCCAAGGTAGTGCTGGCTCACAGCAGAGGTGTCCTGCTGCTTCTCAGGTGTGTGTGTGTATAATACCTGCCTGAGAAAAGTGTTTTCTTCATTCTTCATTGCCTATTTTCACTTTTTGGTGTCTGTTTGCATTGGACCAGTTTGATTGAAAACATCATAATAGTGTCTAATTGCTGTGGTAAATATACTAATGGTGCCTAATAAACTATTTCTTCTGAAAGTCAGTAATGGCTTTTGTGTCATTTGAAGTTCTGTTGGAGTCAAGAAAACTCGGTGGTATCTGAGGGTATCCACCAGCCTTTGACTTACCATATATGTGTCCTCATAACTGAGAAACTTTGTCCTTCAGGTAGGATTCTGGAGCCTGATAAAATGAATTTTGATAAAAGACATCAGGATCCTTTCAACTCACTCCAGTAACCAAAATAATAATAAGCCTATGCTTATATACTACTTTTGATCAGTAGATTCAAAGCTGTTTTTAAAGGTCAATATCATTATCTCGTCTTTTTAGTCCAGGAAAACTCAGGCACAGACAGGGAAGCATCTTGATCAAGACAAACCTTAAGGCTGGAAACAGAGCCAGTAGTTCCCATTCCCTGGTGTCCCAGTGCTACGCTCTCACAACTCACCATACTGACTTTCACAGAAAAAGGATTGTATAAAAAGAAAAAGAATTTTTTCTCCCCTTTTTGTCACTCATTACTCTTTTTTAAGGCATGAGGGTATAAAAGAATTCTCAACTTGGGTTTCCACGAGTTTAGTTTTCACCTCATCATCTACGAGCAAAATATTCCATATTTGAGGACCTGACTGAAAGATGTTAAATACATTCTGAAAAAGCTTGTGAAAACTGAACTGAGGATGTGCAGTCTATAGTAAATAACTCTATAATGGAAAAGGATGCCTTCCACACATTTTTTGAGTCTCTTCTGAATTGATAATAGTTTTCTTCAAGATTATATGCCCAATCTGCTAAATCCTTAGCAATCATGAGCATGCACCAAATTTTAGGTTCTTTTTCTTTCTGTTTAACAGTCAGCTGTACTTTTATTGACTACTCAAAACTACTACTGTCACTCCCTCAATGTATTCTCCTTGTGCAGCAGTTGAGGGGAAGACAAGGAAAAGAAACAGCATGCAAGAAAATGTTGGGAGTTACCAGCAATGACCAAAATTTGCTTCTTCTCACAGCATTTAGCTGTGTTCTGCTTTTTGTTTTTCTGACTTTCTTCTTTTGCAGTATAGTGTCTTCTTTCATCATTTCACTTCTTTGTTGACCTCTACAGTCTGTTCTTGGCTGCTTCTTCTGTCCTCTTTCACATTGTTTTTTCCTTGTTCTTATTTTGCCCTCTGTCACTTCAAATATTTTCATCTGTGGATTAGACTAGTGTTCCTCAAACTTCTTTAAAGTGTTATCCTTTACTGGCTTCCATGGAAACCCAAGAGTCCCAGGAGTAGGCAGGATGTCTTCAGCTTATGCACTTCTAAAGCTTTTCTACCATCACTGCACAATCCCTTTTGAATGCTTTCATGAGAAAAATATTTGAGAATCACTGAGCTAGGCAGCATCAGTTGAAAATCCCATGGTGCACAGATAAAAGGTTACCTGAAAAATGGGACACTTGCTCCAGATTTGGGAGCTGGGTAGATGCCAGCTGCATCTTTCTCACAGCCAGCATTGCTTATTCTCCTACTGCAGGTTGGTTCAACATGGCTGTGAGTGTAGAGGAAGAGGTAGGGAAGAAGTGTCCTCTCCCACAGTCATCTCTTTCAAGTCCTGAAAGGGCTTCTGTGAAAAAAGAGTTCCTTCATTTCTTACTGTCATAAAATCATAAAATTGTTTAGGTTGGAAGAGACGCCAATATCAAGTCCAGCCATTAATAAATCAGTATTTCATTGAACCTGCTTTCTGAGCTGTCTTTTATAGTCAAGCTCTTTGTTTTTGCTGAGTTTGCTGTACATCCATGGGACTGGCAGTTCACTAACTGTGTTTCTTCTCTTGTTGGAGATGTTTGTGGAGTTCGAAGCATCTGTTCTCTGTTACAGGAGATTTCTAAGGAAAAGGCTGATCAGCCACTCTGTTCTTTCCCTGTTTTTTCTCCCAGGTAATCTAATGGTCACTTGTGCTTATATACATAGCCTGCCTCTGGGCTGTGGGTAGGGCATGAATTGCAAGACTTCTTGGATTTCATATTGCGTGTTCTCAATTTTCTACAACCTCTGTGTGTGTTTAGGTACAAACTCTATCTTACCTTGTCCCCTACCCAAAAAAAACCTCAAACCCACACTGGAAAGCAAAGGGGTTTTCCTTTATGAGCTGTTATTTTTTCCTGGAGAAGCACGTTTTTGACTTTTATTCACAAGTTTAAGAGTAGCAGTAATTAAGTATTTACTTTGCTTTAGCAGGGGTATCGTGTCTGTAAAAGTAATATTTTCCTTTCTTGCCTCAAGATGGCCAGTGTCTAACATAGTGGTATTTTTCCAGACTATCTATAAATCACATCATGTTCTGTATCACTTGGATATACTTGGTCATAGTTGCCTGGGTTTTACTGGTCTCATTAGCTCAGAACTTGACCATGCTTGAAGAGAGGATTATTTTTAAAGATGATGCTTTCAGAATTCTTTATTTATCTCTTGGTAATTTTTATATATATAGTAAAGGAAGATGACTATACAAGTGCTCTGAAAAGAAACACAGATTTTAATTCATTAAAATTTAAACTTGAAAATACAGTACCCATCAGGGAACCCAAATTTAGATGCTTAATTGAGTTAGCAGAGCTACAAGAAGGAGCCAGGGAATTTGGTTTTGTGTTTTCAGCCAGGTAATTAGTGTGCAGTAATATATTTTTAAAGTTTTCATTTCAGACACACAACAGACGTATAAATGAATCGCAAATATGTCTTGGATTGTGGTATGGTGTTAAAACATTAGTAAAAAAAGGAAGTGAGAAGGGCTCATCTGAAAAATTGATTTAATGTGTAAGAAGAAAATAGCAGCTTTCTGTGAGAATAGTGTTGGGTGTCAATATTTATCACAAAGAGTCAAAGGACTTGATTTGTATATTTTTGTTCAGTTTTCCAGCTAGTTTTTACATGCTTGTGCTTTTCCATTTTAACAAAGCTACCAGAAATGCTTCCCAAAATGTCTCAGTTGATGAATTCAGCTGACACTCTCCTTGGCGCCAGTTCCTGTACTGCAGGGCTGTCTTTAATGGGGAGGATTGGGCTGAGTTTTTTCTTGTTTTGGATTTATTTTTGGTTTTAAGAAATGTCACAACATATCCCATGCTGTGAAATAGCAGTATTTGGCTAAGAGGTTTAGACCTTAAGATTTTTGAGAAATACTGTTCTTTTTTGTGAAGGCTATTTATTATTTAAGACTTTCGTAGTGAAATCTAGTATAAGAAGTACAGAAATTTTAGAAACTGCTTCTGGATAGTTCATCTTTTGCATACATATTATTTACCTTGGCGTGTCTTTGTATAAACAGCATTCATCATGTGCATACATTTATCTACTCTACTATACCAGACACTTAAACTATGCACTTCTAAAATCCTCAACCCAAAATCTGTAATAATTCTGTCACAGTCAGAAAATCTGGTATACAGTAATTTCACAATTATAAGCCGCACCTGGTTATAAGCCGCACATCTGGGTAACTGGGTAGACCACGGAATCTGTCCATATATAAGCCGCACCTGAATATAAGCCGCATCTTTTTTTTTTTTTTTCTTTTTAAGTGAGTATCCATGTGTGACAGAGTAACGAATTAGTAACAGAATCGCGCCAGCGCGAGGTTTGGTGTCAGGTGCTCAAGTTGCAACAGTTTTCATAGACCAGTGAAGCCTTTAAAGGCAGCCCCAGACGCCCTCCCTGGCCGGCTCTCACTTCTGGGTTGGCATTTTGCTGAGATTTGTCCATAGATAAGCCGCACCTGATGATTAGCCGCACTACTGGGGTAGGCTGGATTCTTCAATGAAAAAGGTGCGGCTTATATTCGTGAAATTACTTTTAATTACACAAATGTTATCAGATATGGATTCATTAAGGTGTCCTGATTTTTAGCCATATCTGTAAACATGATCATGGGGTAAAAAAACAGCTGTCAAGAATTTGCAAAAATTAGTGTTTTAGGAACATGTTCTGTGACCCTGGGAAATTCATTTCAATGTTTCTGCCCTTTCATTTCCCATCTGTGAGGCAGTAGTGATACTTACCTCCCCTGCAGAAGTAGTGTGAGCACTTTCAGGCAGTTGGACAAGAAGGAGCTGTAGAAATACAGGGATTGTAAGGGAGCAAATTATATTCCTTTTATGGCAATCATCTTCTCTTTTTAGTTGAGGTTTATTTAAAGCAAAGTAATTGCAGGGGTGAACCTTCATAGGCATAATTTAGATTTCAAGAAAGAGGGTAAGGAGGAGGAGATGAGGGTGGTTGTATTTTAAGACCTAGAAGACACCATTAAGTAGCTGATATTCCTTAAGAAGGGATTCCTTGTAGAGTGAATTTCTTTATCTTCTGCTATATTTGGAGAGTCAGGTAGAGTAAATATTTCATAATTAATCATTCAGTTTTTTAATGTTTAACTTCTTAGCTGTATTTTGTTTTAAAAATATATATACCTGCCTCCACCATTCCAGTTGAAGCAATTCTTAGCATCAGATGTATTTTCCAAGATTTCCTCCAGAGATGACTAGCGGTGTCAGTCCACACCAGGTTGTATCCATCCATTTCACTGGGATTTCATTGAACACCTTTGGCAGCTGGGAGCTGTAAGAAAAGGGATTAGCAAGTGTTTGTGTGGCACACACTGATCCCAGCACCTGCTGATTGGATTGGAGTAATCCTTTTACAAGTTACAAAACTCTATTATCAGAGCATTAAGAGAGAGAGAGATGGTGATGTACGCTGCATCCAGGGTATATTAATTTAAGCAAACAGAACATAGGTTGCCATCTAATGTGCCTGTGAAATACAACCTTTCTTGCCAAAGTTGCACACTGGTCCACTCTGGTAGATACTGCCTTGCACTGCTTGTGCAAAGGTGATATTTCTCTAGCAAACCAGGGACAATAATTTAACAGTATTTGAGATGGCATGCTGAAAGCACAACTGCTGTCTGTGTGCCTGCTTAGGTGTCTGCAATGAGCTTTACACCTAAAAATATGAAACTGAAACTATGGAATGTCATTTTTATTGTTGGCTGATACCACTGTGGAAGATAAATTATTTCCAAATAATGCAACCTATTTGAAGCAATCTAGGGATATTATTCTCAACCACACTGAATAGTTGCTTTGTCAGTGAATTGCCTGCCTCTGGCTTTATTTTTTTTTAAGTGTTCCTTCATCACCTACCATATTACGTATATTAGTAGTGTTTCATGCCAAATTACAAAGAGAGCTCCATAGTATTTTTCAGTACATAATTGAAAAGCTTCAAAACTATTTTTTCACTAGTGTAATCATGTCCTGAGAAATGCAAGAACTATAAGATCAAAACACATCATGGTAGTAATGTGCCTGCAAATGGAGGAGGAAAAGTAATTTCTCAGTGTCTTTAGCAAAGAGAAAACACAGATTCCCAAGTTTTTCTTTCCCATATATTTTAATTTGTAAGCAGATCTGGAATGGCACAGGATAAGTTAGAAAAGAGAGAGGAGCCTTGAGCCTGCAATGACTGACTAATCAGGTGATGAAATCCTGGTCCCAGTAAAGCAGCGGATGCAGAGCACTCCCTGGGATTGAAAGCATGTGAGACTTTATGGCCAGATGGTAATTTACTGAGATTTCTTCCAGATATAAGTGCTGTGAGATACTGACAATGAGCTGCCACAACAGAATTTTTCATTTTATATGTCTGTATAAGCCAAATATAACTACCCCAATAAAGTCACACTTCTTTGCAGTTAATATTGGAAACTTGATATTTAAGATTAAAGCTGGTTTTTCTAGCATTTATGGATTGATGCTTCAGAGATGGAGCTGGTCTTGGTACCAGTTACAGTCTCTGCATTATTGGGGGTTGGTTGGATTAGAGCACCAGAAACAACTGTGGGAGTTCCACGGAACAACTAACTATTGGAAAAAACTGATTTTCTTAACATGCTAGTTGATGGAAAGACTGAAATTGGTTGAGATAGTGCATCCTCTGTTTATTTAAGGTCTGCTTTTTTAGAAAGACAAGCAGGAAATCATGGACATAGTTTGTCTCTGCTCCCATATTTCAGCAAGTTTCTTCATGGAAACATGTGATGAGCTCCCAGACTTTTGTCTGTGCAAGGACACCAGGGCAGCTCAGGGAGAAAGACTGATCTTCTGCAAGCCAGACCCCAAAGTAACTTCAGTGTTAGTATGAAACTGTCCTGGGAAGTGAGAAATGCTTAAAAAGTGTGGGGAAAACTTTCTGGTGCTCTGCAGGATCTGAATATGTAATAGTGACCCTGATCTCAGGTGGCTTTATTTGATCAGCTCTGGACAAGTTTGGGTGCACCAAAATAGAAGAATAAAGTAATAATTTTGTAAAAGAGGGGTGGGAAAAGAGAAATAAACCTTTCTGTTGCTGTTCCCCGAGTCCAGACTCCAGCCCTAGAAAATAATTGAGCACATATTTAAAAAGGAGTTGCTGGATATCTAGAGAGAGATTTTTCAAGGACATAAAAGGAAAATAAATGTAAGGGTGTCATTTAAGAGGATGGGGAAGGCTGAAGTCTTTCCTTTGTGTATTTGCTAATCTCCTTCACCCTTTTCATTGGACAGCTGAACAATGAGTAAGAATATGCATAATTTTCTAGAGAGCAAATCTTACCTGGACAAACCTGATTGCTTTTTTCAAGTAAAACTACAAAACCCAGTAGATGAAGGGAAAACAACGGATGTAACACATACAGATTTTAATGAAGTCGTGACACTGTCTCATGAATGGTTAATTGAAAAATTA
This sequence comes from Sialia sialis, assembly GCA_009812075.1. Lineage (NCBI taxonomy): Eukaryota > Metazoa > Chordata > Aves > Passeriformes > Turdidae > Sialia > Sialia sialis. The sequence goes on along the minus strand of VRYO01002734.1, from coordinate 8,874,296 downwards.
ATGCCAAATTTTTAGATGACAATTATGTGGATTGAAATGAGGCAAAAGGTTGATATACAAAAAGTAATGATCGAAAGCTATGTCTAGGGTGTCTGGCAGACTACAGAAATTTCTCTTAGATCCAGTTATATTTAACTTTTTAAATAATGATGTGGAAATGAGTGGAAGTGACAATGACTTTCATCACAGTCTAAAGTTCTGCACAGATGTGATGACAGAGGAGTAATTCAAAAGTTTGGAAATGTTAAACCTGAAAACACATAAAACAAATAAATTATCTTTGAAGAAAAGAGTTGCAAGAAGACATAATTTGCATAGATCCATTAATTCATGATCTGTGAAGACACTGGAATATATACAAGCAGAAATTATGGAGAACAGCAATATTCTGAGCAAGCAGACTAAAGCTGAAATAAATGGCTTAGTGAAAATGAGTAGCAAATTAAGTTTGAAATAGAAAAGCAATATTGTTGACATCCCTATTAAAAAAAATCTCAAATGAGAACTAGTGTTCCTTATTGAAAATAACTGTATATTTCCAGGTATACAATGGATAGTTCAGAACAGTTAGTCCCAAGAAGTAGCCATGAATTGTGCTTTAGGCTTCTGCTTTAGATCCAGAGCAGCCAAATGTTAGAAAGATTCTAGTGAAGTACAAGAAACGACATTATTTGAAGACCTGGAAGCAAGTAATCACATAGGCTGGTTCTGTCTCTGAATTCTACAGCACTGGGAGTAATATGAGTAGGAACAGAGAAATTTACTATAAAGCCACTAATGATAAGGTATTAAGCCAGAAAATGGAAGGACAAAACCATAAGTGGTGTTGAAAGCAAATTTATGCAGAAGAGCATTCCTCTTACATGTAGTCAATGCAATGTGTACTAGAGAATACAGAGAAATTCAAACACAGCAGAAGAATTCTGGGGCACCCTGGGCCAGAACGATGCAACCCATGAGTTAGCAAGGAACAAAGGCGAAAAAAAACATTATTTAAATTAACTGGCGAGAATACAGAACTAATTTTTTCAAGTATAGTCTTTTACTGCACAAATTATTATTTAATAGCTAAGACAAATTCTTTCCTCTACATGTTCCTTCTGAGGAACCCTGGGAAGCACAACAGCACTGCCTGGCCCTCTGCATCTCTGGAGAAAGCAGCAGCATTTTGAAAGCAGTGACTCCCACGCTGTTGGGTGAACAGTGTGGGTTTGAGTGGTCACCATTCACGAGGATTAAGATAATTTCACATCCACATCTTCAGCTGACATTTGAAATTCGATTGGAATTGTCAAGGTCTGTCAGTTTTTCGCTGAAAGATGCACCAAAGAGTTCCTATTCTAGTACCATATTGGAATTATGGTGTCAAAAATGATTGTGGCAGCTAATAAAATAGGCATTTTTAAAACAAATAACTTGACAGATGCAAACCATACTATTTCTGAAGAAAGCAATGTGTCTCTTCACCCAAGTAACAAGTGATAGGAGGAGAGGAAATGGCCTCAAGGTTGAGATTGGATATTAGGGAAACTTTCTTCACCAAAAGTGCTGTCAAGCACTGGAACAGGCTGCCCAGGGCAGTGGTGGGGTCATCACCATCTCTGGAAGTATTTGAAAGACATATAGATGTGATACTGAGGAGCATGGCATAGTGGTGGACTTGGCACTGCTGCATTATCACTTGGACTTGATATCTGAGAGAATTTTCCATCCTAAATGATTCTGTGTTTTTATGATTTAAAGATGGACCAGTCAATTAGAATTTAATCGTTATATTTTTAACCTTATTTAGTCAAAGAGCATGTGTTGGACACCTCTCTTGATATAAGAGTAAAGAAAAAAATAAATAAAACCAAAGTAGTTTGACACCCTATTACAACATCAGCTGAGCATACAGGAGGCTCTAACAAAGCCATGTTCTACCAAAGCCAAAGTGCTCTTTGTGCCCGTGTTCAGGCACATGAAATCTGTCTTAATATGTACCACTGGCAGTGTCTCTTTAGCCCATTCATTGTCCCTGGGACAGCTTTTCATCTCCTGGCTAAAAGCTCCCCTTTGGCCTTTCAGCCTGGTTGTCTCACACAGCAATAATAGATTTTATAATACATGCACTCACATCCTCCTTATCCCCACAGCATGTTTGGGAGCAAGAGTATCTCCTCTTGTCTAAACAGGAGAAAGTATGGGCTGGGCTACCAATTGTCCTCACAGGTGAAGCCCTGTGGAAGGAAAATTAAGGTTAATGGAATTTAAGGTGCATCAGAAGACCTGTGCAAGCAGATGGTGTTTGTTTAAATAATAGCATATACTTGGGATTGCAGGACTTGCCTTGTTGTGCACATATTGGTGAGGCTAGACCTCTGCTTTTTTCAGCAGGCTTGAGGAGCATTGCAATAACAGTGGTGACAACCTCTATTTATTTTACCTGCTGCTCTGGGACAAGGACAATCATGTGCGTGTTTGACATGTTGGTAATGAATTTCTTTTGTAGCAGGCAAACATTGCAGAATGTCTCATCAAAAACATCCTAATTAAGGAGTGGATTTGAGTAGACATACAATCTCTAAAATATCAGAAGTTCCACTCAATTTAATGTACATCCAGCAGCTCCCAAGAGGGTGTTTCAAAATCACTAAGCTTCTGTTTAGCAAAGTGGGGATGAGCGTAGGGGCTCTGAAGGACTGTAAATGAAAGATTACTTAACTCTGAGGGAATTGTCTGGCTCCTGAATATTTTAAAGCAAGCTTCTTTCTCAGTAGCTTTTAAAAATGTGTATAAAGCAGATGTTCATATTGGGCAGAGCCTTCCATGGGTCCATTCAAATAGTCAAACACCTCTTCAAAGTCTGTCAGGAAGTGCTCTGTGAATCTGATCCATGTGATGCAGGAATTGAAACCACACAAAAAAAATTGTAGGTTAAAGTAAAGATTTCAGTGTGTTTTCATTTGAAAATGCAAGTATCTTTACACTCAAGATTACCTGAAAAATGAAGGTAAAATAAAAACTTCTAAAGAGGATTGAGTTATTTAAAAGTTCATGTGCAATAAAAGCAGTCAATTTACCTTAAGTGTAAACTTTATCTTAACTGTGTCAGATTTGATGATTTTAAAAGGAAATCAAATTTCTTTTTCAAATACAATCCTTTAAATCATCGAAGAGACAAATTGGAGTCAACAGAAAGTTCCTTACTTAAATTCAGTCCTGCCTTAGGAATCAAATGTTCATGGCCCTTTTCCTACAGCTTTGTGGACCTACCAGTGTTTTGGATAGATTCAGTGTTGACAGATCTGTGTATCTGCATAAAATGTCCCTGAAGTCTGGGGGACATTGGTGATGGGCATGTCAAAATGAATCAGATTATGAAACTGTAGTTTAAAATGGGAAGATGCTACAGGCTGGTCCTTGACTGCCTGATCTCTGCTGCATGCTAAACAGCTGCTCTGAACCAGCAGTCTTGGCTCTGTGGTATTGTAAGATTTTGCTATTTTTTCCCTTTGCCTCATAAAAATTCTTATATACCAGCAAATCTCTGCTCTGGAGGAATTATCTTTTTTTTCCTATGATTTCAATATACATATCCAGGCACAGATTTGCTAGGGGAAAAGAACAGGATCTTTAGCCTCCCTCCTTTCCCTGGTAGCAGCAGCCTTTTGACAAGGACAAACAAACTATTAGAGAATGGTTTCCTCTTTTTAACTTGCACGTTAATGCTGGGAGCACATTACCTGACCCACACCCTGACACCCAGCAGCTCTCCCAGTTCCAATCTGCAGGTCACAGCTCTGTCCACTGCAATGCTTTCATTAGAGAAAAGCAGCAATCACACAGTAGGTGCTTTGATTGCATCTAGGCCACCACTATTTTTTTGCCTCCTTTAGAAATCTCTCTTCTAATGCAATATCTTTCTGTGCCCTTAAAGACACAAGCGTCGCTTCTTGAATTGGTTTTTCACTACCAGGTTTGATTTACAAACCTTGTGTAAAGATGCAGGTGCCTGACAAGCCCTGCACCAAACAAAGCTATGTGTCAGGGACTCTTTTGTCATCAAAAAAGGGTTCAAGCTGCAAGAGGGAGCTGTATCCTGCCCTGCCAGCCAGGTGGGAAGCACAGTGGCACAACAGATTTGCAGAGCTCCTGTTTGGCAGAGGACAAGCTGCAAGCTTTTTGCACCTTCTGTTAAACCTTTTGAGAGGGCATGAGAGCCTTTCTTCTTCAAGGCATATTTGGGAAGAACAATTCCACATCACAGAGATTGGCTATGGAAAAGGTTTTCTTTTTTCTTTTTTTTTTTTCTCCTTTCTAGGAGCTTTTTCTAGACAAGTTTGTTAGAGATTGGGCTGTGTTAGTGAAGTTTTTAGCAATAACCCCTGTGACTGATGTTTGGGCCAGAAGCTATGCTGTTGACCCCAGCCCTGAGCCTGTCTCCTAAACAGTCTGTCCTTTTAAAATCTGTTTAGGACTGTTAATTTCAACCTACCTAGTAAAAGCAGTATGGAGTTTAATTTACAAATATGAACAGTGCTTGTTGTAGAAGAAGATGGAAGAAGGGTCTGCAAGGTAATGAGCCTGTATAATTAGGCTTGAAGTACCAGGTGATCACTTTCTTAATTTTCATGTTAAAGGAAGGGGAGCATTTCTGGGTTATGCCACCCTTCCTCCTTTCTGCTCTCCTCCCCTCACACACTTGAATTATTTTCTGATCCATGGGAGGAAGGAAAAGGGTTTTGATTCACTTTTCTCAAATCTTTGGAACTGAATTCCTATCCACTGCTGGACGGGAGCTCTAGCCTTGGAAGATCTGCAAAAGCTTAAGACCAGCACCAATATACTTTGATGGCCCATCCTTCCTGCCAGTTTTCTTTGGTGATGCTTCTCCCAATACTGTTAACTGCATCCAATGTACAATCTTTAACAACATATGTTAATATTAATTAACAACACCTCCTCAGTTCAAGGTGTCTCTGTGCCAGTTGATCTGTGAGATGAGTTTCTGATGACCCAGTGGTTAAGCCATAACAGTTCAGCCTGGCAATTTTTTAGTTCTTTTCAACATTTGTATCACTTTTGTGATGTGCATATGTGCATGAATTTTAGTTGATAAATCCTTTGTTTTGACAGAAGTTGTTGTTTGTAGTAATTTTTGTCAATGGAATTTTGTTTCTTTTCCATTGCCTGATGAAACAGACATTTGGGGTTATGTTTTCTGAAGAAATAATTTCCTCCTAAAGCTCAGTGACTGGATGTTTCATGCATTTCCTCTCTCTTAGCACTGGTACATTTTATCATTCTCATTTCTTATAGCACAAATAAGCTTGAAGCTAACTCTCTTAAGTAAAGAAATGAACCTTAAAATTGAGCCTCTTTTTTTCCCCAAAGCTCTGGATTCCCATGCTTTGAGAAACATCCTTTTAGCTTAGCTTTCAGCCTAGCTAATTCCATGCTTAATGCAGTGTTCTTTTCATTCCAGTCCTACATGGAAGATCACCTGAAAAACAAGAATCGTCTGGAGAAGGAGTGGGAAGCTCTGTGTGCTTACCAGGCTGAGCCCAATGAGAGCAGCGTGGCACAGCAGGAGGGGAATGCTCAGAAGAACCGCTCCCAGGCTGTGGTACCATGTATGTACACTTCCCTTTGGCTCAGGGTGTTTTAGCTTCTTGATGCTTTCCCCAATATTCTTTGCATAGTGGTGTGAAAGATGCAGAAGGCAGGCAAACAGTGTGGAGTGGTTTCTATGTGCACTGAGAGCTGTGGCTACACCTGTGGGCTGGATGCATGTCCTGTTGTCTTATCAGCCTGTTTATCTCCATGTAAATCACACATATGTTACAAAAATGCACAACTGTGCCACATAGCACTGGTGCAGCTGTGC